>CM076847.1:180226538-180629038 GCA_039519185.1 Astragalus membranaceus
TTAAAATCTGAAAATTAGAATAATTTATTTAAAAAAAGCACAACATTTTTTATTTATTTTTTTTTTAGACCGAAAATATTAGCACCTAAATAAAAGGAACACACATTTTTTTTGTTTTTGGTTTATTTTAAATCCGAAAATAGTAGCCATTTTTTTTATTTTTTTTAAAAACAACATATTTTTTTTTTAGCATTTTTTAGTCCGAAAATTAGTAATTTATTTTAAAAAAGCACAACATTTTTTTTTACTTTCTTTTTTAGTCCGAAAATATTAATAGCTACATAAAAAGGAACACATTTTTTTTAAAAAAAAAAAAAAAAAAACAGTAACTATCTACATAAAAAAACAGCAACTAAAAATACAAAAAAAAGGTAACAATAGAATGTAAATTACATTACAGCAACTACAAAACTAAAAAAAAGCAACAAATAAAATAGAAAGAGACAACAACAAATATATACAACAAAATTATAGCAACTAAAAAAAAAAAGCAATAATCAGTTAAAATATTACATTGCAATACCTTAAACAAAATCCGGAAATGTTGAAGAAATTTCCTTCTTCTAATTTCTTCAATACAAGTGAACTCTTAAACTAAAAAATAAATTTAGGAAGGAGGAAGAGAAAGAGAAAACCCTAATTTTTAGAAGATCTTTCCCCCTTTTTTTCTTAAAACCGAAAAAAAACCTTCCTCTCTTCGAATTTCTACACCCTATTTATACAAAAAAGTTGCCCTTGCTTCCTTCATTGTATTCTGACTTGCTCCATGCTTGTACAGTATTTTTTCTGACTTGAGAAGGATTTGATATGATGGAGGGGTGAAGGTTTGGAGGTAGTTGGTGCAGGGGAATGATGGTTTGTGTGTGAGAGGAGGAGAGCCATGGAGTGGGGAGAGAAGAGGGAGGTTGAGTGTGGTTTTGTTTTGTGATGGAGAAAGAAAGAGAAAAAGAGAGAAAAAAAATGAAAATAAAATGTGTGTGAGAGGGGGGGGGAGAGCCGTAGGTGAGGGGGGAAAGAGAAAGGGAAAGAGTGAGGGAAAAGAGAGAGGGAGTGATGGGAAGGGTGGAGTGTATGGGGAAGTGGATGTGGGGAAGTGGGATTGAGAGTTCCAAGGAGGGAAAGAGAGGGGGTAGGTCGAATATGGGGGAGAAAAAGAGGAGTGTATGTGGCTTGATTTTTGGGTTAGGGGGGAATGGTTAAAAAAAGAAAAAAAATGTTTATTATTATTTTTTTTTTTAAAAAAGAAAGGGGTGGCCGAATTTTTGAGTGAGAGAGGGGGGAAAAATTAGGGTTTTGGTGAGTTGGGTTGAGTTATGGGTTGGATATGGGTCATGGGTTGGGTGGAGGAGTGTGAGGGTGAATTGGGCTAGGGTTTAGGAATTGGGTTGGGTTTTAGATGGGCCAATCCAATTGCACCTCCATTCTTTTTTTTTTTTTTTTTGAAACCCCCCTTATTTCCTCCTTGGCTTATTTTTTGTTTCTTTACTTCTAAAAAATATTTTCTTGTGTTAAAAAACTTGTGACAAATAAAATAATGACTAAAATAAAATAATTATTTTCATCAAAGGTAAATAAAAATTTTCTCATTTTGGTTAGGACAAAATTAGGGTATTACAATAGGCGCCTAGGGTGCCATGGTGATGGTGATGATGGTTGTCCATATGGTTTTGGTGATTTCAAATAAAATTGATTTTTGGGGTGAGTGAGGATTTTAGATGGTGGAAAAGAAATATAATTTTGATGTTTTAAAATTGAGAAAAATTGATGTTTGGGCTGAATTTGGGTAAAAATCTGGTTCTGGCAGTGTGCTGGGCGCCAAGGGCGCTGTGTGTGGCTGGGCAAGTGTGGCGCGCGCCTGGGCGCTGGGCGCCTGCTTGCGTGCGTGTGTGTGTGGCGCGCGCCTGGGCGCTGGGCTCCTGTTGTGCGCGCGGGCGTGCGTGTGTTGCGCGCTGGGCGCCAGTGCGCGTGTTGCCTGGGCGCTGGGCGCCTAAGGCGCCAGTTTTCAGCAGTGTTGCCTAATTTTCCTAAATTTGTTTTTAACGTAACTTTTGACTCGGGTGTCCGTTTTAGGTGGTTCAAAGTGCGTTACGATGCTCATTTAATTGTCTATCTGTTTGTCCAGGCCAAAACCAAAACTTAATATTTTTCCCTGGTCGTTTTCTGAAAGTCCCAAGTGACTGTGTACTAGTTGTTGTTTGGATTTGAAATCGCTACTGTTCCTTTTAAATAAAATGTTGGTGTTCTTCGTGAGATTAAGGTACCGTTCCTTGTATTTTAAATGGTGTTGTCACGGTGAAAGTAATGTGTTGTGTAACAGTGTGGTATGCAAATATATATATGGTGTATGTTATTATTGGTGAATGGGGTCTGTGATCCTCTATTGGGTGTTGGTGAATTAAACCAACTGTTGGTGAATATGCTATGGCATACTTTTATTTGGTGGTTCTGGTGTGTGATGCATTGTCATGGTGTCGCATAATCATATGCATGATTTTGGTGAATAGGCTTCGGCCTCGGGCTTCGGCCTTATTATAAATTTTGGTGAATGCCCTCAAGGCTCATTTTTGGTGAATGGATCCACATGCATATGCCCAGTGGAGTTTTGGGTTGCATCTCATACATTAAACATACAGTTGGCGAATGTCTTGGTGATTATTTATTTGGTGATTGTTTGGTGAATATTTAGTTGGTGATGAAATGGTGATTAATTTCGATTGACTGAACTGGTGATTAAAGTGAATATTGCTGTGATTGATGTAGTCCTGTATCTGTACATACTACTCCTTATGTACTTTATTATAGGGTTTGAGACTCACCCCTTTTTGTTGATTTTTACCTTACAGGTAACCGTACTTGAAGGCCTTGACCTTCATTCCTTTGAGTTCGAGTCGCTCTGATACGTAGCACCTGGGGGGCGTCTAATTATTAGATAGTGATTTTGTCTTGTACGACTTGTTGGATTTTATTTTAACGTTGTAACCGTATTTTTGAGTAATGGCCCGCCCATGATGCCACGTAATGATTTTAATTTAAGTTAAACAAATGACGTGTTTTTGAAGTAAATGTAGCATTCCGTTTCAAAAAAAAATAATTTGTGCACTCTGATAATTGTTATAAATGAAAGGGGTAGAAACGGGTGTTACAACATCAGCATTGGTACTTGCTTCAACTTTAGAATCCACCTTCTTATCACCCAACTGGACTTTGATTCCAAAGTGACTAGGAACCTTGTTCACGTCTAAAGAAGCTTTCTTCTTCTGGTTTTTCTGAAAACGGCGCCACTGGGTTTTAGTCATAGGATTCTTACCTTTATAATTATTCCAATAATTATACTTGTTGGAATCACCTTGATGGACAACTTGAGCGGGTGCATTGTTGTGAACCCATTTTCCAACAGGGGAATTCGTTTGTGGAACGAAAGATTTACCAAACAGTTTTATGGATCCTTTCTTTCCTGGCTCTTGGCTTGTCGAAGGCTTAGTCGAAACATTAGCCTTGCTAGATGAAGGCTTAGTCGTAACATTGGCCTTGTAACCAGGAAGCTCAGTGCTACCAAAATCAAAGGACGGCCTATTGTCAAGCCATTTCCTCTTACGTTGTTCCTGATCCTGGTACCCTTCAACAGCTTTAGCTGCTTCTTTGTCGAAAACAGCACTGCACCTTGGACATAGCATAACCTCAGAATTGTTCCACTTACATCTGTTGAGGAAATCTATCAATTCCTCTTCAGCTTTTGGGAACACAGCATGTAACTTCCCATCATATTCTTTCAAGGTTATCTCTTGTTTCTTCCCTTCAGCATATATAAAACCTTCCAATTTCTTGGTGGAGGATTTAAGTTTCTTTGGAGGATCTTTCATTTCAGCATCTACCATGTTTATATTCATTTCGAAAGGTTCTGTATACATGGCTTCAGCTTTGGGTAAAGGGTCATCTACAACTTGCATTGGAGCTTTCATCTTTCTATCTTCAAATTTTAATTTACCTTCTTCGATTGCTTTTTGCACAAGATCCCTGAAAAGCACACAACGGTCAGTGTTATGTCCCAAAAAATTATGGAACTTACAATAACCCTTTTTCTTTCTCTGGTCAAGAGTTGGTACTTTTAAGCCACTAGGTACCAATATCTGACCATCTTTTACTAACAGCTCAAATATTTCATCACATTTAGTAACATCAAAAGTATATGTCTTAGGCACAAATCTGTCATTTTTTGGCTCAACAGGATTTTTCCCATTAGCAGGCCTTAGTAATTTACAAGTATAAGGAGGACCAGGCTTGAGTTCAGCCATGTCTATCTCCTCTCTTTTGACATCACTAAGTGTGGTGTCGAATTCTTCTTCGACATAAGCCACTTTTTCTTTTTTATGAAACCTATTTAACGTAGACTTTTCTTCTTTAAGCCTTTCCACCTGTCGAACTCTGTCAGCTAATTGGGCCATATCCCTTAGATGAGATGTGTCCAATTTCTTCCTGATCGAATAATCAAGGCCACCAGCAGCCATTTCGACGAGTTCATGTTCAGGCACTTGTGTGAAACAACGAGCCTTCAGTAGCCTAAACCTATTCAAATAGTCATCAACAGTTTCAGGTACTTTGCGCTGAACACTGGCCAATTCTTTGAGACTAATCTTAGATTGGCCCATGTAAAATTGCGCATGAAATGCTTTTTCTAATTGCCCCCATGTGAAAATAGAACCAGGGGGT
Source organism: Astragalus membranaceus (assembly GCA_039519185.1). Taxonomy (NCBI): domain Eukaryota; kingdom Viridiplantae; phylum Streptophyta; class Magnoliopsida; order Fabales; family Fabaceae; genus Astragalus; species Astragalus membranaceus. The sequence continues at coordinate 180,231,246 of CM076847.1, forward strand.
AATGTAGTAAACCAAGTAAAAGCATTTTTTGTTAAAGAATTTGGGAAATATTTCATCTTCAAATTCTCATTTTGGGCTATATCCCCAGACTCGGTCAAATAACGAGCAATATGTTCGACAGTAGACTCTTTTGTGTCACCACCAAACTTAGTATATTTAGGAACTTTCCAGCCCCTTGGTAACTCAGTTTGCAACACATATTCACACAATGGTGATATGAAATTTGGCCTATGCAAACCTATGTTAAGACCATTTTGCGCCATTATAGTTTCTACTAAAGTGGCTATATTATCATGAACGTCAACATTATTTCGTTGTACTTGTCGAACAACCTCGTCAGCGTTCTGGTTTCGGTTTACCAAAACTACTTCAGGGATATGATTTGCTAACCCTTGTTGTTCGCCTACAACTGCCTGGGCTTCGACCGTAACTGCTCTTTGAGGGTTACCAGGCATATTACCCACCACATTGGGAATTTGCCTATTATTAACCGTTGGGGTCCCAAAGAAATCTGCAATTCGACCCATTTGATTGGCTAACATTTGGTAACTAGTGTTAGTATTTTTAATCAATGGATTAAAAACTGTACCAATTTGTTGGGTTAACATATTAACCATATCATGATTGCTCTCATCAACTTGTTGTCGTAAGGCAAACAAAGATTCATTGGTTAATGCAGTGGGATTTCGACCCATTACACTTTCAGAAGAAACATGTACGGGAGACATGGTCGAAATATGTGGCATTCCAGTAGGCATGCCATATGATCCAGAAGGAAATGCAGGAAAACTTACATTATGAAAATGTGGATTTAAACCGCTTCCTATTGCCATATAAGGATTATGAAGTCCCATATGTGATGGCAAAGGCATAGGTATAGATGCCATGTTTGACTGCGTTAATCCAACGTTAGTCATTGATACTGAAGGAACAGTTGTTGATGATGATGGGGATATTGTTCCCACAACCAACCCTGCATTTACGTTTGCAGAGTCTACTATTGTTCCCTGTTCTTGTGAAATCACAGGATTAGAACTAGACGCATTATTAGTAGGACGAACCATTTTTCCACTTCTTAAGTGCATACAAATACGAACACATACAAGAACATAGAAAAATTACGTATTAAAGGCAAACGGTCCCACTGGGCGTGCCAATTTGTTTGCTGGTGTTTTTAGCAAACAATCACTGGTTTTATTAGAAATGTTTGTGAGATTAAACCAGAAATCTCTAAAGCAATTGCCTTTAAACACCACAGTTTGTCAACAAATATATTTTAAAAAGGGAGACAATTCACCATGAAAATGCAAATCAAAGAAAAAGAAGTAGTAAAATGGAACGCAGAAATATAAAATGACTTGTATTGAAAGCAATAAATTGCATTAAATGTAAAGAGAAAGGTGCACAAATTCACATACGTTGTACAATAATTCTTTTACTCTGTTTTCGCTGTGACTTGGAAGTTAGAGTTTCAGAACTGTGTGTTTGGTAAAATAATTTGGCACCCTGATTTCTACGTAGAAACCCCTATTTATACAGAAAATAATGACTGAAATGTAAACTGCTATGGACACGTGGCCACGTCTCATTAACCAGTGATGAACTTCGTGCCACGTTCGATGCCACAACTGCCTACGTTGTATTAACCGTAGTCTTGAAATTCGACATAACTGTTTGCCAATAACTGCTTGACGAAGTCCTGAATATACTGTCCTATCGAAAACTCTTCCTTATCGAATTGGTGAAGACTTCTTCTGTCGAAAACATGCTGAGATGACTTAAATGCCACTTTTCTTTTCCAAAGGCATTATGAATGATCTTTAATGAAAAGTCAAACCCTATTAACTAACCACTCAAAAGCCTTGTCGAAATTCTAGGTTAACACCGAGATAGACAAAAAGCTATCCGACCTCCATTGTAATGATCCGAGTTCATCAATAAAATTCTATCCAAGAACAGAAACTATTCAAGATCAATAGGGGGCCCAATTGTTAACCAATACTTTAGAAAGGTTACCACCATGATACCATAATTCCTTATAATTAGGGAATACATAACGGGTCTTCGCCTTGGGATCATGACTTCCCAATCTAAGTACGCTTGTGATAGTCCTTTAGTTCATTTTTATTATAATACTATAGATAATAGTTCTCTCTAGTTAGTCAATTCCATACAAATCATGTATAATCAGGATAAACGATCAAACTGTAATAATTAATGCATAAATATCATACTTTATAAATAAGACCTATCAAACGTCAAAAATTTGGGTACAATAACAAACTCATTTTGCTTCAAACATAGAGGAATGGAATAGATTAGGAAGACCATGAAAAACATGGAAAATAGTCAAAAATCAAGTACATACAATTTTAACATAATCCACACAAATCATGACATTCAAACTTTGATTCAATCATGCATTTCTAGATGATACCAATGAGGAGCATGGCAACTAATTTCACATACTCAGCACATAAAATGCAATATAAATCACACATGCTTAATTTCATGATTCAAAATGGTAAGGACTAAATTGTGCCTCAAAACCCTAGGATTGCTAAGGGGGAGAAGTGATGAACTCCCTTTTGATGTTTTCCAATAAAGCACACCTTCCTTAACAGCATTCAAGTTCCCCTCCCAAGCTTAGATGAACTTCAAGCAACTTCCATTGACTAATACCAGCACAAAAACCTAGCTTGACAGTTCCTACTCCCACATGCAACACTTATATCTTCAATACTAACCCCAATATCCACATGCAGGTCGATTTTTGTAAGGCTTAGATGGTATGTTTCATCTTTGTTTTTCAGGGTCTTAGATGGGATTTTGGTGATGTATATTCTGGTTTTGGTGAAAGTGATGAAGTGAATCAATTAAAAAAAGTGAGTTAAAAGATAGTACAATTCAACTGAAAAAAAAAAACTGTTTTTGAAAACATGCTCACCTTCAGCTTCCAGCTGCTTACAGCAATCAATGTTGCTTCATCACCATATTCTGTACCAACCAAATTTATGATGACAACAAGAAAGTATAGTGGAGCGAATACATTAAGAATCTTGACAATAGAGAATTAATCTAGTAAAGTATACCCTCCTTAGTCTAAGTACATCTGAAATGATCTACAAGAACATGAAAAAGGTACAAAGTGGCTAGCTCAACAATTTAATCAATGCATGCCACAATTATCATCAAATTTCTAAGAAACTAAGAGGAACTAATTACCATTACTTTCAAATGAACAATGAAATATTGTGACGCCTATTTATAAATCAAATTTTCCAAAACACACATAATTTTTCTTGTCCGTCTTTTTCACTTAATAAGGTAAAAATAAAGTAAACCCAATAATCTAAAATGTAAATCAAAGCAAACCGGTAACTAGAAAATACATTTCACAATGCACTTAAAAAAAGAGTAAAAAAAAAAGTATTTTAAAAAAACAATGATTCCCATTATAATAAAAGATTTTGTCCAATGAATAACAAAAAAAAAATTGATGGATAGAAGAAAATTTACCTAGAAACAAGGAGGTACTAGTATTAGTGAGCATGAAACTTGTGAAAACCACCAGAAACAAAGCACTAGAAATCTTCATTATGTCCTGGAAATGAATTGTGATTGAGTTTGTATTATCCCTATAATTTTGGAGAAGCGGCTTTTTTTCTCAAAAGTTTTCATAACTTAGCACCTAACTTTTGGACAACAACCTTTAGTCCACGGTTTTCTTACTCAAAGGGAAAAATTATATTTATTTTAGTCTTCGGTTTTTTAGTCATACTTTAGTTTTAACCTACGGTTTTTTAATTTTGGTATATAGACAAAGGCAACTCACCCAGTTTTTTAGTCCACGGTTTTAGGCGTTGCCTAATAAACTTTTAAAGGTAACAGTTACACAATGCAGTCTTAGATATCAAAGCCTTTTTAACCGTTGCCTATATAGTTTTAAAACGTGGTCTAACAGCAAGTTAACGAAATCGCGGCTTAATATCTATCTCATTATCCGCACTTGGCCTATCTCGTATTCAAGCCACAGTTTTTTAACCGTGGCAATGAGTGGTGTGACCTAAAGTCAAAAATATTGTAGTGCAAGGAGAGTTGTTTGGGAATGTTATAGGGATTTAGTTGCTCTCTCCCTCTCTCTTCCCTCTTCCTCTAACCATCGCCCCTCCTCTTTCTAATTCTACCCCAAAGTTCCCCTTTAATTTTTTCCTTCTTCTTCAAATGAGAGGAATGGTCGAGCTGAAGGTAAAATAGCCAATATAAATGGGAATGAGTTGGTATTAGAGTGGATTAGGCGCATTGTATAAGGGTAGGGGTTACTTTGAAATTTTCTTCAATTGCTAGGTAGTCCTCCTACTCTTTGTGTTTGGATTGTCTAGTTTACTCATTCAATTTTTTGGTAGAGTTATTCATTCTATTTCCCACTACTAACTTTTGCTTTCCCTAACTTCAATTATTTTAAAAAGAACACGTGCAATTTAATAAAAATTCAAACTACATCAACACTTTTACGAATCTAAATAAAATAACTTAATTTACTAATTAATTTCCAACTTATAATTAAATTAATTTCGTATCGACGTAATGGTCATGATTCAAGTAATTTTATTTTTTTTGGGTAAACCCGGGTATCCACCGCACGGACAGCAGTGACTAATCCCTCGCTCATTGTAGGTGCCTCGAGGGGCAGAACAGCTGGCCCAGAGTTTTAACGTTGCTCCGTACCCAAGACGGGAATCGAATCCCCGACCCTTGGTTAAGGGAGGTTCAGCCCCAACCGTCCGAACCCCACGCTCTGGGTTTTTCATGTAATTTTATTAAAGTAGGTAAACAGACTGATAGGGTTTCAAAACTTGAAATATTACATATATTTATTTGAAAATGAGTTAAAAACCACTCCAACTTCTATTTTACCGAGCACATTTTATTTTCAAATATAAATCTAAAACCTGAAAGCTGCCCCAAACGAGTTCTATGTTTTCTAAAAATATGCATGAAACAAGCAATCGCCATGGGCCAAATTGGCCCATTTATGTTTAGTCCAGTATTTGAAGGCCAATTCAGTCCAAAATACTGACTAACCCATCAAAGCTATTCCGAAAGGGTTGCATATTTTGTACCCCCACCTTTATACACTATACCCCCCCCCCCCCCCCCCACAACCGATGTAAAAAATCAAAAATACCCTCCAATATTAACAAAAACCTATTTTTCTTTTTCATTCTTCACTTACTTCCGTTTTAGCCAAAAGTAAGTTCGAATTTTTTCTTTAACGGAATCACGTAAATCCGTCCATACGGAACTAAGTACATCTGATACCAGTTTTTTCTCAAAACGGATTTACATAAATCTGTGTAGCTTTCTTTGTTTTGGAACGGATTTACGTAGATCCGATACCAGTTTTTTCTCAAAATGGATTTACATAAATCCGTGTAGCTTTCCTGGTTTTTCTGAAAATGGGTAACGGATTTAAGATAAATCCGTAGTTCAATTTTTTCCAAAAATTAACTAACGGATTTACCATAAATCCGTTGTTTATTTTTGAGAAGAAATAGCTAACGGATTTACCATAAATCCGTAGTTTATTTTTTTTATTTACAGTGGTGCTTAGCAGAGGTAGAGTAGTAGTCCTGTGGATGGCTCACTTCTTATCGGATTTGATGCTCATGTAGCATCTAAATTTTTGGATGCTAGGTAAAATCTATACAAATAGTTGAATATATTTAGGCTTGTTATATAAAATTAGTCTAATAATTGTTTTATTTTTAATTTATTCAGTTGCCGTTAAAATTGAAAATATCTGCACATGGCAAAAAAATCCATAAACTGTTGGCCCCTCTATGCATGGCCCGTGGCTTTTATTATATCGTTGATCAGTCGGTTTAGCGCCCATTGTCCGTTCAGCTCACACCACTGTGGATCATGGGCTTACACTTCAAATATATATATATATATATATATATATATATATATATATATATATATATATTAGCGACGGATTTTAGCAACGGACTCGTAGTTCGTCGCTAAAAACATCAGTAGCGACGGATTTAGGCTTAATTTGCGACGGAATAGGGTTTAGACGTTTAGGAGGGGATTAGCGATGGATTTAGGAGCCATTAGCGACGGAATATCCAAGGGCGGGAAATTGAAGAAAAAAATTAGAATTAGCGACGGATTTCCCTCTCTATGGATCCGTCGTTAATCTTTGGAAACCCTGCCACTGATCGATCGTTGCAGACCATTGGGAAATGGGAAGCACTTAGCGACGGATTTCCCTCTCTATGGCCGTCGCTAAGTCCCTTTTTTAAAGGGTTTTACTCGAATCCCCTACCCCATCACTCTCATTTCCATTTCACTTAATTTTTTCTCCCCAACTCTTCTCTCTCCCTCTCTCTATCCGAACCTCTTCAACCCCACACCACCACGCCACCACCACCCCAACCCCATCACTCCCATTTCCATTTCACTTCATTTTTTCTCCCAACCCCTTCTCTCTCCCTCTCTCTATGCGAACCTCTTCAACACCACACCACCACCACCACCCGAACTCCATCACTCCCATTTCCCTTTCACTTCATTTTTTCTCCCCAACTCTTCTCTCTCTATCCGAATCTCTTCAACACCACACCACCACCACCACAACCTAGCTCCTCTGATCCTCACTCTTCTCTCTTTCTCTCAAACCATCCCTCGTGCGAAACTCCAAGAGGTTAAATTTTTGTTCTTTTGTTTCTTTGGGTTGTTTTTGGTATGGATCTACAAGAGAAAGAGGCTCTAGGCGTGGTAAAGTTCTGGTGAATAAGGAGAGGTGTTGAAGAAGCGTTGATTGTGGGCAGGATAGTGATATGGGAAGCAATTGTTTTTTTAAAAAAATATCTAAATTAGCGATGGATTTAGTGAGGGATTTCCCTCGCTAATGGTTAGCGACGGAATTTAATCCGTCGCTAAACATTAGCGTCAAGGTTTTTAGCGACCGAAACAGTCTGTCGCTAAATCCGTCGCTAATTGATGTTAGCTAGGAAAAATCCTTCGCTAATACCCTATTTTTTTGTAGTGTTATATCTGCTTTCGTTGAGAGATGGCACCCATAGACATCGGCATTTCACCTACCATTTGGTGAAATGACGATCACTTTGGATGATGTGTCATGTCTGCTTCATCTACCATTGACAGACACATTATACAGATCCCCCCGTCCTGTTATTATTGACACAGCCATTCAGCTGGCTGTAGATATTTTGGGGGTTGACCTTGCTGATGCTACTGGGGAAACTATAGCCAGCAGGGGGGCATATTTCCGCTTTGATTGGCTACTGGCTGTCTGCAAAAGTCACATTAGTCAGGACCGCCATATTCTTGCTGCCAGGGCATACATAATGCTTTTACTGGGGATGTCTATATTTACAAGCAAGACCGGAAACAGGGTGGAGGAAAAATGGTTGTATGTAGTGGAGGACGTCAACCAACTTAGTCAATGGGTGTGGGTATTTAATGAGTTTATTTTTTTAATATTGTATATTTAATGAGTTTATTTTTTTTACTATTTTATATTTAACGAGATTTTTTAATTTGTTCATTTCAGTCATGGATATTCGAGTACTTCCCCAACATGTGTGCGGGGAACCACTGGGGTGACAACGGGACCATGTTGTGGGTTTTGGAAGAGGAGGAAGACTGATGCTGTGAAGCTGGAGGAGTACCGTAGGAGGATGGATGCATTGACACCTGCTGATGTCATCTGGAGACCCTTTCAGAACTATAGACATGAGAGACTGGAGGACCAATTCTCATTATACAAGGGCTTTCTTAGCTGGGAGGATATCATTGTACCCTACATGCCGGATAGGTGCCTCCGACAATTTGGATACGTCCAGGTTATCCCTCAATCTCCGCTTGAGGGTCGCCTCTCGTATACAGATGTGATGATGGGAGGGACCAGATGGGGTGACAGTGTGCAAGAAGTTATGAGCACGACTACTGCTGCTAGAGAGGTTGGTGAGCTTCATCCGACTTACTTTCCCTGGTACTTTAGGGTATTAGTTACCCGGCTCCTTCTAGCAGCACCAGCACTAGCACCAGCAGTGGACCTAGGAGTAATTGGACCTGAGGAGAGACTGGTGAATCTTAGCCTGCGGTTACGGAGCTTGGTACAGTCCGGAGCCATTCCTCGACGCTCTCTGGTGTATCCCGCGCTCTGGGGCGTGATTGAGTATGCAGAGGGAGGGGACCCTTGAGTTTTTTTTTGTATTATTGTTACATTTGAACTATTGATGATTTATCTATTATTGTTCCTTATAATTTTAAGTTATTTTACTCGTTAAATTAAATATTTATTTTCATTGATGGAAAAGCGGATTACACCGTTACAACAAAACAACCAAACATAAAAACTAAAACAGGATAGAAACAAATATAGTTTGAAAAAAAACACAACCAAACAAATACAGTTCTTAAAATCCTGATCCTCCAGCATAACAACGACGTATAATCTCATTGACGCTCTGTTGAGTCTCCACGTACAGCTCCACGGGACTAAGATACTGATACTCGTCATGGATGTTCAACATGCTACGTACGTCGTCATCAGTCTTAATATTTATGGAGGACCAGTAAACATAGCCATCATCTCCAAGAGCGGGTTTTCGTTAAGTGATACTAGTAACCTCTAAGTCATCACCCCTCATTTGAACCTTAAGCTCTACTTTATCTTTCAGACCGGCGAATGTGATGTCGTCGTGGAGCCTGCATAAAACAGGTTTTGGACATGAGAAGAAGACACCATCTTCTCTTGTGGTGATTTGGCCACGATGATGAATAGCGGTAAGTGTGTTGTCTATTGAGTACTGAGTGGAAATTAAAAGTGTTCATTTTGGAGTATGTGTGTGTGAAAGAAGTAAATCAGAGTGAAATGTTGGTGTGAAAGAAATGAGGGTGAGTGTGAATATTTATAGCACTAGTCATTGATTATGTGTCGTTGATATTGTGGGTCAATCTACACCGTTAAAAATTTATTCGTTGGGGCACAGTTAGCAAGACGAATAAAAGTGGGCCGTTGATCAAAATTGTCGGTGGAATCCTGGTCGTTTATATTTTTAAAATTTTGTAATAACGGATTTATCTATTTATTAGATAATTTTGTTTTGAAAAAATTCAAAACGAATTTATCTAATAAATAGATAAATCCATTTTACAAATTTACAATAACGGATTTATCTATTAGTGGACCCCCCCGGACCTTTTTGTCTTTGTAACAAAAAAAGTAATATAGAATGAGACTAGTATTTTGCCCGTGCATACGCATGGGTGATACTGTATTTGTTATAATTTGCCATGAAATTATAAATACGTTGAAAGTTGTAGAATGTAATAAAAGAAAAAGGAAAAACTTGATAAAATGGCTATGTTTTCAAATTTATTAAAATAGTTGTGTTTGAAAAAGCTTAAAAAAAGTCGGTATCTTCTTATAATATTAATAATGGAGTAAATAAAAAGAAAAAACAATTGGTCAAAAAAAAGGCTTAAATATGTTTTAGGCCCCTGCAAATATAGCGTGTTTTGGTTTAAGCCCTTGCAAAAAAAAATTTAGTAAAAGCTCATTGCAAAATACAACTTTTTGATTTAGGCCCTTCTGTTAGTCAAATGTTACAAAAAACCACAGTTGACTAACAGAAACACAGTTGGCATCCACATCATCATCTCTCTCAATCTCCCCCTCAAAACCAGCGCCCTCCCTTCTCATCTCCATGACTAACCACCCCAAACTCCGGCGACCCGTTGCCGGCAACCACCACACCACAAACCATCGCCAGAAAACGAACGGATCTAATCCCAAACCCATATTTTTTCACTCCTCTAAACTTTCCTCCTCTTCCTATCCACTTTCCAATCAAAACCAAAATCTCAATTCCATCAAAAACCAAAACCCCCTTCCCAAAGCTTGCAGTATTTCAGCACTGTGTTTCTTTCATTCTCCTCTACAAGATTTGTGGTGGTGTCTAATCTAAAGAGCCAAAACTGAATAAATCAAAAACCCATAAACTACTGCCTTCAATCGTCTTTTCCGGCGTAAGTAGACACTCATCCGAAAATCTAATCATAGATTTGGAATCCTACCCTCAACCTGAAAAGAACCCCTCTAAAAATTTCAAATTCTGGGCACCTTACTCCGGCGACCACCGTGCCCAAAAGCGTCTCTGCCGGAATGTAAGAGGCTTGTCAGAATGTAAGAGGATGATTGTTGTTGTGGGTAAGAGTGGAAATTGGTACGGTGAAGTTGTAGTTGGGTTTTAATTTGTTTTCCTCCTAACAAAATGGTGGTTGTGTGGTGTTGGTGTGATGGTTTCCGGCGAAAGGTCGCCAGAGTTTGGGTGGTAATGGCCTACTGATTTTTTATTTTTCTGGGTTGTGCTTGAGCTTTGGTTGAAGATGGTCATGGAGATGGGGAGTGGAGAAGATGAGGAATATTGAAAAATAAATAAATAACAAAAAATAGTGACTTGGCATGCCAAATAAGTATTTAAAATAAATAAAAATTAATATTAAATGACACATAAGTATTCCGTCAGCCAAGTCAGTATTTTTTTAACAGATTACTAACAGAAAGGCCTAAATCAAAAAACTGTATTTTGCAAGGAGCTTTTACTAAAAAAAAAATTTGCAGGGACTTAAACCAAAACACACTATATTTGCGGGGCCTAAAACATATTTAAGAAAAAAAAAAGGAAAATACAAGTTCCCTAAAGAAGGTAAATTTTAATACCGAAACGCCAAGAAAACAATAATATAAAATGTGTGAGAATAGAACTCCTATAAGATAGTGTATGATACCCTCCAATCTCAAGCAAAATAGATATCCTTCCTTTAGTTTTCTTTCTCCTTTTATTTGTTTGAAGCGTGATTGAAATGGCTGGCTGGCTACACAGGATTTAATTATATTGTTTTAAACTGAAACTTCAGTATAATTTATAACGTGTTTTGCCTTGTTTATTACACGATTTTCATTAACTTTTTTATTTTTTTGAAGACAACGGTTTTCATTAACTTATATATAAGTTGATTTGCCATTTACCTTTATAGTTTAGCCAATCAATTATTGATATTGGGGTGGTAGCTGGTCCCCCAACAATGAACATAAATTAACCAGAAACGCACTATAGGTAAGTAGTGACTTAAGGCTTTTGGCAGTAGCAGGATTGGAGGAATATAAGACACATCTTTATGACAAAAATTTTATTGTCATAAGATATTCCAATCATGATTGAAGCCTTAAAATCCAGACTTCAGGAGCTCCCACTACCATCAGCAACATTTAGGTGTGGACAGGAAGCAAGGGGAAAAATCATCAAATGAGATTACAGACGCGGCCATGCAATATTCTAATGAAGAAGTAGACTCTATCCGAGAAAGGTAAGCAAGTGTAGTGTCGCCTTCAGTTGTGCAGACGCAAAAGACATCTCTACACTCTATTCAAAAGTTGGCTAATGCCACTATATACCTCTTTCCAATATCCTGTCTCTACAAAAAAAAAGCAGTATAGGCGACGGATTTTTCCGTCGCTAATGGCCAAAAATCCGTCGCTAACGTGCCTTAGCGAGGGAATTAGCGATGATAACTATATTTTATATAGGTTATTTATGCTCTTAATACTTAAATCAAACTCACTTCTCAAGTAATTTTAGTACTTAAATATAGGAATGTGTGATTAATTGTGTAAAAGCAGGTTATAAGTCAATTCCCTAAATATTGGGCATAATAGGTGCCTTTGTGAATATATTGATGTTCTGCCTTAGTGCTGCAGCGGTATGCCATCAATGAGACGCTACAGCGTTATGAGGCGGCTGGCCATTGGGATATTTGTAAAACCACTTGCTGAAACGCTGAGTCATCACCCTTATCTCTTATCCTCAGCATGACATTGAAGCCCAAGTGGAGTCAACAAGACACTTGGCGCCTCCCCATTGATACCCACTTGATAGTTGGTAATGATTTTAATCATTACCACTTTTTGTAAAGTAGCATTATGGATAATCAAGATATTATCTAATTAAGATATTATTTAATTAGGATATTATCTATTAGGGATATATCTAATTCAAGAGACACACAAGTGGGTATCAACACATCATTATTCCTACGTAGAGAGAGAGTTTTAACTTGGAGAAGAGCTAACTTGACATTTTGTTTTTCCTCCATTGTTATTCCACTCTTGAAGCTTTTATTTGTACTATAGTTTTTAGATTTCATAAGAGGTTTTGTTCAAGCCATAACTTCATCTAACGTATATGACTTGGGATTCTTGGAGTGCATCTTTTGCAACCATTCTCCTATTCTCTACCTACGGTAATATAAGCTTGTTTGTTTGTATTGCGATGATGAAGCTTGTCATGAGCTAAATCACTTTGTAGTTGGATTGTTCTTAGTGTGTAATGAACCTTGAGTAGCTTTTATATAATATTTTGATGTTTGCGTTTCATTTCTTGTGTTATAATGCTTTCAACTTTGTTTTGGGACTGATCAACTAAAATAAGGGAACTTTGTGGGTACAGACATGGTTCACAAAGAGAACTCAAGGAATGATATGAATGAGAAACCCTTTAAAGACATTTAAAGGAAGTACTACTTAACCCTAGACATAGGGGAGTAATAGTTCATAAGGTGTATGCTGTAAGATCTTAATATACAGGGGTAAAACTTATTTAGAGCCTAGACATAAGAGTCTTGTAACATAACCCTGACGATAGTGACTGAAAGGCACGCCACCATGCCGCTACAGCGTCTGTTGACCTTGTAGCGCTACAGCGCTTAACGCTACAGCATCTAATGTTATAGAACACTACTCTTGGAAATTTACATAACTGCTGAGCTATCCAACTCATTCTTAAATATTTTCAATTCAATACTGTTCTATCACAAACCATTATGTTTACAACTCCAAACTTTCACTTGTCACTTAACTTGTTTTACTAAGTTGCTAATCACTTAAACTTCTTAGATTAATTCCAATCCCTGTGGGAACGAACTTTACTTATCATTATATTACTTGTTGCGATTGTGTATACTTGCACATCTACTTTTCGCACAACAAGTTTTTACTATAGGTAAGTAGTGACTTAAGGCTTTTGGCAGTAGTAGGATTGGAGGAATATAAGACACATCTTTATGACAAAAATTTTATTGTCATAAGAAGATATTCCAATCATGATTGAAGCCTTAAAATCCAGACTTCAGGAGCTCCCACTACCATCAGCAACATTTAGGTGTGGACAGGAAGCAAGGGGAAAAATCATCAAATGAGATTACAGACGCGGCCATGCAGTATTCTAATGAAGAAGTAGACTCTATCCGAGAAAGGTAAGCAAGTGTAGTGTCGCCTTCGGTTGTGCAGACGCAGAAGACATCTCTATACTCCATTCAAAACTTGGCTAATGCCACTATGCACCTCTGTCCAATATCCTGTCTCTACAAAAAAAAAAAGCAGTATAGGCGACGGATTTTTCCGTCGCTAATACTCCATTCAAAAGTTGGCTAATGCCACCATATACCTCTGTCCAATATCCTGTCTCTACAAAAAAAAGCAGTATAGGCGACGGATTTTTCCGTCGCTAACGTGCCTTAGCGAGGGAATTAGCGACAGAAAAAATCCCTCCCTAAAAAAGGCCTCGCTAATATTTAGCGACGGATTTTGTCACATTTAGCGACAGATATTAGCGAGGGATTTAGCGAGGGAAATTCCGTCGCTAATTAGCGAGGGAATTTAGTGACGGAAAATCCGTCGCAAAGTTAGATTTTTAAAAAAAAACTGCTCTCTTTCTCTCAGACCTCACTTCTGCCTTTGTCTCTCTCAGACCTCACTTCTCTCTTTCTCTCAAGCTGCCTCTTTTCCAACAATTATTCACAAACATCTTCGACCATATCTAACAACACCTGTAAGTCCCACACAATGAATATTAGCACACAATCAATCAGGGTTAATTAATTATTCACAACATTCAAAACAGAAAAACAACACTATGAGCATTCAAACAGAAAAACAACACTATGAACAGCCCTATGAAGCACCAAACAGAAAACGAAATCATGGATTTTAAGCATTCAAAAGAGAAAACGAAATCATAAAAAGAAAACAAAATCATGGATTTTAAGCAGGAATTCAAAATAGAAAACGAAATGCTTAAAATAGAAAACGAAAACAAAAACGAAATGGGAGAGATGATGGTTGGAAACCAAGTTGTTTGATTATGAGATGGTTGTTGCTTCTTCTTTGTAAACCAAGTTGTTGGAGGTTGAAGGAGAGAAGAGAAAAGAAAAATGAGTGAGAGAAGAGAAAAGAAGGAGATAAGAGAGAAGTGAGGAGGTTTTCGGTTGTAAGGGAAAAAAATAGAACTTAGCGACGGATCCGTTGCGAGGGAATTTTAAATTAGCGACGGATCTATTCATTTTGCGTTTTCCAATATCTGCACAATTGTCACGTCAGCGTTAGCGACGGACAGTAGCGACAGAATTTTAAATTAGCGACAGATTGGGATCCTTACGCATTCCAATGTCTGCGCAACGGTCACGTCAGCATTAGCGACAAATTTTATTTCCCTCGCTAATTTCCGTCGCTTATCCTGCGTTTTTTTTTGTAGTGTCTGTCTCATTTTGATCTAGTTTTGTAATTTTGTCTTTAAATTGTCTTATTATTTATCTTTAGGATGAATTGTTTTAGCAGGTCTTCAAGTTAGGGTTTCCTATAATTGCTCTGACTTTATTTTCTTTTCTTGCCAAGGGTATTGTTCTAGTCCCCCATTGGCCCCTCTTCCGTCTTCTTCGTTTTTCTCTTTTTTTTAATAAAATCATGGGGAAGTACTATTTTTCATTTTTTGATGTTTTTTAACATCGGGAGGTTTTAACGAGGCTTCTTTCATTCTATTTGCCAAAAAAAAGTATCTTAACTTAAATAAAGAGTTTGTGACTTTGTATTTTACCTTTTACGTGTCTATTGCTTCGTTTTGATAATTTTTTTTATATAATTCATTTTGATAATTTTTCATTCTGTTTCATTTATTTTGATTTTTTTTACATTATTTAACCAGATCAAATTCATTAAGGGTGTGTTTGGATTGAGTATAACTAGCGCATCGACCCGTGCGTTGTATGGGGTGCTCTAGTAAATACAGAATTGTGGAAGTAGGAAAATTTATTGGCTAAATTGCAATATGAAAAAGCCTTGTTTAAATATAAAAAATAAGACAATTCCAAGCTTAAGAGCTAATTATAGTGTACAGACAAAATCCAGACATAACCCATAGCAAAACACAATTTTAACATCCTCATTCACCTAATTATCTAAGTTAAAGAAAATAGGATGATTAATTAGGGTTTCCTTGATGTGCATGTTGGTGACGAAATTCCACTTGAAGGGGTAGTGGTTGGATACTATGCATCACACGACGACGACAATCATACGGGATCCTAGAGGGATTGAAAGACATTGAAATTGAACATTTATTATAAATAGTAAAAAGAAAAAGTCTAAAGAACTTTGAGCATTTCAACAGCTAGATTGTTTCCGAAATTACATTTTTCTTTGACCAAACCAATTACTAAAACGAAATTTGTGTATCTGTAAAATCTAAATTTTTTCTAAGACACCCAAAAACACACTGCTTAACGTCACACTTTACATGTTTTGGCGCGAAATTAATTTTTTGTTTGACCAAACCAATTATTGAAAAACGAAGTCCGTGTATTTTGTACATCTATTTTTTTGAATCATAAGGCAACCCAAAACACATTGTTTAGCATCACACTTTATATATTTTGTTACAAAATATTTTTTTTCACAAAATTGGTAATAAAGGAACAATATTCGAATATTTTAAGAATTAATTTTTTTTCCGACCTTAAAGTATCCAAAAACACACTGCCTAGCGTCACACTTTACGTAATTTGTAACAAAATTAATTTTCGTTTTTACTAATCTGATTATGAAGGAATAGACTTCGACTATTTGAACAGCTAAAATTTTTACTGAACCATAAAATATCCTTAAAACATAAACATATGAATTATCGAGGAACAAATTTCACATATTTGAACAATTATATTTTTTGTTGTATCATAAATTACTCTACATTAAAAAAATATGAAGGAAAAAAAAGAGGGATAAACAGGGAAAAAGGAGAGAAAGGAGTTTTGGGGAAAGAAACAAAACAAAAAATAAGAGAGAGGGTTTTGGGGAAAAAACAAAACAAAAAAAGGGATGGGGTAGGGAAAATTTGCGCCAAAAGGGAGGGGGAGGGGGAGAAGCGGCACCAATTGTTGTTGGAGGGCCCACCTCAAGACTACTATGGGGTTTAAATATATAGATGTAAGACCCTTATGTTGAATGGCAATTTTATTAAGTGGACGACTATGTAAGACCCTTATGTTAAAAGGCAATTTATTGCATTAAGCGGGAGACTCTGTAAGTCCTTTATGTTAAAGGATGATTGCATTAAATGGGTGACTATGTAAAACCTTTATATCAAAGGGCAATTGCGTTAAAGGGGCGACAATGCAATACCTTTATTATAAAAGGCATACACATTAAGTGATTAAACATCGATGGGGCATTGGCCGATACGTAAGACCTTTATGCAAAGTGTCAAATAATTCCTTAAGTATCATAAGACCTTCACGTAGTTTTAGGAGTATCAGAAACATAACAAGTACAAAAGAACATAGCGAAAATAACTTAGATCCATATTTAAATTTCAAAATGTACAAAAAGGGCACGTTACTAATTGCGAAACTACAAAAGACTTGTATGTCCAATCAAGTAAACAACAAAATGAATCCCACCTTAGTAAACAAACTAAAACTTGCCCCCAGCAAGACTCGAGGACATTCCTACTCGTCCAAATGGCCCGGACATTTCACACGAGTAGGTCACGCAGCCAAACCACTTTGCCCTCCACAGGCCTCATGCGTGAGGGGCTGTGTACCACATGAAGTCACCCTAGAGCTTGTTGTTAGTGAAAAACAATGAGGCCCCAATGATGAAGCCGCCCTGGACCTTGTTGTCTGTGAACAACATTGAGGCACTACTTGAGGGGCTAGCCCAAAGATGCCTAGTTGAGTACGAGGTGAAGCATGCAAACAAATCACTTCGCCCCTATCGGGCGTTGTGCTTGAGGCCAAGGTTGTGTACTAGAATAACTAAGTCGTCCATGAGGGTCTTTAAAAAACCCAAATGGTCCCATTCGTTATATACATCCGGCCAATGCATAAGCGGATCCACATATAACCTAGGGGAGACATATTTTTATTGTAGTAGAAATAGAAAGGGCCCTAGCCACATACCCTAACTTTTGGTTCCATAGTGCTGCATTAGGGTTTTGTTGGTGACCTGATAACTCACAGAAGTGTGAGTTATTTACAGTCATTCAAATGAGAATCATCTTGTTCCAGGAATAAATTATGCTATAAATTGTGATGAGTACCTTCATATGTGACATTGTTGAATTCAGGGATAACAACTAGAATTTGGGCACGCAAGTTCCAATTTTTTTGGAATTTGACATGTGCGCCAAGTGTGTAGGATTTTACTAAGTATTCAATGCTAGGCGAGTGCTGCGGTAGCATCCGAGCAAATTTGTGAAGCGGAGCGAGGACCAGCGAGGCGCCGCATTTAGCGCATCCAGAAAAGGAAGTTTTACCCAGTTAGCGAGATAGGCGCCCCCTGTGTTCAGCAAGTCAACGAAATTCCTTAGGGTTTGTCACAACAACCCGATGGAGCAGGCCCAAGAGAAGAGGCGCGCCGTGCTACCATCAAGTCTATAAATAGGGAGCGTGCCCTAGAGCAAGGTGTGCAACATTCTTCGACACGATTTCTCAAGAAAATAAGAACATCCGAGTCAGATTACGAGAAACCTATCTCCACTCCACACTGTACTCACCCATTTACATCACTCCATTCCATACTCAGAGACAAACCTCCGTAGCCGGTGTTTACCATCTTCGCATCAACCTTAGTAGTTGTAGATATGCCTTCATGCTTGTTGGCGTAACTCAACCCTTAGGTGTTTTTATATTGATGAATACTCTTGCGGTAATTTTGTACTGTTTTAGATGACTACGCTCATCATGAGATAATTCCATTGCTTGTCAAGACATGGTGATATGAACATGTTATCATGAGATAATTTTGTACTGTTTTAGCATGACTACGCTCAAAAATTTCAAAACCCTTATGTATGCTGCTGCAGCATGAAACTGTGTTCAAATTTGATGAAGGATGCTTGGTAGCATTCAATAAGCTGAAGGCAGCACTGGTGACAGCACCAGATTGGACCAAACCCTTTAAACTTATGTGTGATGCCAGCGACTATGTCGTTGGGGCAGTGCTAGGATAGAGAAATGATAAGGTATTCCATACCATTCATTATGCCAGCAAGACTTTGGTGGACGCTCAATTGAACTACACCACCACAGAAAAAGAGCTGCTGGCAGTGGTATTCGCTTTTGATAAGTTCAGGTCGTACCTTGTGGGAGCGAAGGTCATAGTTTACACTGACCATTCTGCTATAAAGTACCTTATTGCCAAGAAAGATGCAAAGCCAAGATTGATTCGTAGGGTGCTGTTACTTCAAGAGTTTGACTTGGAAATTAGGGATAAAAAAGGAGTGGAAAATCAGGTGGCTGACCACCTGTCAAGAATACCAGACATGAACTCCCTTCCTTTCGAAGCAGAAATTAAGGAGCAGTTTCCTGATGAGCAGCTGCTGGCCATTTCGGCAACTGTGAATAACACAAGCCCCAGCACTGAAACTCCTTGGTACGCTAATGTTGTGAACTATTTGGTGAGTAACATAATACCTGAAGATCTCACAGCACAACAAACGAAGTGGTTCTTCCATTCCACAAAGCAATATTTTGGGATGAACCCTTTCTGTACAAGAAGTGTGCAGACCAGATCCTGAGAAGATGTGGTGTCGAGTCAGAGATTGAAGACATCTTAAAACACTGCCACGCCTCACCATGTGGAGGCCACTTTGGAGGAGCAAGAACTGCTGCTAAGGTTCTACAAACAGGTTATTTCTGGCCCTCCATTTTTAAAGATTCTCATGAATATGCTAGAAAGTGTGATAGGTGTCAAAGGGTGGGCAATATATCAAGTAAAAATGAAATGCCCTTGAACAATATCCTAGAAGTCGAGCTCTTCGACATTTGGGGTATTGACTTCATGAGACATTTTCCACCCTCCTTTGGCAATCTATACATACTTGTGGCCGTAGATTATGTGTCAAAGTGGATAGAAGCAGTTGCACTCCTCACTAATGATGCACGGGTCGTGCTGAAATTCGTTCAAAAAAATATTTTTACAAGGTTTGGCACACCTAGAGCTATCATTAGTGATGAGGGCACCCACTTCTGTAACAAATTGATGGGTGGGTTGTTGGCAAAATACGGAATTAAGCATAAGATTGCAACAGCCTACCACCCTCAAACAAGTGGGCAAGTAGAGCTATCAAATAGGGAGATAAAACGAATTTTAGAAATGATGGTAAATCCATCAAAGAAGGACTGGTCCATCCACCTGGATGATGCTCTTTGGGCATATCGAACAGCCTTCAAAACACCCATCGGCATGTCTCCCTATAGATTAGTATTTGGTAAGGCTTGCCACTTGCCCATTGAATTGCAGCACAAGGCTTTTTGGGCAACCAAGAAGCTGAACTTTGATTTGAAACAAGCGGCAAGGCCAGAATGCTGCAACTCAATGAGCTTTAGGAATTGAGACACTTTTCCTATGTGAATGCCAAGATGTACAAAGATAAAACTAAGGCTTGGCATGATGCTAAAATTTTGAGTAGAGAACTCAAAGAGGGTGACCAAGTATTGCTTTTTAACTCTAGACTAAGGCTTTTTCCCGGAAAACTCAAATCTAGATGGTCTGGTCCATTCACAATTCTGAAGGTGCATCCCCATGGGGCTGTGGACCTAAGGAACGAAACAAATGGCTCTGAATTTAAGGTGAATGGACAAAGAGTGAAGTTGTACTTGGGTGAGCCTGTGCCCAGCACAAAGGCATCCACCCCCCTGAGTGACCCAAATTGATGAAAACCTTTCAGTCAGGCTGAGAACTCTTAAACCAAGCGCTACTGGGAGGCAGCCCAGAGGCTAACAATTTTTATTTTTAGTTTTTTTTACCAAGTTTCAGGGATAAAGGGAAAGCACGGATATTGAGAGAAGTGCAGCGGGAGATTTAGCTATCGCCCTGTGCTGGCAGCATTGAGGGGTACTCATGGTAGCAGTGCTGGTAGCAAGCGCTGCCGAGGTGCCATTTCAACTACCTCCTAAGTCCACATGGACCAGGAGGAAAATGTGTGCAACCCTCGCCGGAAAAGAGTGTTGATGGAAGAAAGTGCTGACGAAGACGAGCAAGAGGGTAAGGACGAAGAAGACAAGAAGAAACAGAAGAAATGATGCAGTAATTTCTATTTTCTCTTCCTATGTTTCTTTTTTCTTGCTATTGCCCATCCTCCGCCTGGTAGTAGACAGTGAGGACACTGTCTCTGCTTAAGTTGGGGGGGTGGTGCATCTATAGCCCTTTGCCTTCATGACTGCCTGTGATAATTATCTGTGATTTGTGTGTCCCCAATATTCCCCATAAATGAAAAGAAGGCTATGTTTTGCTCGTTCTGCTATTTTGTACTAGCTGCACTAGGAATAAAAATGTGGATAGGTGCTGGGGTAGCACCCCTGACAGCACTCAGTATTAGCTAGTGCTGGTAGCATGTGTGATATATATATATATATATATATATATATATATATATATATATATATATATATTCTTTTTCTCAAGGCAAACCCCGATGAGGATAACCAGATATTGTGAGCTTAGAAATGTGAACAAGTCGTCCAAGCCCCCTAGTATACACCTAACTCTTTGTCTCCCGAAATAGGCGTAAAGCTTGCTTAGGTGGAAGTTAGGTGAAAATTTAGCAAGGACCCAAACTGCTTAGAAGTAGAAAGAAGCTGCGGGTAGAATAAAAGACAAGTTTGGGGGTAGAAATGCTAGTAGCAAGGCCAGGGGGAGGGTGCACGAAAATGAATCAAGTGGCGCAAAAAAATGCAACAAGGTGAACTTGGTCACTGTGTAGGGAGGCTGTTTTGTGGCGACACCATTACAGTTTCAGTCGAAGCTTTGACCAAGCTATCCTTCAAAAAAAAAGAGATAATGTGCACCACTCTAAACCCAAATCAAAATATATGGCTTCAAAAGAAAAATACCTACCCCTTGTAAATCAGCACAAGAATCTGCCCGCAGCAACTGACGACAATAAGCAGTGTAAGAAGTTCTAAGTTGGACCCAAAGCCAAGCCTAGTAAGTGTTCAAACTTATGGAAGAAGAACAAAGAGAGCACACACACAATCTAGCTAGGGGGACGAAAGCCGCAACTTCACATGATAAGCAGTGCGAAAATGTTAAGTTTGAGGGAAGAACCTTGAGAAAATAGAAGCGCGAAGTTAAAAGTTTCAAAATGATTTCGCAGGCTACTGTGAGTGAATGTTGTGAGCAATGCTGCCCTGGTGCTGTCATTACTTGAGGACAAGCAACGGTTCAAGTTTGGGGGTGTGATAACTCAGAGAAGTGTGAGTTATTTACAGTCATTCAAATGAGAATTATCTTGTTCCAGGAATAAATTATGCTATAAATTGTGATGAGTACCTTCATATGTGACATTGTTGAATTCAGGGATAACAATTAGAATTTGGGCACGCAAGTGCCAATTTTTTTGGAATTTGACATGTGCGCCAAGTGTGCAGGATTTTACTAAGTATTCAGTGCTAGGCGAGTGCTGCGGTAGCATCCGAGCAGATTTGTGAAGCGGAGCGAGGACCAGCGAGGCGCCGCATTTAGCGCATCCAGAAAAGGATGCTTTACCCAGTTAGCGAGATAGGCGCCCCCTGTGTTCAGCAAGTCAGCGAAATTCCTTAGGGTTTGTCACAACAACCCGATGGAGCAGGCCCAAGAGAAGATGCGCGCCGTGCTACCATCAAGTCTATAAATAGGGAGCGTGCCCTAGAGCAAGGTGTGCAACATTCTTCGACATGATTTCTCAAGAAAACAAGAACATCCGAGCCAGATTACGAGAAACCTATCTCCACTCCACACTGTACTCACCCATTTACATCACTCCATTCCATACTCAGAGACAAACCTCCGTAGCCGGTGTTTACCATCTTCGCATCAACCTTAGTAGTTGTAGATATGCCTTCATGCTTGTTGGCGTAACTCAACCCTTAGGTGTTTTTATATTGATGAATACTCTTGCGGTAATTTTGTATTGTTTTAGCATGACTACGCTCATCATGAGCTAATTCCCTTGCTAGTCAAGACATGGTGATATGAACATGTTATTCTAGATTGCGTTTATGTGATTGATTTGTGATGCCTTATTAACTTGTGCACTTTTATAGTTATAAACTCTTTTCGAAATTGATCACTTTGATTAGGGTAGCGTGTTTTATTATCCGGAAGGAAATAAATCACTGATTTCGCAAGTTAATATAGTTTGAAAGGTAATAGGAATATTATTATTTCCTAGCGAATGATAGGAATATGAAGTTAGGGCTATAGTGTGATCGGAAACATGCTTTTCAACCTATGTAATGAACCTCAATGGGAGCTTAGGAATAAGGGAACCTTGACGACATTATGTTAACAGGATAGGAATATCCACATTCATTCTGCGCACTGAGCGCTATCACAGTATCAATCACAGCACCGCATCTATAAATTTTGTTCATTGAACCTAGTCTTGACTATTATCATCTCTCGTATTTTCACTCGTGATATTTTGTTACTTTTGTCATTATTACGTCTTTTGTTGCGTCACCACTTCACTTTATTATTTGGTTACACTTTTACTCGCTAAATCAACGCTATTCCGTAGACCTAGTAGTTAAACCTTAATTCTCGTGGGAACGATCTTTACTTACACTTTATTACTTGTTAGACTGTGTATACTTGCACACGTTTTTGCACAACACGACCTGCGACACCTCCCCCTCACCACTCTTGGCTTTCGACGCCGCTCTTGCAGCGGGTTCTTCTACTATCTGGTGACCTCTCCATGATGCTTGAACGTCTCTCCCTCTCCGGCGCTGCGTGTACGACCTCCATCTGCAACTTGCCTCGACACCGCTCTGCTTGTTCGACTTACGCCACTCACGTCCTCCTCCCCTCCCACCAGATCTGTTCGGGATTCCGTCTTCTGATTCTGATGCTCCTCTCCCTCCCCAGAAACCACCTAGCTCGCCTTACCCGCCTTCAGATCTAGCCTCTCTTCTATTTCACACTGATTTCGTGGTTGATGCCTCACTACCTTCTACAAATCTACTCTCTATTCTTTTCTCTGCCCTCTACAGTCTCTAGGGACAATGGCTCCGTTTTCCCCTTCACTGGTTCTCACCTCGTCCTCTTTGGACCTCAGTTTTTGATCTTAAGACTACGAGGCCAGTTGGCTCTCAAATACGGGAAAAGTCTGGACTTTTCGGCTTTTCTCCTACACCAACTTTGTGAATATTTCGATGTTATAAGAATAAATAGAAAGAATAGAGATTAACATTTGATTTTTGCAGATTATTCATAAGTCAACACTCTCAAAACAGTTTGCCAAAAAAAAAACACTCTCAAAACAGCATTAGTCTTTACATAACAGCATGTATGTTTCGTACTTTACAAAGCCATCCAACTAATTTATGATGATTACCCTTAAGAATGTGAACTCTCTCCTGTTGACGCCAGATATGCGCCATAAATGAGAAAACTCTCCCATGTGAACTGTTTGGTTTGTTCCTCTTTTTCCAAATACTCTATTATCTACGGATCTACCCCTCTAACAAACCAAAATCAAAGCATACCTCAAAATGCCTGATGGCGTGACTGTTCATTTATTGCGTGATGCAATTTGTTGCAAGTACCTTTTATTTTACAATTTTTAATGTTCTCCCAATTATAGTTATGCAGGAAAAATAAAAAAAGAAATAAAGTATAGTCAATCTATATCGCTTTTGATACTTTTCTTCTTGTATAAAGTTAGTATATATCTCTTCACTCGTATAATCCAATACTTTGACGTAAGAATTTGAAAGTGGATGATTCAGAGGAGGAAGAATGAATCACCGATTACTCTGTTTCCTTTCCAAGTTGCAACTATAATCAAAGTGGGAGGTTTTTTTAAAGGTCGGCCCCTAAATTGTTGACAAGGAAAAGTCGTTGCATGGTTGTTAGTTGTTACTGGCGTGCCGGCTGCTGCTCCAGATCTAATCTGTGACCGCGTTCGCTTTTCCTTATTTTTTAATAACAAATTTTTGGTTTTAAGTAGCGCTGTCAAATTGAGTCGGCTAGACCAAAAACACTTGGATGAGATGATAAATGTCTATTTCAGGTTAACCAAGGTCGATGATTCAAATTCAGTCTTGAGCATGCAGCAGTTCTTCTAAGTGAGAGTTTTGCCGCCTATTGTGGTCCTGTCCGGCTCGAAGGATTAGTCTCTACAGTTGCGTACAGAAGATACCCGATTTATACCTGGACCGTCCAAACCGGCCTAGCATAAATGGAGCCCGGCATTCAGAGCACGGCGTAATTTGTCTCCACGTATACCACAGATGGCGCTCATGCAGAACTCCACATGTACTCGGCCCGGATGATTATCAGATCGGATAAGGACGCCACATAGCCCAGAGGACACGCGGAGAGAAAGGAGCAACGACAGGGAGCCCGGACATGCAGCGTAACTCGGAGGTTACGACAGAGCTCGGCTATAAATATGGTTTACTGGAACATAGAAGAGGACATGAGACAGAGAGACTAACACTATAACCGTGATAGACAAATATCTATCCGGCCTCCTGTAATCCTTCCGACTTGTTAATAAATTATTCAAGTACAATACCAAAAAAATTGAGTCGGTCAGTCCAACTCGACCCACACAATGGACGAAAATGCAAAGTGGGTTGAGTTGGAGCAACCTGGCTGAACTAATAGGGTACCAGTTTCCTTCATATTCTTTGCACAACCGTAACTAGCTTCCAGGTAGCTCTTTCGCCCTGCCCTTCTTAAGGAAAGGAGTCCTTTACCTTCTTCTCTTACTTGCTTGTACCTGACTGCCGGAGACTGTTCCTGTCCTGATTTATCTTCTATGAATGCACGAGCATTCAAAGGTGGTTTACTTACTTGTTAGAGTCGGGACCAACTGTCACTCCGCATTCATTAGCTCTTAAGCGTTAATTACAGTGAGTAGCAAGCAAGCAACCTGGGTGTTTACTAACTTGTATTTTTGGTAAGGGTCATTATTTATATACCCCCACTTAGGCCACGACATTTCATTTTAATTCTATTTTACCCTTTCAAAAATATTTAAAATTTTATTCAAAATTCCAACTTTTTTTAAGTTTTTTTTGGAATTATCTATGTAAGATGTAACATCCCGAATTTTTAAGACTCGAGTTATGAATCCTAAGACCGATATAATTATTCGTCAAGAATAATTAGGCGAGTCTTGGTGAGGATTAGTCGAGGATAGTGTCCGAAATCCCTATTCTCCATTTAATTGTGGCCTAGTCATGGTTTTAATGAAGAATTAAGCCGAAGGGCAAATTTGTCTTTTCACCCCTCTTTAGTGATTCAGTCACTAAGACTGAACCCCTTCAGCCCACACTCTCACACTTAACCATTCTCTAAAAATTCAGAAAAAAAGAAAAGAAGGGAGAAGGGAGAAGAGGGGCGCGAAGGGGAGGAGAGAAGGGAGGAGGGATCATCAAAAATCTTGGTTGCATGTAAGTACTCCTTCCACTTTCCCACTCCATTTTCAATTTGCTTTCCAATGGTATAAGTTTCAAAGCCTGATTCCAACTCTTTCTCTCATCTCCATTGATGACCATGAAGCTCCAAATGGTGAAAATGGTGGAGTTTGTGTGTAGATGAGTTTGCATGTTCTGTTGTAGCTGCTGAAGGTGAAGTCTTTGCCTTGCATTTCGATTTGGAGGAAGCTTATGAGGATTTGAGTTGCTGGTTCAGTTGCTGCTTCAGTTGTTAAGGGAAGAGAGTTGTTGTGTCAACTTGTGTTGGTGCCTAGCGAGGATTGTTCGTGGCTATCGTATACCGATCGTCGCGTGTTTCGTTGGGGCTCCTCACACGATCTTCAAACCAGTGAGTTTTACTCACGGATTAGGGAAAATATGACTTTCTGAACTTGTGTCACATTTTGTCTGTCGGTGAAAAACTGAGTTCGAAAGATTTGCAGGTCGAAAACCGATTTTGAGAAAAATAGCGTTTTACGGTTTTTTATCGAAATATTGAGTAATCTATGAATTGTTGATTTAGATGATTTCACTGGAATATGGGCTGAAATGTTGGTTAGGATATCTATTTTTAAGTCTTGATGGTTAGGAAATGTCTCGGGGTCGAATAGAAAGCGAAACGGTACAAAACGGGTTTCGAAATGCTGTTTTCAGCCAATTCTGGCTTCCATCGCGACGCGGCCCGTGGCCATCGCGTCGCGACCCCAGTGAATTTTGTGACACAAAAGTTTCTGTCACTTTTCGCGTCGCGACGGTATCTGTTCGCGTCGCGACGGTTTGCAGTTTTCACTAAAAAGTCCCTGAACTTGTTTTCGCAATAACTTTTGATCCGGGAACCCGATTGAGGTGTTCTAAAATGCGTTGGAAAGCTTATTCAAAGACCTAACTATATATATGTAACTTTAATTGGAAAAACACACTGTTTTTGAAAGTCAAAGCTGTTCTCAAAACCGAAAACTTAGACCGCGTGTGAGATAATGTTTTTGACATAACAAACCGAATCGTGGATCCTTCTCGACGCTACGATTATAACGTCGGATGTCTAACTTTAAATTCATCAAAACGGGTTATAGATCGATAATAGATATAGATATTTAAAACTTGAAAGACGTCTCAATGCGGGTACGATATATAGATTATATCGAGTTGGGTGACGGCCCAACGAATAGCATACTAGGAAGGGAAGTCATGATCCCTCACCCTAGGCCCTGAAACGTTATGGCGTGGTCTAACGTGGGTTATCGGGATTGTGGTTGTTTGCACGGCCGGTTTATGCTAAATTAAGTATACGATTCGCCGAGATTCTGGGTGTTTGCACGGTCGGGTTTCGTTTGGTAAGCTAGTAAATTCTAAATTGATATTACGAGGCTTAGTTATATATGAATAGCGCATTAGATACCGAGATTGTGGTTGTTTGCACGGTTGGTAAGGGGCTAAGACTATATATGGGTATGTGGTTTATAATTCAAACCACGTTGTAACGGTTTTATAAATGAACCGAGTGGTAGTGAGGGGGCACGGTAGAACTCACTGAGATATGTTATCTCACCCTATCTTTGTTGTTGTTTTTCAGAGAAGCAGGGAAAGAAGAAGACTGTCAGGCACGAGTAGGTGACATGCTCTTGGAGATGTCAAGGACCTAGTCTTGATCCTCTTATGTTTCCTTTTGCTGTCTTTGTCATGGTTGTATGACTTGTACCGTTTATGAGTTGTACGAACCGTATTTGTGTTTCCTGTTTTAGTTATTGAACTCGGATGTTGTAATCCTTTCGGCTGTGGACCGAGTAGCTTCTATTATATGAAGTCGGGATGTTCCGAATATTATGTTTAATTTCGGAAAAAGTTTATATGTTCAATAATTATCCAGGAACTGTGTCATCTGATTATTGCTGTAATTGTGCATTACGGTATATCTACACGTTAGAAATATCGGGGTGTTACATAAGACAGGATTCGGGAATGGTGTTTTAAGAATTTTTCGGATTTATGTCAAAACATAAATTCAGAATGTATTTTTGGACTTCCAGATTTATGTTTTTGACATAAATCCAGAATTAAAAAAACACATTCCGAATTTATGTCAAAAACATAAATAGTCAAAAAAAGTTGGGAAGTCTTTTAATAGCGCTTATTTAAGTAAGCGCTATTAAAAACTATAAACAATACCACTTCACACACGACCATATGCAGCAATTCCAGATTTATGTCAAAAAATACATTCTGGATTTATATCAAAAAGCATAAATCCGGAATGAAAACAAAATGTGTGGTTATTGCTAAAACTGAAAGTTTCGAGTTATGTGGGGGGTATGTAGCCCAAGTGGGGGGTAAGTAAATCATTACCCTTTTTTGTAGTCCATCTCAAAACATTGCTTCAACAAATTAACCCAATCTAATCTAATTTTTAACAAAAGAAACAAATGAATGTTAAAAAAAATATAAAAAGTCGGCTCTAATTTTGCCTATAAGCCAAATGGTTGAGCCAAAACAACTTGACTCTTTTGGACATCTATTTAATAAGTCTAATCCAGCCTAAAACATTGGGCCACTGGGCCAATCGTTGAGTTGTGTCAGAACTCACACCTCTAGTTTTGAGTAGCTATGTTTATCTCACTCAAAAGAATTAGCGGAGATTTGAACTCACAACCAATCAAATAAAAATCATGTCATACTCTTCTAAACGAACCCTAATAATTGTTGGAAGTTTTGAGTCACTGCACTCACTCACACACACACACACGAGAAAGAGAGAGAGAGAGAGAGAGAGAGAGAGAGAGAGAGAGAGAGAGAGAGAGAGAAAGTATAACTGAATTCTGTTAAGAGTGAAAACTGAAATCCAGTATATTGTTATTGCATCGCTGAATGTTGCTTATATTCTCAGTACATGACATCATGCTGAGTCAGCAACTAATAGAAAACACACAATCAAATCAAAGTGAAACTTCGACACAAACAAACTATCTTTCGACAGCTCAGTTCTGAAAGTCGAACTAGTTCACTTGTCGAATCTAGCTTAGTCGAACTAGCCTAATTTAACATAGTCGAACTAGACAGTCGAACTAGCTTACTTATTTAACACACCCCCTTAAGCTAGTTTCTTTCACAAACAAACAACAAAATACATCAAAATCTATCTAAGTAAACTTTTTACAATCAACCACATTCAGCATGCTCCTTAGCCTTTCTCAATTTCAAGACTTTGTTCTCATTTCCTTGTTTCACAAAACCTGCTGGTTGTTCGACATAAACCTCCTCTTCCAATTCTCCATTTAAGAAGGCGGATTTTACATCAAGTTGATGTATCTTCCACCCTTGCATACTTGCATGAGCTACCACAACTCTCACAGTTTCGAGTCTTGCAACGGGTGCAAAGACTTCTTCATAGTCGACACCATATCTTTGTAGGAAACCTATAGCCACCAATCTTGCTTTGTGCTTCACTACTTCACCCTTAGGATTTACTTTCACTTTGTATATCCATTTCACACCTATTGCTTTCTTTCCTTTGGGCAATTCGACCAATTCCCAAGTCATGTTCTTCTCTATAGATCTGATCTCCTCTTGCATAGCTTCCAGCCACTTAGAATTTTTCATTGCTTCCTGCCAAGTTACTGGTTCTGTCTCAGCAAGAAGTGCAAAGTTGCAAAGTGCACTATATCACCTTCATCATTGACTGCACTATCAGTCATCACCTCACAGTCACTTAGCCTTGCAGGAACCTGCCTTTGTCTCAGTGATCTTCTTAGTATCTCTGGACTACCTTCTTCACCATCATTCTCTTCGACAGGCTCAGTTTCACCTTCCAGTTCTAACTCTGTTTCACCAGCAGGCACCTCAAACAGATTCTGTTCGACAGCAGTGGAATCACTTTCGACAGCAGTGGAATCACTCCACTTCCATGTCTTCCCCTCATCAAACACCACATCTCTACTTATCACAATTTTATTATTCACGGGATTCACTAACTTGTAACCTCCATTCGAATGATAGCCTATCATAACCATGACTTCTCCTTTATCATCTAACTTTGTTCTCTGCTGGTCAGGCACGTGTCTGTAGCAAACAGACCCAAATATTCTGAAGTGTGAAACACTTGGCTTGACATCTGTCCAAGCCTCCTTAGGGGTGATGTCTTCCAATCTCTTTGTTGGACTTCTATTAATGATATATGCCGCAATATTAACTGCCTCTCCCCACCATCTCTTAGGCATATTCTTACTCTTTAACATGCTTCTCACCATATTAAGTAATGTCCTATTTTTTCTCTCAACCACTCCATTATGCTGAGGAGTGTATGGAGGTGTGATCTCATGTGTTATTCCTTCAGCTTCACAGAACTCATTAAACTCAATATTTACATACTCTCCACCACCATCAGTTCTTAGCACTTCAATGTTCTGTCCACATTGATTTTCGACTAGGACTTTGAATTTTTTGAATACTCCCAACACATCACTCTTCCTCCTAATCAAATAAATCCAAAGCTTCCTAGTGAATTCATCAATAAATGTAACAAAATACTTGTTACCTGCAGGAGTTTCATGCACTATGGGGCCACACACATCTGAGAAAATCACCTGCAGCTTCCCCTTTGCTCTACTGGTCACACTTGGATTGAAGGAACTTCTAGGCATCTTGCTCTCCACACACTCTGCACATACATCCTTTGAAACATGGATATGGGGCAAACCTTTCACTACTGTTCTTGGAGAGAGTTGCCTTTATCAACAACCTCTGTTCAGTGTCATACACCTTCATAGCATTATCTTCCAGTACCATCCTGTATGCCTTCTCCAATAGTTGTCCAATACTCAGCAAAATGCTCTTCATCCCTGGCACATACAGTATGTAACACCCCTTTTCTACCCGGTAATTATTTGACAAAAATAAGAGTTACAAAAATTTATTTCATATTTCGAAAAGAGATGTCACACATTTCATCGATAGTTCAAAACACCGCATACGATATATAACACCTGTCAAGAAGGGTCGAAGCCCATAGCACCAGTTTAAATAACAGCATCGTCAAAAATACATCACCACGCAGCGGAAAGAAATAAGTTCTAAAACATAAAGTAACAACGTCCTGAATGGACTCCAAACAAATAAAATATAACAACCAAAGTTTAGCGTTTATCCCCCCCCCCCTTGAGTGTTACACATCAAAGCAAGGACACCGTCTACACCGACTCAGAATAGCGAAGGTACCTAAGCCTTCACTCGCAATCACCTGCACGTTACCGCATAGGGGTAACATTCAAACAGAAGGGGTGAGATATCTCCAATATAATAGCGTAAAATGATAGGCAATATGTTAGAATACGACAACTATAGCTATCATCCCACTACACACATAAAATCATAAACACAAACCAAATTGTAACACCAGAATCAGTCACCAAATGTCATGACAATGCATGAATGCAACCCACACCAACGGGCATATGCATGTGGTACCAAATCACCAAAATTTTGCCTGTAAATAGAGGCGTCACCAAAAATTGAGAGCTTTCACACCAGGCTCACCAATTCACCAAAAATTGAGCTTTCACACCAGGCTCACTAGTTTTAGAAAATTTGAGCTTTCACACCTAGCTCCAAGACCAAAGGCCTTCACCAAAATAAATGCATATGCTGTATGTGACACCATGAATGCACACAGACAATCACCAATTAGTCACAATATGACACACCAACAACAATCACCAAATATCACTAAAGTTGGGCTTTCACACCTAGCCACAACGACACCGAAAACACCAACCACCCGACACAACGGAACACCAAAACTTGGAACCTTCACACCTAGTTCCAACAACACCAAGGTTTGAGCCTTCACACCTAGCTCAAACCGCACCAAGACACCAAGAGGACAACAATTTCCAAAATAGCACCAAGACACCGAGATAACAACAATTTTCCAAAACAGCACCAATACACCAAGATGACAACAATTTTCCTAAACATTTAAGACGCGAGGATTTTTTCCAAAACATTTGGGACCACGACAATTTTTCCAAAGTATTTGAGACATGACAACTTTCTTTTTAAAACATCACCATTTAACGACTACACCAACGGTTAACAATTTTTCCAGAAAAATGGACCACTTTGCCTCAAATAGGAATATTCAGCTAGGCCTCTGAATAAGCTTTCCAAAACATTTTTAAACGTCTAAATCGTACTCCCGAGTCAAAAGATATGTCAAAAACAAAACCGGGAAAAATTGAGGAACATCCTGAAAATGGCGCCCAGGCACTGGGCGCCTAGCAGGAAAACGCAACACACCTGGCTTTGGCGCCCAGGAGCAGGGCGCCTAGCAACAAGCAGCAACACAACAGATCACCCGGCAGGAAATGGCGCCCTTGGCGCCCAGACAACGCAGAACAGAAGGCAACACACACAGAACACGCCTAGCTAGACACAGCGCCCATGGCGCCCCCTGCGGCAAGACAGCGCGCAACACACACAGGAACAGGCGCCCCTGCGCCAGGATACATCAACACACACACACACACTGGCACACGCACACACCCACCAGACACGGCGCCCATGCACTGGGCGCCAGAAACAGCAACAGGAACACCCAGGCAATAGAGCCAGACACGGCGCCCAGGCACAGGGCGCCAAAAACAGCAACACAGACACCCAACATGGCGCCCAGCGCCAGGGACCCCAAATCAGCAACACACCAAATTCACCAAAACACCACATATGCAAATCATATCACCAATTTAGCTCATTAATTCTTAATCACCGATGCCAATTATCACAATTTGCTAATCACAACACCAAACAAACATTCTATCGAACACCTAACATGTAATTAGGACTAACAACAATGAATCACCAATTTCTTTGAGTCACAACAATCACCAACGATGTCAAATTTCAATTCAACCTATATACAATTCAACTAACACCAACTACACATCAAAATCAAACCCTAGGCATCATAGGATCTATTCCCACATAACCCCATCATAAAACCCCATTATAAGGAAGAACCCCACCCTTACCTTATAGTAGGAGAGCACCAATTATCTTGAGCAAGTCACCAACAGAACCTCAGCAACATAGCTCCTCTCTGCTCCCTTGGAATTCGCGAATCCTCCTCTTCTTCTCTTCTCCTTTGTGCGCCGAATTCTCCTTCTCTCCTCCTCTCTCTATTCGCACTTTTCTTTCTTTTTCTCTTAGGGTTTGCGCTAATGACAAGCCAAACCCCAACCCCCTATTCCTAAGCGCTTAACTCATGGATATGGATCGCGGGCTTTCCTCCAGCTTAAGCCCGATTACTAACACCATCTCCTATTATTCAATTACACACCTCTTAATCCAATGTTAATATAATTACACCAACTAAAACAAATAAATAAATAATTGAATACCTAAATATTTAATTAAATAATTGAATTAAATATTTGGGCGTTACAACTCTCCCCACTTAGAATGTTTTCGTCCTCGAAAACTCACCTGAATCAAACAGCTCTTGATAGGACTCCCGCATCTTACTCTCCAACTCCCAAGTCATGCTCTCACCGGCAGCTCCTAACCAGACCGCCTTCACCAATGCAATTTTCTTGCCTCTTAACACCTTCACCTCATGGTCTTCAATCCGCACAGGCATCGTCTCCACCGTGAGATTATCCCGCACCTCCACATCATCCATGTGGATCACATGAGATGGATCCGAAACATACTTCCGAAGTTGCGACACATGAAACACGTCGTGCAAATTCGAAAGATTTGGCGGTAAAGCCACTCTATACGCCACATTCCCAACTCTTCCGGAAATTTGATAAGGACCAATGAATCTAGGAGTGAGCTTCTTCGACTTCAATGCACGGCCAACACCGGTCACTGGAGTCACTCTCAAAAATACATGCTCACCTTCCTGGAACTCTAAATCTTTTCTCCTCTTGTCGTGATAACTCTTCTGATGACTCTGCGAAGCCCGCATCTTCTCACGGATCAACTTTATCTTCTCAGTTGTCTCCCGAACAATTTCTGGTCCAAGCACCACACTCTCTCCAGACTCATACCAACACAACGGGGTTCTACACTTCCGACCATACAACGCTTCAAAAGGGGCCATCCCAATACCAGAATGGTAACTATTGTTATACGTGAACTCAATTAACGAAAGATAGGAATCTCACGAACCTCCTTGTTCCAACACACAAGCCCTCAACAA
This sequence comes from Astragalus membranaceus, assembly GCA_039519185.1. Lineage (NCBI taxonomy): Eukaryota > Viridiplantae > Streptophyta > Magnoliopsida > Fabales > Fabaceae > Astragalus > Astragalus membranaceus. The sequence continues at coordinate 180,265,285 of CM076847.1, forward strand.
ATCCTCTAATGACTGAATCGTCCTCTCTGACTGATCATCTGTCTGAGGATGATATGCCGAACTCAACCTCAGCTTAGACCCCAACTTCTCCTGCAAACTCTTCCAGAAATCTGAAGTGAACCTCGGATCTCTATCTGAAACAATACTCTTAGGAACTCCATGAAGCTTCACAATCTCCCTGATATAAATCTCTGCCAACTTCGACACCGGATACGTGATGCTGATAGGAACAAAATGAGACGATTTCGTTAACCTGTCAACAATCACCCAAATTGCATCATACCCTTTCGCAGTATTAGGCAATCCCGTTACAAAATCCATCGAGATACCATCCAGTTTCCACTCTGGAATTTCCAACGGTTGCATCAACCCAGCAGGCTTCTGATGTTCGACCTTTGACTTCTGGCAAGTCAAACATGCATAAACGAACTGCGCCACATCTCGCTTCATACCAGGCCACCAAAACAACTTCTTCAGGTCTTGATACATCTTTGTAGCTCCCGGATGAATACTCAACATACTTCGATGACCCTCTTCTAAAATTGCTCTCTTCAGCTCTGCGCCTTCAGGAATACAAATCCTATCACGGAATCTCAAAACACCATGCGCATCCAACTTAAAGTCACTACCCTCAGGCTGATCATCCCCGACCATCAAATCCACCAACTTGATATCCAACTTCTGGGCTTCTCTGATACTATCAAGGAACTCATTATTAATCTTCAACATACCCAACTTAACACTCTGAAGCGACACTTCACAAACCAAACTCAAATCCCTGAATTCCTCAATCAACTCTAACTCCTTAGCCATCATTGCCGACATATGCAAAGACTTTCGACTTAAAGCATCAGCCACGACATTAGCTTTGCCTGGATGATAGTTCAAACCGAAATCATAGTCTTTCAACAATTCCAACCACCTTCGCTGCCTCATATTCAGCTCCTTCTGGTCAAACAAATATTTCAAACTCTTATGATCACTGAACACCTCAAATCTGGAACCACACAAATAGTGCCTCCAAATCTTCAACACAAAGACTACTACAGCCAACTCCAAATCATGCGTTGGATAATTCTTCTCATGAATCCTCAACTGCCTCGACGCATAAGCAATCACCTTCCCATCTTGCATAAGCACGCCACCTAGACCCATCTTCGAAGCATCACAGTACACCACGAACGGCTCTCCCGGATTTGGCAACGTCAAAACAGGAGACGTCGTCAATCTCTTCTTCAACTCAAGGAAACTTTCCTCACAACGAGCATCCCACACAAAAGCCTTACCCTTACAAGTCAACTGCGTCAACGGAAGGGCCAACTTAGAAAAACCTTCGATGAACCTTCTGTAGTAACCAGCCAACCCTAAGAAGCTTCTAATCTCCGTAACCGACTTCGGACTCTCCTACTGCATCACAGCATCAACCTTAGACGGATCTACAGCAATACCCCTACCCGAAATGATATGACCCAGAAAACTAACTTCTGACAACCAGAATTCACACTTAGACAATTTGGCATACAACCTCTTCTCTCTCAGGACCTCCAATACTAATCTCAAATGCTCCGCATGCTCTTCCTCCGATTTCGAGTAAATCAGGATGTCGTCAATGAACACAACTACGAACCGATCCAAGTAAGTATGGAATATACGATTCATGTACTCCATAAATACACCCGGCGCGTTAGTGACACCGAACGGCATCACCGAATACTCATAATGCCCATACCGCGTCCTGAAAGCAGTCTTCTGCACATCTTCATCCTTCACCTTGATCTGATGATAACCTGATCTCAAATCAATCTTGCTGAACACTCGAGCACCCACTAACTGATCCATCAAATCGTCTATCCTCGGTAGTGGATACTTATTCTTAATAGTCACCTTATCCAGCTGCCTATAATCAACACACAACCTCATGCTTCCATCCTTCTTCTTCACCGGCAACACAGGAGCTCCCCATGGCGATACACTCGGCCTAATAAACTTCTTCTCAAGCAGATCTTCAAGTTGCTTCTTCAACTCAGACAGTTCTGACGCAGACATCCTGTACGGTGCCATAGACACATGCCTTGTACCGGGTACCAGCTCAATAGAAAACTCCACTTCCCTCTCAGGCGGCACACTTGGAATCTCATCAGGAAAGACTTCAGGAAATTCGCGTACCACCTGCAACTCTTCAATGATAGCTTGATTCTCAACAGACAGCGATGCCATCAGCGAGAATAACTGAACTCCCTCCTTTGCTAACCTCTGCAACTAACTAGCAGATAACAAACCAGACTCTTCCTCTCCAAAGCTCACACACTTGCGACGACAATCAATGCGAACATGGTTATGCTCCAACCAGTTCATGCCCAAAATTACATCTAATCCACTCAGCGGCAAACAAACAAAGTCCACAACAAAGTCTCTGTCGAAGATCGACAAGGGACACTGAGAACACACTAGAGAGGTAGTTACCGACCCCTTAGCTGGAGTGTCGACAACCATCTCTCCATTCATAGCAGACAATACAAGATTTAACCTCTTACAACAATCAGCAGCAATAAAGCAATGTGTAGCACCAGTATCAACAATAGACTTTAAAGGAGTACCATTAATGAAACACGTACCTCTAATGAGTCCATAATCTTCAGTAGGCTCTTCACCTGCTAAAGCAAACACTTTTCCACTGGACCTCTCCTTCTTCGGCTTCGGACACTGAGTACTAATGTGCCCCTCTTCACCACAGTTGTAGCAGACCACTGCCTTGCGCTCACATTCGACCACCACATGACCGTCCTTACCACACTTGAAACACTTCTTTACGTCGCTTCTGCACATGATACTCTTGTGGCCAGGCTTGCCACACTTAAAACACACAATGCTAGCAGGGGCATCTCCCCCACTAGTCCTCTTGCCAGCATCAGCTCTCTGCTTACCCTTGCCCGCAGGGACCTCATACGGCTTACTACGCCCTTGAAACTTGCTCCTCTTATCATTCACAATCTTGTAGTGAGCATTACTATCCTCCTCAAAAATTCTGCAACTATCAATCAAGTCAGCAAAGACACGGATCTTCTGATATCCGATTGCTTTCTTGATCTCGGGCCTCAAACCATTCTCGAACTTGATACACTTAGAAAACTCAGCATTAGCTCCAGTGTAATGCGGATAGAACTTTGCTAGCTCCACGAACTTTGCAGCATACTCAGATACAGACATACTCCCCTGTTTCAGCTCCAGAAACTCAATCTCTTTCTTCCCTCGGACATCTTCAGGATAATACTTACGGTTAAACTCTCTGCTGAACACTTCCCAGGTAATCTCTTCATTAGCAGCCTCCAACCTCTGCCTCGTCTCTAACCACCAATCATCAGTTTCCTCAGCTAGCATATGCGTACCATAGCGGACCTTCTGTGCTTGGGTACAATCCATCACTCGGAAAATCCTCTCCATTTCTTTCAACCAAGCCAAAGCACCATCGGGATCATACATGCCCTTGAACGTGGGCGGATTCTCTCTCTGAAATGTCGCCAGACTGCGAGTCCAGCAGCAATTGCAGTATCGTTCCTCCCAGCCATTTCAACTCACTTGTTGCAAAACAACCAACAGTTAGATATAATTGACAACACACCATTGTCAATTGACACTACGACTGGACAACTTGGCCGGACAGACCTAACTTTTGCTCTGATACCACTAATGTAACACCCCTTTTCCACCCGGTAATTATTTGATAAAAATCAGAGTTACAAAAATTTATTTCATATTTCGAAAAGAGATGTCACACATTTCATCGATAGTTCAAAACACTGCATACGATATATAACACCTGTCAAGAAGGGTCGAAGCCCATAACACCAGTTTAAATAACAGCATCGTCAAAAATACATCACCACGCAGTAGAAAGAAATAAGTTCTAAAACATAAAGTAACAACGTCCTGAATGGACTCCAAACAAATAAAATATAACAACCAAAGTTTAGCGTTTATCCCCCCTTGAGTGTTACACATCAAAGCAAGGACACCGACGACATCGACTCAGAATAGCGAAGGTACCTAAGCCTTCAATCGCAATCACCTGCACGTTACCGCATAGTGGTAACATTCAAACAGAAGGGGTGAGATATCTCCAATATAATAGCGTAAAATGATAGGCAATATGTTAGAATACGACAACTATAGCTATCATCCCACTACACACATAAAATCATAAACACAAACCAAATTGTAACACCAGAATCGGTCACCAAATGTCATGACAATGCATGAATGCAACCCACACCAACGGGCATATGCATGTGGTACCAAATCACCAAAATTTTGCCTGTAAATAGAGGCGTCACCAAAAATTGAGAGCTTTCACACCAGGCTCACCAATTCACCAAAAATTGAGCTTTCACACCAGGCTCACTAGTTTTAGAAAATTTGAGCTTTCACACCTAGCTCCAAGACCAAAGGCCTTCACCAAAATAAATGCATATGCTGTATGCGACACCATGAATGCACACAGACAATCACCAATTAGTCACAATATGACACACCAACAACAATCACAAAATATCACTAAAGTTGGGCTTTCACACCTAGCCACAACGACACCGAAAACACCAACCATCCGACACAATGGAACACCAAGACTTGGAACCTTCACACCTAGTTCCAACAACACCAAGGTTTGAGCCTTCACACCTAGCTCAAACCGCACCAAGACACCAAGAGGACAACAATTTCCAAAATAGCACCAAGACACCGAGATAACAACAATTTTCCAAAACAGCACCAATACACCGAGATGACAACAATTTTCCTAAACATTTAAGACGCGAGGATTTTTTCCAAAACATTTGGGACCACGACAATTTTTCCAAAGTATTTGAGACATGACAACTTTCTTTTTAAAACATCACCATTTAACGACTACACCAACGGTTAATAATTTTTCCAGAAAAATGGGCCACTTTGCCTCAAATTGGAATATTCAGCTAGGCCTCTGAATAAGCTTTCCAAAACATTTTGAAACGTCTAAATCGGACTCCCGAGTCAAAAGATATGTCAAAAACAAAACCGGGAAAAATTGAGGAACATCTTGAAAATGGCGCCCAGGCACTGGGCGCCTAGCAGGAAAACGCAACACACCTGGCTTTGGCACCCAGGAGCAGGGCGCCTAGCAACAAGCAGCAACACAACAGATCACCCGGCAGGAAATGGCGCCCTTGGCGCCCAGACAACGCAGAACAGAACGCAACACACACAGGACACGCCTAGCTAGACACAGCGCCCATGGCGCCCCCTGCGCCAAGACAGCGCGCAACACACACAGGAACAGGCGCCCATGGCGCCCCTGCGCCAGGATACAGCAACACACACACACACACTGGCACACGCACACACCCACCAGACACGGTGTCCATGCACTGGGCGCCAGAAACAGCAACAGGAACACCCAGGCAATAGAGCCAGACACGGCGCCCAGGCACAGGGCGCCAAAAACAGCAACACAGACACCCAACATGGCGCCCAGCGCCAGGGACCCCAAATCAGCAACACACCAAATTCACCAAAACACCACATATGCAAATCATATCACCAATTTAGCTCATTAATTCTTAATCACCGATGCCAATTATCACAATTTGCTAATCACAACACCAAACAAACATTCTATCGAACACCTAACATGTAATTAGGACTAACAACAATGAATCACCAATTTCTTTGAGTCACAACAATCACCAACGATGTCAAATTTCAATTCAACCTATATACAATTCAACTAACACCAACTACACATCAAAATCAAACCCTAGGCATCATAGGATCTATTCCCACATAACCCCATCATAAAACCCAAATATAAGGAAGAACCCCACCCTTACTTTATAGTAGGAGAGCACCAATTATCTTGAGCAAGTCACCAACAGAACCTCAGCAACACAGCTCCTCTCTGCTCCCTTGGAATTCGCGAATCCTCCTCTTCTTCTCTTCTCCCTTGTGCGTCGAATTCTCCTTCTCTCCTCCTCTCTCTATTCGCACTTTTCTTTCTTTTTCTCTTAGGGTTTGCGCTAAAGACAAGCCAAACCCCAACCTCCCTTACTAACACCATCTCCTATTATTCAATTACACACCTCTTAATCCAATGTTAATATAATTACACCAACTAAAATAAATAAATAAATAATTGAATACCTAAATATTTAATTAAATAATTTAACTAAATATTTGGGCGTTACACAGTACACCAGAAATGAAACACAGTGAGCCATCCTTCTTTCTTATCATCACTCTCCCCAAACCTTCCACCTTCATGGTTCTATCATCAGCAAACCTTACTCTACTCTTGATTGAAAAATCAAGTTCAACAAACTAGTCTCTCCTCCCTGTCATGTGTGTCGAACAGCCTGTGTCGAGAAACCAATGCTCACCACTCTCACCTTCCTCCTCAATTGTCACCATTTACACTATTTCATCACTGCTCTCTGTCTCCTCAATCACTTCATCACTGCTCTCTGTCTCCTCAATCACCATTAACAGAGATTTCTCCTTCTCTTTTTCTTCTTCAGCCATTTTAGCATCATTGCCATCAACATTGCTGTAGCACTCATCAGCAAAATGTCCATATTTCTCACAGTTATAACACTGTATATGGCTCTTGTTGAATCTTCTCCCTCTTCCTCTAAATCCTCTGCCACCTCTACTCCCTCTACCTCTATAACTATCACCACTACTACTTCCCTGCTCATTACTGTTACTATTATCACTAGTGTTTGATTTTGCAGAGTTTGAGTTATACGAATTACCTCTTCCTCTTCCTCCTCTGTAATTGTTTCAGCCTCTACCACGTCCTCTTTGATTTCCCCCTGTTTTGTTGCCTGTTTGCACTGCTAAAGCTTGCTCAGTGCCAGGCTTCACCACTTTCTTCTCATTCATCCTCTGCTAATGCGCTTCAAGTGATCCTTGAAGTTCTTCTATCATCATTGTTGATAGATCTTTCGCCTGTTCGATCGCCACAGTGATGTGATTGAAACGCGAAGACACAGATCGCAAAATCTTCTCCACTACTGATTCATCAGTCATCGCTTCACCGCAATACGCCATCTGATTCGTCATCGTTTGCACTCTCGTGAAATACGCAACAATCGATTCACTCTCCTCCATTCCTAGCAGTTCATACTGTCTTCTCAGAGTTTGAAGTCGCACCTTCTTCAATTTCTGATCTCCGGCGTAGGAACTCGCAAGAATGTCCCACGCTGCTTTGCTTGTCTCCGATCTAGCAATTTTCTCAAAAATTGCAGGACTCACACACTGATGGAGGATACACAGTCCTTTCCAGTCCTTCTTCTTCGCTTCTTTGTAAGTTGCTTGTTGTGCAACGGTTGCGTTCACCGGTAACGGAGCTAGTCCGTTCTGCACCAAATCCCACACATCCTGATAACCAAGGATCGCCTTCATCTTCATACTCCACTGGTCGTAGTTTCTTCCGTCGAGGATCGGAAAGTTCGCCGGAAAATGGCCGTTCGTCGTCATCGTGGTTCACTTTCACCGTTGAGACTTCACTCGTCTTCTCACACTGGATTCACTCTCAGAAACTTCAACAATCACGCTCTGAATACCATTTGTTGGAAGTTTTGAGTCACTGCACTCACTCACACACACACACGAGAGAGAGAGAGAGAGAGAGAGAGAGAGAGAGAGAGAGAGAGAGAGAGAGAGAGAGAGAGAGAGAGAGAGAGAGAGAGAGAGAGAGAGAGAGAGAGAGAGTATAACTGAATTCTGTTAGGAGTGAAAACTGAAATCCAGTATTTTGTTATTGCATCACTGAATGTTGCTTATATACTCAGTACATGACATCATGCTGAGTCAGCAACTAATAGAAAACATACAATCAAATCAAAGTGAAACTTCGACACAAACAAACTATCTTTCGACAGCTCAGTTCTGAAAGTCGAACTAGTTCACTTGTCGAATCTAGCTTAGTCGAACTAACCTAATTTAACATAGTCGAACTAGACAGTCGAACTAGCTTACTTATTTAAAAATAATTCATTGCTTATAAAAAAAACCTACTAATTCGTTCACTTCCTTTTATTTTAGTTGAGGCCCAAAATAAAAACAATTAAAAAAGAAGAACCTTTCATTTGTATTAGTAACAACTTTATAGAGAATATTGACCGACTAGAAGAAACTTGGAATTTGGAACTGGTCTTCCATTAGACTTCAGTTGGTTCTCAGTCCCTTCTCCACTTCTCTCAATGTCAGTGCCTCACCACTTCCCCAACTTGTACAAACTACAAATCCAAAAACAAAAAGCCTCCTCCCCCCAAAAAAAAATAAAAACTTCTCTTCAGTGTCATAGTGACACTTTATTTGACCGACTTAAGATATCACTCTTGCCTACTTGCCCACCAAGAAACTCTCCACAACTTACCTAAAAAATGTGCTCCACTATATAATACACACCTGTATTCTATTCCATTCTATTTAATTAATTAATTAATACTTATATTAGCTTGCCCACCGCGTTTACTTACTTGCTCACCACTTGTCACGCAACTTCCCTCAAATTCTCACTTCCTTATAAACCCAACATCACACACCTTTTGCACTCAACAACACAAAAATATTCAATTTCAAGATTTCTCTGAATTTCAATACCAAACATGGCCTTAGAAGCTCTCAACTCACCTACTACAAGAACCCCAACCTTCACATTCGATGAACCATCTCTTCATTATCATCCAGAACCATGGACTAAACGAAAACGTTCTAAACGTTCAAGATCATGCACCGAAGAAGAGTACCTCGCTCTTTGTCTCATCATGCTAGCTCGCGGCACCACCACAACCACCACCACCGATTCTCACCGTTTCTTTTCGAAGCCGTTACCGACAACCGATCCATCCGGCGACACTAAGTTAAGTTACAAATGTTCCGTGTGTAACAAAGCTTTCTCTTCTTACCAAGCACTCGGTGGACACAAAGCAAGTCACCGGAAACACTCTCTCACCGGTGACGATCAATCCACATCCTCCGCAGCCACCACCAGTTCTGCGAATACCGCCGCCCTAAGCGGTGGTGTTAAGGTTCATGAGTGTTCCATTTGTCACAAGTCTTTCCCTACTGGACAGGCTTTGGGAGGACACAAACGTTGTCACTACGAAGGTGGCGGCGGAAGCAGCAGCGCTGTCACCGTTACCGCGTCTGAAGGCGTGGGGTCCACTCACACCGTTAGCGTTAGCCAAAGTCACCGTGATTTCGATCTCAATATCCCGGCTTTTCCGGAGTTTGTTAGTAAAGTTGGAGAAGATGAAGTGGAAAGTCCTCACCCTGTGATGAAGAAGCCTCGTGTTTTCGTGTTACCGAAGATTGAAATTCCTCAACTTCATTGAATTGAGTTTACAGTTTACTTAGTGAAGTGAAGATGCGTTGGAATATTTATTTTTTGTTTATTTTATAATTTGGAAAATTTTGGGAGTTATTTGATTTTGTACATAATTGGGTTGGGATATTCTAGAGCACTCTGTTTTCTTTGTCTTTTTAGATTGTACTTTTGACGGTGGAAATTCATTCATCAATTGATTTATTGAAATTAAATTTATTTGTGAAAAAAATATCTGAGACTTGTAATGATTTATTCGGTGGCTGTAGAATCATGGTTATGATGAAACGGCAGAGGCGCGTGGTCGGTGAGGCAACGACTGATGGTGAAACCGTGAAACCAAATCAGTTAGCGCATGGTTCTGTTTGTCTGTGTGTGTTGGTGACGGTTTTTACTGTTGGAATATTTCGCACTGACAACTGTACTTGAACTTTCCCTCACTCCACGCGGATAACGCTATTGCTTTTTTTTTTAATATCTTTTTGTTTTTTTTTACATTTTTATTGTTATTTTAATACAATTACAATTGTCATGGTCTGATCCAAATCATTCAATCCCCCAGCCATCCTGGTTTTTGTGATTTTATTGATTGTCTAGACACTTTCAACGGTTCAAACTCTAGTGCGAATTAATATGTGTGCGTGATATTTATTTAACATTTCATTTAATTAGAAAAAAAATCAGTCCTCTCTCCTCACTAACTTTGAGCAGAAGATAGAAAAATTCATCAAATTAAATAATAATAATAATAATAATAATAATATGAAATGAGAGTGAGTAGAAGATAGAAAAATTCATCAAATTAAATAATAATAATAATAATAATAATAATAATAATAATAATAATATGAAATTTCTCATGACGAGAGAGGATTCTCACCTCATTCTGAAATCTAATATTGAAATTGCGTGTGTCGAGTTAATTAGCATGAAATCTTCATTATAGGAATTGTAAAATTACATTTAATTGCAAATATTTTAGTTATTCACTTTAAAGTTTATAACGAATATAATAAGGAAATATCTTTTAATTTTAAGATAATATATTAGAGAATCATATTTATCTTTTAAAATTAGCTTTTCAGCTTGGAATATCTCTTGTGATTAATGTTTTTATGTTAATCGTTTGTTTTTTTACAACAGAAAACTTATGGCATTTCATTAATCAAAATAGTTTCAATACAGGATGGAAGTCAAATGAAAGACATGAGAGCTAACATATAATATATATCTTGACGCCCTGGCTAAAGTATGAGCTGCAAGATTTGCTTGACTTCGAATAAAGCTAACTTGAAAGCTTGTAAAATTAAATAAAAAGGTCCTACACTTAGATATTAGCGTGCCAAACTCGGTATTTAGTAAAGGGTTTGCCATCAAGCCATTTACAACTGGATGACAATCCAGTTCTATAGAAACAGAAGTCAACCCCAATTCCTCCAACCAAAGTAAGGTTTGTCATAATCTCATAGCCTCCGCCTCTTGTGGTGTTGGAATACCTGTGAACCACATTGTCTTGCCTTTGTAGAAACTACCGGTAGAAGACCGGAGACACACGCCAATGCCAAATTTATTTTCAGATGCAAAAAGTGCTGCATCTACATTACATTTGAGAGTACCATGACATGGTGGCTGCCAGCAAATTTCAGTTGCATGGGGCTGCCTATTTGCTCCACTTGCTGTACTGTGTTTTGTTCGCACCCATCTCCACTCATGGAAGGAATCCATCGCTCTGCTGACCACCTGCGAAACCGGCTGCAAGACTCCCTCCCATACTTTATCATGACAAATCTGATCCTCTTATCCTCATTAAGCACCTGCAGAAGAGAAAAGAAACGGCTCCTAAAATCAAGAGCATTAGTCATCACAGATCGAATTTCATTAAGCAATCCACTATTATTCCAAATCGGTTCGGTATGAGAGTAGTTGAAGAATGCGATCCACTCCGACTCAGGCTCCTCTTCGCACAGTGGGAAGTCATTCTCACAGTTAACATGTTGCCTCAATAAGTTTCTACGGGTGTTAATCGTTTGTTATCTTGATTAGTTTTCGTATTTCTGATCTGTTTAGGATTATGAGTCGTGTATCCTATATAAGTAGTGGTTAATGCTCATCTTTTAGATAAATCTCTTATCAAATTATGAACCATGCCTTAGGGGTCCCAGGTGGACCGAGCTTGAGGTCAGGTTGTCTATGTTCTCATAGGTCGAGAGCGGAGCCTGAAGTCGGGTTGTACCTGAAAAGACACTACGACGCCCAAGTTAGGGAGTAAAAGTCAAAGCGAGGTATGAGATGATGGGAAGAAAGTGTACATGTTAGTGGAGGTTGACCCATATTTATAGAGCAAGGTGTCGCGGGCCAGCTGTTGGATCAGGAGGATCGATCTCAGCCGTTGGGAGGTTCTTAAGTGCATTTCGAGCGCTCCCTAGGGCGAAGTTCAGCTCTTTGGGTTGGTCCTGGTCCATCACCGAGATTGGGCCTAGAGGGTTAGTCCGGAACAAATTATAATTTGTTTTGATAATTGGAGAGATTTTATTGATAGAACCCAGCACAAGCAACACGCAGGCTAGGAAAATGGTTGAGGCCAAAAGACACCGGTACAAACAGACAACACCCATAATTGCTACAAAACACCCAAAATATCTAATATAGTAATATTAAGTGTTAGCAAAATGACCTTAGTAGACATCTCATTGACTATGCACGAACACCAACCACACAAACAGCACCGAGCGACAAACGCCCCCAAATAATGCCTCCTTAAAGTAACCATCAGCAAACACATAGGAGCATAAGAAAGAACATACGAGCTCCCATGCCAAAGCATCGACCCACACTGAACCACCAAGCAGACACCATAACTTTACCTCATCCACATCGATTACCTTTAAAACACCTAGTCAATATTGAACACCCAAAAATCAAAGGAACCGGAGAAGCAAAACATCGCCCATGTACTAGATTGAGGAAGGGAAGGCAGAGGGGGGGTGATGGTGGAGGATAAGACAAAAGTGTATGTTCTTTCCTTTTTCCAAAAGTGTAAGTTCTTTCCTTTTTCCACTTCATCTAAAACTCATAGCTTCAACATTATACCAAAGCAGTATAATCTTATGTGATCTAAACTATGCCTATTTCGCTGTAGAATTTCCCTAAGTATATCCAATCATCTTGGAGTCTCCACGAACAAATTAATGCCACCAATCTCTTTGATTCGCCATGATATCCTTCCATGTGTTTTGATGCTATCATTTACAAATCACAATGTACAAGAGGCCTCAAACTATGTCCTACTTTGTCCCCTTCAATGTTTGTGGGAACATGTGGTACAAAGTCATTTTGGGAGTATTCTCGGATTGGGCTCATGGAGGTGCCTTCATCCTCCCCTTCAATATGAGTCTTAATTACTGCACTTGAGTTCTTCTGCATTTGAGGTTTAAGGTCCTCCATTAAGGATGAGGTGAGTAGATAGGTTCGCCAGCCGCCACACTAGTATTGTTAAAAGTCATTAAGTTACTAGTCAAGATCCACTCCGCAAACTGCCTCAAGCCTAGTTAGAATAGTTAAATTAGCTTTGCATTTCTGTTTTACTTTCTGCAATTGCTTTTAGTCTTCTAGGCTTAGTTAGTTTTATCTTTTATTCGCTTCCATTGCATCTTGATCTGATCAGAAAGTTCTCTCTATTCTACGGATCAGTATCTTCCATTATTGATATAGTATCAAAGCTCCTAATCCAAAGCTCTGCCCCCATCGTTGTGCACATAATATCAACTCATCTATTTCTCATCATTTGGTCAATTCATCATTCGACATTCATCTCTCTAGCCATGGCCAGTGAGAGCTCCGCAAGCACCAATGGTGTTGGAGTTGAAAGTTCATCCAACAACAAAGGATATCATAATGTTATGTTGAATCCTCACTTCATGCATCCTAGCGACAATCCAGGCACTACAATTGTCACTCCTCCATTAAACGGAAGCAACTTCCACACCCGGTCAAGATCGATGATGGTGGCGCTAAGATCAACTTCATTGACAGTTCTTATTATCCATGGGTCTGGTCTGGTTGAATGTGACAGCAAACCATATCTGCAAAAGGCGCTAACACTCCAGTTAGTTAGGGGGTTTAAGTACGACTAAAAGAATGGAACATTGTGCATACCTTTGCATGATGTTCTCTTGATTCGTTTATACGAGACGGCTTTAGGTCACCTTGTTGAACCAAGGACAAACACTCTTTGTTTTGTATGATAACAAATTACATTTAGTCTACTAATGGTTGCAGTGTATAAAAGTGCAGGGACAAAATAAAGCACAGGACATGAATCAAAGAGCAGGAAATATTAAAGTGGAGCAGCTTGAAGAAGAAGCCACCTCAGCAGTTCAAGACCTATTTGTTTATCCGCTTTCTTTAGGACACTATGTAAGGTCCTATCACTGAAGGTCTATGACTTTTAGTAGCTGAGAGATGAGTTTTTCAAAACATGCATGGTGCATCAAAATAGTTTTGAAAAATATTTTATAAAATTGCATGCATGCATAAGGTGGCACCTAAACCATAAAACGATTTTGTGGAAAGCAAAAAACAATTTCTATTTTGTTCCAATGGCTATGAAATCGATTTATACAATTTATATAGGCTATGAAATAGATTTTAGGCTCACCTATAGGCCAAGAATCGATTTCCTTATCCTATGTTTGAAGCATGTAATCGATTTCTACATATTCTCAAGCCAAAGGTAAGAATCGATTTCCTTCTATTTCAAAAGACTATGAAATCGATTTTCAAGCAATCCTATAGGCTATGAATCGATTCCTCCTCATTTTAAACAAAGTAAGAATCGATTCCTACATTATTCAGGATGTCTTGAAAATCGATTCCCACCTATTTCCAAAGAAACAAACAATCGATTCCTATGTTTTCCATATGTAAAGAATCGATTCCTCAATTTTTTAACTAGCCATACAATCGATTCTTATGTCTTCTAAAATGATAAGAATCGATTCATCAACATTTTAACTTCATCAAACAATCGATTCTTCATTTACATTAAATGTTTTTCAAAATTCTACGCTTTCCTAAGCCTATAAATAGGCAGCCTAAAATCATTCTTCAGAACACCACATTTTCTCAACAAGTCTCTCTTCTTCTCACACGAAATTTCTAGATCTGAGAAAGAGAAAAATAGAGCTATCACTTTCATATCATTTTTATAGATCTACTCATCTCTCGCAGCTATTATATTGTCATATTATCTGAGGTGATTAGATCATAGCTTCTATATTGTAATCTACTTTTGTGGGGTCATTTTGAAATCCTGGGAAGTTTTCTTGGGTCTCTCAATCAGGAGATTGAGTTGGTTTGAAATCCTGGGAGGTGATCTTGGGTCGTTCAATCGGGAAGATTGAAGTGGTTTTGAAATCCTGGGAGGTGCTCTTGGGTCGTTCAATCAGGAGATTGAAGCGGTGTTGAAATCCTTAGCGGGGAGCTCGGGTTCTCAATTCAGGGGAATTGAGATTTGCTATTTGAAGTTGATTGTTTGTAAAACATTGGTTCTTCATATAGTGGTTTTCAGCAAGTCCAAAGGTTGCAAAGCCGGAGGCCGAGGACGTAGGGCTTTTATCCCGAACCTCGTAAAATTCCTGGTGTATCTCTATCCCTACTCTCTTTACTTTATTGTCTACATTTGTTATTGTTATATAGCTGTGATATTCATTGTTTTGTTTATATCTGTTTTTGAATATCACTACTCAGATCTGTCTATTGTTATATTATTGTGCTGATCTGTTATTATCCATATCACTGCTGTAGATCTGTCTGTTGCTATATTCAATATCACTGCGCTGCCTATAAATAATCTAGTTATTCTGTATATTGAATATAGAATAATATCTCATTGTGCCTAATCTGCCTACTTGCATATATCTGATAAGTTCAAATCTCTTTTTCCGCATTTGATTTAAACAAACTTATCATTTATTTCGAAAAGAATCCTAGAATTACACATAACCTTATTCACCCCCCCTCTAAGGTTATACTATAGTCTAACAAGTGGTATCAAAGCTAGAAATTGCATATAGAGCTTTACATCTCGCAATTTAAATTTTATTTATCTATCTGTGATTATGGGTTCTTTTTTGAAAGAGGGGATGTCTTTATTTAGGCCACCCCTGTTTGATGGGACTAACTATGACTATTGGAGTAGTCGAATGAAATGTCATGTGCAGGCTATAGATTTCACCTTATGGAGGATCATTGCAGATGGACCACTGATCCCAATGAAAATCAAAAGTAAAGCTACCGGCAAAGAAGAAGAAGTGCCAGTTGAGGATATCTACACCATTGACCTGAAAGAGCTGAGAAAGTCAGAGTTGGATAAGATATCTCAAAATGCCAGAGCAATGAATATTCTTCACTTATCCTTATGTGAAGAAGAATATGGTAGAGTCAAAGGATGTCAAACAGCAAAGGAAATCTGGGACTGCTTGCAAGCTACTCATGTAGGTACGAGCCAAGTAAAGGATACTAAAATCAGAATCCTCACTTCTGAATATGAAGCCTTCAAAATGAAAGAAGGTGAGTCTGTCGCAGCTATGCACCAGAGACTGAATCTGATTATAAACAACTTAAGGGCACTGGGAAAGAGGTATTCTACAAAAGATATAAATGGGAAAATTCTTGCATCTCTGACTGGTGAGTTCTTTCCAAAAACTTGTGCAATCACTGAAGCCAAAGATATTGGCACTCTGCCCCAAGAAGACTTGATTGGGTCACTTCTAGTCTTTGAGGTTGTATTGGCTGCTAACAAAGATCAAGAAGCAGAAATGGTAAAAGAAAAAAAATCTCTTGCTCTTGCTGCTAAAACATCTAAGGTAGCAAGGAAAGAGGTTGAGTCTGATGAAGAATCTGATGATGAAGACATGGCTGAATTATTTGAAGAATTCATGAGATTCAACAAACTTGAAAAGAGAAATAACTCAAAGAAATCCAAGAAAGCTAAGAAGGCTACATGGAACAACTATACTGACAGTGAAGAAGAGGAGGTTGCAAATGCCATTTGTCTCACGGCATGTGAAACACCTAAGGCTACTATATGGGATTGTCTTGGCACTGATAGCGACACAGACGAAGAAGAGCAAATTGCAAATGGTGTTTGTCATATGGCAAATGACTCATCTAAGGTAAGCCTTAACTCTTCTAGTCTTTCTGATTCCTCTATGCATGATGATTTACTTGATGATAGTTGTAGTAGTCAAGATTTGAGTGAGGCTTTTGAAGCTCTTTATTTTGAACATGGAACTCTTTTGTTAAAATCTAAGAAATTAACAAAGAGTAAGAAAAGCATGCTCACTCAAATTGAGACTCTAGAAAATGAGGTAGTTAAGTTGAAGAATGAGCTACATGAAATAAAACCATTCAACCTTGAGGTTCTTGAGCTTAAACAAAATTTTGAAAAAGCCAAGGTTGAAAATGAAATTTTGAAAGAAACCTTAAAAAGGTTTGAGGTTGGTGAAAATACCTTAACCAAGATACTGCACTCCCAACATGAATATGTTGATAGGAGAGGTATTGGGTATGAAGGTAGTTCCACCTCCTCTGTTTTGAACAAGAAAATAACTTTTGTAGCTGCTACTTCAAGTTATACACCTACTGTTTTCTCATGCACCTATTGTCAAAAAGGGAACCATAGCTCACCTAGATGCCCTATCCGTAAATTATGTGAGCTTGGTACCCTTATACCTGCTTGTGAGAAACCAAGGTGGATTGTGAAAACAAAACCCTTGATGACTAACCCCAAAGGACCCAAAGAGAATTGGGTACCAAAATTTTCTACTTGATCTTAGTACAGGTGTGCTACAGGGTATGGGGGTCAGATCAATACCTTGATAGCAGAGACTCGAAGTTCATGACTGGAGACACAAAAATATTCGTAATACTCAAACAACAGTCATGTGACTCGTGATAACAACAATAGAGGAAGAATCACTGGTGAAGGTTAGATTGGTAAAGTTTTATTCACCTCTGTTGAAAATGTGTTATAAAGTAGAAATTAAATATAACTCAACAAGTATCAGAGACATATTTGAAATAAATTTTTTGTGTGCATCAAAGCTTTTTCTCAAGTACTATTATACTGGATCTTTGATGCAACATATTTTTTATGTTAAAAATGATACCTATATTGTTGAACCAAGGATGATTATCTTGGGTATCATATTTTTTAAAACCATGATGATCCACCCTCTTTTTGCTAAAGTCTTGCATTCTAAAATTATTAAGGGGGATCACCAAGTAAGGGGGAGCATAGCATGAACTACTGTTTTTGATATATCATATGCTATGCAATGCTGCTTATTTATTATGCAAGTTTATAAAGTGCTTATGTTGTATGTATTCACCCCACCTCCTTTTTGATGAAAACAAAGGGGGAGAAATTGTATGCAAAAGGGAGAGAATACGCATGTTAAGGGAGAGAATATGCATGTTATTATTTAATGGGGGAGAAAATAATTGCTGCTATCCTGCTGTCATACTGCTTATTTTGTTATGCTTATGCTTAGGGGGAGCTTCTGCCATTGTTTCTCTATTATGGTCTCCCTATGCATAATGTAATTTGTTATCATCAAAAAGGGGGAGTTTGTTGAACCAAGGACAAACACTCTTTGTTTTGTATGATAACAAATTACATTTAGTCTACTAATGGTTGCAGTGTATAAAAGTGCAGGGACAAAATAAAGCACAGGACATGAATCAAAGAGCAGGAAATATTAAAGTGGAGCAGCTTGAAGAAGAAGCCACCTCAGCAGTTCAACACCTATTTGTTTATCCGCTTTCTTTAGGATACTATGTAAGGTCCTATCACTGAAGGTCTATGACTTTTAGTAGCTGAGAGATGAGTTTTTCAAAACATGCATGGTGCATCAAAATAGTTTTGAAAAATATTTTATAAAATTGCATGCATGCATAAGGTGGCACCTAAACCATAAAACGATTTTGTGGAAAGCAAAAAACAATTTCTATTTTGTTCCAATGGCTATGAAATCGATTTATACAATTTATATAGGCTATGAAATCGATTTTAGGCTCACCTATAGGCCAAGAATCGATTTCCTTATCCTATGTTTGAAGCATGTAATCGATTTCTACATATTCTCAAGCCAAAGGTAAGAATCGATTTCCTTCTATTTCAAAAGACTATGAAATCGATTTTCAAGCAATCCTATAGGCTATGAATCGATTCCTCCTCATTTTAAACAAAGTAAGAATCGATTCCTACCTTATTCAGGATGTCCTGAAAATCGATTCCCACCTATTTCCAAAGAAACAAACAATCGATTCCTATGTTTTCCATATGTAAAGAATCGATTCCTCAATTTTTTAACTAGCCATACAATCGATTCTTATGTCTTCTAAAATGATAAGAATCGATTCATCAACATTTTAACTTCATCAAACAATCGATTCTTCATTTACATTAAATGTTTTTCAAAATTCTACGCTTTCCTAAGCCTATAAATAGGCAGCCTAAAATCATTCTTCAGAACACCACATTTTCTCAACAAGTCTCTCTTCTTCTCACACGAAATTTCTAGATCTGAGAAAGAGAAAAATAGAGCTATCACTTTCATATCATTTTTATAGATCTACTCATCTCTCGCAGCTATTATATTGTCATATTATCTGAGGTGATTAGATCATAGCTTCTATATTGTAATCTACTTTTGTGGGGTCATTTTGAAATCCTGGGAAGTTTTCTTGGGTCTCTCAATCAGGAGATTGAGTTGGTTTGAAATCCTGGGAGGTGATCTTGGGTCGTTCAATCGGGGAGATTGAAGTGGTTTTGAAATCCTGGGAGGTGCTCTTGGGTCGTTCAATCAGGAGATTGAAGCGGTGTTGAAATCCTTAGCGGGGAGCTCGGGTTCTCAATTCAGGGGAATTGAGATTTGCTATTTGAAGTTGATTGTTTGTAAAACATTGGTTCTTCATATAGTGGTTTTCAGCAAGTCCAAAGGTTGCAAAGCCGGAGGCCGAGGACGTATGGCTTTTATCCCGAACCTCGTAAAATTCCTGGTGTATCTCTATCCCTACTCTCTTTACTTTATTGTCTACATTTGTTATTGTTATATAGCTGTGATATTCATTGTTTTGTTTATATCTGTTTTTGAATATCACTACTCAGATCTGTCTATTGTTATATTATTGTGCTGATCTGTTATTATCCATATCACTGCTGTAGATCTGTCTGTTGCTATATTCAATATCACTGCGCTGCCTATAAATAATCTAGTTATTCTGTATATTGAATATAGAATAATATCTCATTGTGCCTAATCTGCCTACTTGCATATATCTGATAAGTTCAAATCTCTTTTTCCGCATTTGATTTAAACAAACTTATCATTTATTTCGAAAAGAATCCTAGAATTACACCTAACCTTATTCACCCCCCCTCTAAGGTTATACTATAGTCTAACACACCTTCCATGTCTTTATGTGACCGAGGTTACACCTCTGCATAGGGTCTCCCTGATTAATCTACACCATCGCAACATATTGCCATCCAAGACTAATGTGACCTACGCAAGGTAGTTGGGGGCTAGGTTCTTTAATTTAGGCAAAGAAAGGTAGAGAAGCCTTGTTAAAACCTTCTAATACAACCATTCTTAGGAAAAAATCATCAAAAAGAAAAAAAAATTACTCTTCCGCTTTTTTAAACATAAAAAAAGCAAAATGTAAAAGAGACAAAAGATACTATGCCAATATTCTTTCTCTAAAAATAATTTTTTTGAACAACAAAACCAGACCCCATTTCTCAAGAAATACTTTGCTCTACGCGTACCATTTGCCAGAATGGAGTTTATTTTAGAGGAGAAGAAGCCAAGATTGATTCAGTTGTGGCACATATCAAGTTCTTGTCTTGGTGTTGGTTTACTTTTCGGGTGTGAAGAGATTCTAGCTTGTCTCCGCCACTATGGTGGGATAATGCTCTTACTTGTATCAACAATTTCGTATTTCTTTTTGTATTTGTGGTTTTGAGCATCCTTAATGCTCTGATTAATGAATCATTGCTTATCGGGAAAAAAAAACTCCAAAGTCACTAATAATTACTAAGCTATTTTCAACTTTTTATTATTTTAAAAAAACCATAAATTTAGTTCATAATTTTTTCCTATTTAGTCACTAAACAATGAAAACCAATTAAATAATCTCTAAAGTTTATCTTCAACTATCAATTTAATTCTTAAGTTGCAAATTTTAAGGAATAAAATAATGGGTGCTTCGAGAGAAAATCAAATCCTTCACCGGTGAACCATTAAATATGATCGTAGGATGTAATATAAAAATTCATCAACGGTTGAGATTTATTACTGGTTGATTCAATCTTAACCACTTATAGAATTTTACACAATATCTGACAGTCAATTTTAGTGGTTCACCAGTGAGAGATTTGATTTACTCTCCCACTTTAGAAGCACCCATAAAATAATGAAACGAGATAAACTTCAAAGAGTATTTAATAAGTTGTTATTTTTAAAGGACTAAATAAGATACACTAATACTTTAGAGATTTAATTGGGGATTTAATTATTCTTTTATTTTCTATTGCCAAAAAGAGTGATCTTAGTATTGCATTTCACGCATGTAGGCGCATATCGCCTCCTTTTTTTCTCTCCTCTCTCCCACTTTCCTTTTGATAAAGCAAAGTTCATTCAATAAAAAAAAAAAGCTAAAGTGCTCCCGGGGTCCCTTATCTTTATTTAAATTAGTAACGAATTAGTCTTTTATATTTTTTTTGTCCCAAATAAGTCCTTTATCTTTCAAATTTTTGACACATAAATCCTTTTCCGTTAACAGTGCTGATTTATGTGTCAAAAAAAAGGATTTATGTGTTAAAAATTTGAAACATAAAGGACTGATTTGGGACAGAAAATGATTTATTTGTCAAAAATTTAAAACATAAAGGACTGATTTGGGACAAAAAAAAGATAAATGACCAAATCGTTACTTTAAATAAAGATAAGGGACCCCGAGAGCACTTTAACCTAAAAAAAATAGTGGAATATTAGTATATTACCCCAAATGACAAAGGCTCAATCTAACCCTTTCTGCTAATGATTCAAAAATGTGGCATGTAGCGATTTGAATCGGACGCGCGGCATATCACATGCAGAGTAGAGCAAAGGGGAGAGAATGTTTCTGAGTATTGATTATAACTTAAGAGATAAGAATAAAAGTTTGGCATTTTTCACATTGGAGATTGTTTGGAACGACACGTAAAATTACTGATATACTAAATTACTAATATTCGAATAGTTATCGTTACTTACATCTTTTTTTTTTGAAGACATCGTTACTTATATTTTAGTAATTACCGGTAGCAGTAGTACTTTTATTTTAATAAATAGGGATGTTGACTCTTTAAAAATTAGGCATTTCCTATGTGTCATAGTATTATTGTGCCGCGTCATTAAATGTAAATAGTCCTAAGGTTGCTAAATGCCAAAGAACCGTAAACATTAATTAAACAAATAAGTGTGGTGCGTTTTCCATGTGTGCGTATGAGGTAGGAAAATGAATTGAAATGTCTTTTTTTTTGACAAATGAAATGTCTTTTTTTATCTTCCCTTTTTTACATGTGTATGACGTAGGAGAAAAGAGATACTACGAATTTGTTGCCTTGTTACTTTGTACGTGTCAATTACTTACCAAATAATTACTAAGCTATTCAATCTTTACATCTCCAATATCAATCTCACATTTGCTTTGCCGCAAGTCACATGGCGCATCCAACATTAAAGTAGAAGGACAAAGATAAACCGTCTCGGGTTAACTAAGAAGGTGCCCAATTTTAGGCCAAACAACCTTTGCGTGTTAGAGAACAAAGTGAATTATCAAATTTTTTTTTTTGTGTTCATACTATAATGTTTTTTCTCTTGATTTTTATATAAAAAAAAAGAGATTTTTCTCTTGGTAATCAACTTGTGATTGTGGTAACTAAACCGCGGTGAACGCGTGGACTTTGATGCATCTTTTTGTATGCGCACGTTTTCTAATTCTAGTTATTTCCTCCATAAGTATAGTAGTTTACACGGCAGTGGGTTTCTATTTCTCGAATATTTTATGATAGTTATAAGTAATAAACACATGATAAATTTAAATAGTATGACTTTTTTTTATAAATAAAAAAGACGCCTATACACACAATATGAAAAAGTATGAAAGTTTGATGGAGGGTCGTGGGCCTCGTGGCTGCTTTATTTAGGCGGCTCAGGCATTCGTCTCAAGCCTATGGGTGAAAAAAAGATATTAAGGATCTTCTAATTTTTTGGAGGAAATTTTTTCCTAATATTATATTTACTAGTCTTATTACCCGTGCGATGCACGGGAGCGTTAGTATCAACAAACATAAATACACTAAACTGATATTGTTAATATTAAACTCGGTATAATTAGGAATCAAATACGTCACCAATAACAAACTTCAAGAAAATGATAGAAATGTGGGATGATAGAAAAAACCAGGTTCTCGTGAAGGCAAAGTCAGTTTGGTTTATTGGCAAGTCTCACCCTCAAGAAGCGGAAGCTCTGAGTTTATTGGAAGCCGTTAATTGGTTGCGAGTGTTAGACATTCAATGAGTCACCATCGAGCTTGATAGCGGTTGTAGATGGAATCCGTGGTGTGTGTAACTTTGTAACTGAATATGGCTCTATTATTAGAACTTGTCGTAACTTATTATCGTCTTTAGCAAACTACACAGTCAGTGATGGAAATTGCCAAAAATATTGAGGGGAGCCGTAACTACCAACTAAAATATTATAATTGAAATTCAGCTCGAAAGATAATTTTTATCAAAGATTCAAAATAGCATCAACACAACAAAAATATAATATATATATATATATATATATATATATATATATTAAGAGAAATGTACCTAGAATTAAAGTGCTGCCATTCGTTCTTTTGAAGACTTGAAATCATCAATAATTGAATCAGAACTAAAGCTACCAGCTATTTCTTTTTCAATATAAATCATCATAGTATCAGCAAGAAATTCATCCCTCATCTTATTACGCAACATTGTCTTGATTATCTTCATTGTTGAAAATGATCTTTCAGTAGTAGCAGTAGAAACTTGAAGAGTTAAGATAAGGCGGATTTTCCTGTCAATCAAGTAAAATGCATCCGCCCTCCCTGTTTTTTTCCAAATTCCAAAGCTTCACACAAGTTGTATACAACCCTTTTTATCCACAAATCTCAAAATAATAGCCATTTGCTCCCTTAGACATTCACCGCGTGATTCATCCACAATTATACAAAATTTAGAATCCCCAATCTCTTCTCGGATATAGCTTTTCACTTTGCTAGACATGATATGCAAGATTTCCTTTTGAATTTGATGAGAAGTATACTTTGAATTATATGGAGCATTTTCTAGCACTATTTTTGCAAGTTCATCAATGTATGATGCTAAGATTTTGATCATTTCAAGAAAGTTACCTCTATTTTTGGATCCTGATGATTCGTCAAGGCCTCTAAAAGAACAAGCTTGAAACGTGAGCCAACGGACTGAATCAATAGATCTCTTGAGGCGAGGTCTATTTTTGCTAATTTGATCAGAGCTCTGCACACTAATTAATGACATTTCTGATGTGCATAGATTGATTGAACAAGTCTTGAGAAGCTTTCAATGCATTATTGTGAGGTGAACAAGGACTCCTTCCAATATGATTAAGCAAAACACAACTCTTCCCAACATTTACCTTTCTCCATGCTTTAAATCTTTTCTACTAAAGACATCAACTCCAGGATACCCACTTGGCTTGTCACTAAACAAGTAGCAAAGCAAACAGTAAACAACATCATTTGTCGGCGAGTACTCTAGCCATGAAGGGAAAATTTTGAACCAAGATGCTTGAAATCGCCTTGGATGCTTATCTCCATTTAGGGGATACTTTTCAAGTTCACATTGATAGGATTGAGATAAGCTCTTTGAACTTCATCTCTTTGATTCACCGGATATTCCCAAATTTGGGGACGCTTTTCGGGGCCACGTTCTAAACAACTAACATCAAATTCATCCATGGTGACTTTTTGAATCTTACAAGGTTGCTCATCCGGTTGAACCGTTTCATCACTAATAGGCTGTTTTTCAAGTGTTGATGTTGAAGCTATACAATTTTCATCTTTGTTGGAAGCTTTCCTCTTGAAATATGCATCAATTTTCTTAAATTTAACCATTGTAATTACACCTATAAAATGGATAAATCAATTATCAAAAATCAAAATCAATTTATCAAACAATTTCAACTCAATTTATATTTTAAAACAATTAAATTGTTGTTACATTAAATTGGTGACGGGGTGCTTTGGTTTTTTATCACTTAAATTGAATGAAAGTGATGCTTCACTATTTTGTCTGCAGCACGTGGATAGTGGGGTTGGAACCAATTTTAAGTCACTTTTATTTTCTTGAACACTGTGAGCATCATGTGTGCTTATTTTTTGTCAAATAGTTGTTTGATTACTTTCAAGTGGGCAAGGCCCCAACCAAACAATTACATTGGCCTCAGGCCCAAGAGTGGCTCCAATCATAGACTTGGGCTCACTATCCAAACAAACTAAACCCAACACGGGTAAGAAGAAAAAAAACACGAGTTAAAAGAGAAAACAAATGATCCGCAAGTACAAAAGTCAGTAGGGCAGTTAATAACAAAAGTTAATGTCCCACCCACTTTCCGCAAAATAGAAAATCTTGATCTCAGAAACAATACACCCAAAAACGGCAAATAAATCCTAGATGTCACATTCACGCCACAAGCAGCTAAAATCGACGGAATCAAACCCAGGAATACACAAATTCATCTTCTTCTTGCCATTCTTCATCCACTAAGCAGCAGATCTTCTTCTCTTCGACTTCAAGATTATCAAGAGCTTACGGAAACCACACAAGAGGAGAGGAACTAGCGCCATAACTGCATGCAGTCATTAACAATCACAGATCGAAGAGCATTTGGAGGATTAGACCTCCAATTACCAGAAAGAAGACCTTTGGATGCAAGATTTGCAATTTCATGCGCAACGCCGTTGCCTTCACGTTTAGTCCAGGTGATATCGTTCCTATTGATCAATGCTCTTAAATTATTAATATCATTCACCAGGCCCTGGATCTCACGATTGCGGTGATTACCTCTGCAGGTCTCAACTAGGGTTTGGTTGTCTGACTCACGGATTACATTAGCGAACTGGAGGGAATTAGCAAGCAAAGCAGCAGAGCAAAGGCTAATAGTTTCAGCAACAAGAGGAGAATTAGCAAAAATCTTGTTTGCTAGAGCAGTAAGAACCCTTCCATTGTCATCTCTACACACTACACCTATATAACCTATTCCAATGGCCTTATCAAAGGCTGCGTCACAATTAATTTTCACAAATGGTGCTCTGGGAGGACGCCAAACTGAAATAGAGTTTGTAGGAGCAGCAGCTGCCTGAGTATTAGGATCTTGATTAATTTCATTACTGATTCTGAATTCTGAACTTAGAACATTAACCCTGCTAAGCACATCAATAGGTCTTGGTTGCTTATCCTCAAAAAAAGCTTCATTTCTTGCTTTCCAAATGTTCTAAAGTGCATAACAAACTCTAGTTAGCCCCTGGCTATTGTCTTTCAGATGGTTTTCAGACATTTGTAAGAGCCAATCATAGATAGTAGTCATACCTATAGCATTAGGCATGGGAACAGTCTGTAGTCCAAACCAGAATGGTTGTGTCTAGGGACATAGGAGAAGTAAATGCTCTATTGTTTCTGGTTGGGACTTACAGAGAGGGTAGAGGGGGGAATCAGCTATTCTTTTGCGAAAAAAGCAGCTCTGGTGGGTAGGAAATTTTGACAAGTTCTCCACAGAAATAGTTTTATTTTAGAGGGAATATTGGCTTTCCAGATGAGGGACCAGATTTCTTTTGACAAGGTTTTCGAGGTGGAAGGAATATTTGGTGACTGGGGTTTTATGGTAGCTAGGGCTAGATAACCAGAATTAACTGTATAGGCACCATCTTTTGTGTGAGGCCAAATAGGGTTATTGTGAGGGGAGGTCCATAGGATAGGTGTTTTTATAGTTTCAATAGCTGATTGAGGGCTAAGGTTAAGTCTAAGAGCATTCCTATCCCATTAAGGATTAGAAGTTAACAGCTCACTTACATTAGTAACAGTAGCATTAGGATTAAGAGAAGCTTTAGCTCCAGAAGCCAACCAAGAATCCTCTGTTATGTTAATACCATGACCAGAACCAATTTCCCATCTGCCTTCAAGCTTAATTAGATTTCTTCCATGCATTAGACTCTTCCAAACCCAAGAAGTACTTCTACCCATACCAGCATTCCAAAAAGAGCAATTAGGAAAGTAAATTCCTTTCAGAGTTTGAGCCCAATAAGAGCTAGGGTCATTAATAATTCTCCACACCTGCTTGGAGAGATAAGCAGAGTTCATCTGCTTAAAGTCTTTGAATCCTAACCCTCCTCGAGCCTTTGGTGTACAAAGGTCCTCAAATTTCCTCTAGTGGATTCTTCTACTTCTGCCTGAAGATTGCGACCAAAATTTAGCCACTGCAGAAGTGAGGGAATTGCAAAAAGTCTTAGGGAGTTGTAAGATTGCCATAATGTAGCTGGGAATTGCCTGGACAATAGATTTAATCAAAATTTCCTTTCCAGCAGGGTTCAACAGATTACCCTTCCACCTATCAAGCTTCCCCAGAACTTTCTCCTTAAGCTAAGATAGACTTTGAACCACCCCATTCAGCAGGAATGCCCAAGTATTTGCTTGGATGATCCCAAACAGGAATGTTAGTAACCTTGAGATAACTTTTCTAGTATTGTTGTCAACTCTGCAACAACAAATGATCCCTGATTTGGTGAGGTTTACTTTTTGGCCCGAAGCACTAGTAAACAGATTAAGAATTTTGATTATTTGAAACACATCTGCCTGAGAATCCTTAGTAAACAAGATAGCATCATCTGCAAAAAATAGGTGAGAAAGAGCACGGGCAGATTCAGCTAGCTTAATCCCTTGTAACTCATTAGAAAGGCAAGCCTTAGTGATTAATCTAGACAGGACATCAAAGATCAATATGAAGAGATAGGGAGAAAGGGGGTCCCCTTGCCTTAAACCCCTTTTAGGAGTAACTTTAGGAGAAGAAAAACCCTTGACTTGGTAATTATAGGAAACTGTGGTGACCAAAGTCATTATAGAGGCTACCCACGACTCAGCAAAACCAAAGGCTCTAAGGACCCTACTTAGAAACTCCCAATTGACCCAGTCGTATGCTTTATTCATATCTAACTTAAGAGCAATGCCCTTACACCCCAAGCCTAGTTTCTGTTTGAGGAAATGAAATGCTTCATGTGCCACAATTATGTTATCTTGAATCATACGTCCCCCAGCAAAAGCACTTTGTTGGGGGGACAATAGAGAGGACATATAAGACTTCAACCTGCTAACATATATTTTTGCAATGATTTTGTATATGAAAGTACAACAATTAATAGGCCTAAGATCAGACATAGATTCAGGTTTAGCAACTTTAGGAATCAGAGACACATTAGTAAAATTTGTTTCCTCACCTAAGACCCCATCTACAAAAAAAATTTCAACAGAAAGAAAAACTCCATTTTTAATGGTGTTCCAGTTTTTTTTGAAAGAAGAGACCATTTAGACCATCTGGTCTAGGGGCTTTCAAAGCACCAAGTTCAAAAACAGCAGTTTTCACTTCCTTAAAAGTTACATGTTTTGGGGTATACAGTTAGGGGACTCATCAGTATATAAAGAGGTATATAAATATTTTATACCATTCATAACATTCTGTTGACCTTCAAGCCAGTTCCCTTGTAAGTCTTTACTTCTGAGTAACTTGTTCCTGTCTCTTCTTTGCACAGTAGAGGCATGGAAAAAATTTGTATTTTTATCCCCAAAATTAAGCCATTTGATCCTAGATCTCTGCCCCCAATACTGCTCTTCTTGCTTCCACAGTTTGTCTATATTTTTCCTCATAGAAGACACCTCTCCCCAGTCAATTAGATGATTAGGACTATTCAAAGAAGAGTCAAGGTTCTGTTTGAGGAAAGTAATTTCTTTTGCTGCATTTTTGAAAATTTTACCATGCCACTTTTGAAGACTTTTTTTTACAAACTGCCACCTTTTGTTCCCACTGATGCCAAGGTTCAGAGTCATCATTTGTATCCCAGGCAGTAGATACTACTTGTTGCACTCTTCATGTTCATCCCAAAACACTTCATACCTGAATGATTTACCACTAGTAGTAGGGGGATTAGGCTTCAAAATAATAGGAGAGTGATCCGAATTGATGATAGGAAGGGCAGTAGCCAAAGCATGAGGAAAGTTTTCTCTCCACTCCCAATTAGCAAGTACACGATCAACCCTTTGTCTAGTAATTACTCCCTCCCTAGGGTTACTTAGCCAAGTAAACCTACTTCCTTGTAAGTTGAAATCCATAAGTTCAGTCTCATTCAAGAACTCCCTAAATAGTCTCATCCTTATAGATTCCACTTCTCTTATGCCATCTTTCTCAACATTATTAAGCATTTCATTAAGATCTCCAATACAGCACGAAGCCCCATTATTTCTAGGCTTCAGTCTAGCTAGTTTAGACCAAAGACCTCTCCTAGCAGCAAATGTAGGATTACCATATATAAAGGTCATTTCAAATAGGATTTCAGATCTACTTTCTTTAACAATAATGTGGATGAAATTTGTGCAAGATTCCACAATTTGAATCTTATAATGATCATTCCAGAATAGACCAATACCTCCAGAGATACCTATAGCTTCCACACAATGAGAGTGTTGGTATCTGAATTTCCTTCTAACTCTTTCAACTCTTTCCTTATGGTCTCCGGTTTCCATAAGGAAAATAATGGCAGGCTTTTGACCTCTAACCAGGTCATTCAGCTCCCTATTTGTCGTGGCAGTCGCCAAACCACGACAATTCCAGCTCACACAGGTCATTTGGAGGTTGGGGGTATGGCATGGCCCGCCTCCTTAGCCTTAGAGTTAGTGTGTCCCATTGTGAAGTTGCCAAAGACATATGCATACACTGAATTGTCAACTGCACTGTCCAATTTAACTTGTTTTTCTTTGTTTTGGTCCTCTTCACTATTAATCATCTCGCTTTTTCTTTTTTTCAGAATCAGGTCATGATCCAAAGATGAGACAGGAGCATTCTCCTCATCATCTTGGACCTTAGTGAGAGATGATACCTCCTCAAAATCTTCGGGGGGGGGGGGGGGGGGGGAGTTCCACAAAATATGGAGGAGGAGACGGAGCTGTGAGTCTTGGAGGGTCCTTCCACATAGTAGAACCTTCCTTAATAAGTAAGGGTTGTTTCTTATATTTAATACTTTTATCATGCCATGTTCTCCCTTTTATTTTCCTTTTAACAGTGTTGATCTCTTTATCAGATAAATGAGCTCCTCCATATCTAATGTTATCATTTGTAGGGCTAGGGTAGTCTGTAACCATAACTGGTTCTTTTAACCCTATGTCCTCCTTTTCCATCTGCAGATCTACCAACTAAGCTGGACCCAAGCCAGGATATACCAGAGTTGATTCTAAAGGGATTCTTGTAGGGAGGAGTTTCTACTGTTGAAGTTTGTTGAGGTAATCTTTCTCCATAGACTGGAACCAACTGGTAGCAGTTGTGGTGGAGGGGTCAGGTTTGATAGGAATTCAGGATTAATTTGGATGTTCTGTTCTAGGTTGTTTGGAATGGGTTCCACAATACGATAGCTGCTATTGTATTTTCTTCTTTGGTAATCAAGCTCTGTGCCATCATGGCAGTTGGCAATAAGTTCTTCCCAGTTTTTCTTTTCCTGAGCCCTCTTTTTCTCTGCTTCCTGCATAGCCGAAACCTCACAATGAGCCTGCATTTCTTTATTAGCTCTTTCCTCTGTTTGTGTCTGGTTCTTATAAAATTTCTTTGTTGTGTCCTTGGTAGAATCACCATAACGTTTGATATGATCAGCTAATATAGCATCAATACGTTTAGAGGCAACAATACTCAGGCTTTGGTCATACTTATGTATTGAGGAGCAGTAAGTTGCCATAGTTCTAGGGATTTTACAGGTTCTTTGCTCATGACCAATCACCCCACAGTTAAAACATAGGTCCTGCAACCTTTCATATTTATATATTGCCCAGATCTTAGGCAAGTCCTTTCTAGGGATCCAGCAACCAGCTGGTAGGGGTTTAGTGATATCTATTGCCACTCTAGCCCTCATAAAGGTCCTCAAAATTCTTCCGTCAACAATAAATTCCTCTATCTCCAGCACTCTACCTATCCTTTTTAGAATAGTAGATGTATTAATGCTGTTCAGATACTCCATTGGCAGGTTATGAACCTGGATCCAGAATGGGCAGATATCAAAGTACACTTCATGTGGTGAAATTTCTGGGATCCAGAACTCAGTACACATTAGATGGTTCATAACAAACCAAGGCGCCTTCTTCATGACTTCCCTGTTGTGAGCTTCTTCTTCAAAGGTAAATAAAAACTTGTTTGCTCCTAGATCTGAAATCTGTACCCTTGGATAGTTAGCCCAAGCATTAGTTATGATTTCTTTAGCTGCTGGCTTATTTATTATCTTAGTTGCCATGATTTTTCCAACTATAGTACGCCTGGCTATGGACACCTGGTTAGGGTTTGCAGGAATGAGAATCTCATCAAGTTCTTCTGGGTTTACTACAGCAGGTTGCTGGTGGTTAGAGCTTGAAGCCATTGCAGCTACAGGGAGGTGTTCAGGGTGAGGAGAGGACAGATGAGGCAAGGAAGTGATGATTTACTGGGGTTTATTTCTAAAAATGGGAGGGGGGGTGGGGTTACGGTTAAAGGATGGTATTTTGAACTGGTTTGTGTATTGTTTTTAATGTAACTAGTATGTGTAGCGACCGAAATATCCCGAGGATCACTCGCGTTGAATGAAGTTGCCATCAATGTTTAGTTATAAGGGAAAACATTGAAAAATCCCTTTTAAAAGAATATGGTCTTGAAAACCAGATTTTGGGTTCGGGAGTCGATTATGCGTGGGGAAGGTATTAGCACCCCACGGCATCCTTTTGAAAAAGGTTACCTCTAATTAAATGTGCCAAAACTATATTAACTTTGAAAATATTTATTTCCCTTTTATTATGAAAAGGAATGAAAAGGCTTAATAAAAATGTTTGTTTTTTGTGCTTGACGGGAGTGTGCCCCCGCTCCTACGTATCTCCAGATGCGATGGAGAAATCAAAGTTACGCAGTTCTTTAGTTAGAAAAATCTTGTTTGTGGGTGTCTTTTAATATAGGGGTTTTTGGACTATGAGCTGTACAGCTCATCCGTCCTAGACGCTGACTAACTCGTCTGTACAGTCGACTTAGTCCCCTATTTTCTGAAAATAGAGTTTTTGAAGTTTGGAGAATGGTTTGATGTGTGTTGGTTTGATTTTATTGGAATAGGGATTTTAGGACTCTTGAGCCGTACGGTTCATTCATCCTAAAACGATGATTAACCCGGCTGTACGGCCGACTTAATCCCCTACTTGAAAATTTGATTTGTGGAAAGAAATGTGTTTGTGTTTATTTTGATTTAGAAATTGTTTGTTTTAAATAGGGATTTCAGGACATGATCTGTAACGGTTCATTAGTGACCTAAAAAGCAGACTAACCCGACTGTACAGTCGACTTAGTCCCCTATTTATATTTTTTGAAAAAAAAATGTCTATTTTCATAGAGACAAATGGATTTGTGAAAGAAATTATTCATTTGTAGAAAAAGAAAAAAAAGGAACGAAAAAAAAGGGTATAGTGATAAAATGAGTTGTCATTTGCTACAGGGGTTTGTATTTTTTAAAAAGGGGCGTGTGGAAAGCTGCAGGGTGTTATATTTTAAAAAGGGGGTGCGTAAAGCAGCCCAGTTTTAGTTTTGCCAGCCCATGAATTCATGAGCTTTTCAGGGGGTTAAGTTATTGAAAGAGGGGGTTTAATTAGTAAACTGAGGTTAAAAATAAAATAAGTCAGAATGTAAAAATCAGACTATTTAAGCAAAATATGAAATGAAAACCCTAGTTTCACAACTCAACCAACATTAGCGCCGTTTGGCCCTTTTGGAGAGGGAGAGAAACGATCTGTGAGAGGGAGAGATGCGGTGAAGAGAGAGATGCGACAGAGAGAGAGAGAGA
Organism: Astragalus membranaceus; assembly: GCA_039519185.1. Lineage (NCBI taxonomy): Eukaryota > Viridiplantae > Streptophyta > Magnoliopsida > Fabales > Fabaceae > Astragalus > Astragalus membranaceus. Next base: position 180,297,867 of record CM076847.1, read on the forward strand.
GACGAAGAAGGAGAGAGTGAGAGGGATGAAGAAGGCGATAACTACGATGACAGCGCGGAGGTCGACGGTGGCCGGCGACAATGACGTGGTAGAGACGATGGCGACAGCAGTGGAAGGGATCGCGAGTTCTCAGGGAGAGAGAAGGGCGCGATTTCCGCCGGAGAAAGAGAGATATACGCGAACGAGAGGAGAAGAGAAAGAAAGGCGAAGGAAGAAGAAAACGTCGCCGGAGGGAATGCCGTAGGTGGCGCCGACGACGGTGAGACGGGGCCAAAAATGAGAGAGAGAGAGAGAGAGAGAGAGAGAGAGAGAGAGAGAGAGAGAGAGAGAGAGAGAGAGAGAGAGAAGAGGAAGGGCATGAGAGGGGTATGGTTTTGTGGTTGTGGTTGTGTTGTAGGATGCGAAAGTGGTGGTGGTCGTGAGAACAACGGTGGTGGTGGAGGTGGTTGTTTGTGCCGTGAGAGTGGGGTGTTTGGTGGTTGTTTGGTCGTGAGAGAGAGTGTGATGGTTTACGGTGGTGAGGGGGAGGGACGCGACGGCGGTGGTCATGGTGGCCGAGGTTGTGTTTGCCGGCGAAGGGAGGTGAATTTTGAGGGGTGGTTGCTAGAGGTGGTTCTATGGTTGTTGTAATGGTTTTTGGTTGTTATGGTGTTTGGTGGTTGTTGTGGTAGCTATTATGGTAGTTGTTGTTGTTTTGCTGTAGGAATGGTGTGTGAATGACCAAGGAGACAGTATTGAGTCAGGAAGGAAACAAAATAAAGTGGATGATGATTTATGTATTTTAGCTCTCCCTCCGTTCGATCATTACCTCTCCCTTTCTTAAAACATTTTTGTGCTCTATATTTTCTCTCTGATTTGATAGTGGTCTCCCCTGACTGTTCATTGCTGTTTGGTTTTTATAGGTGAATTGGTGTGATGGAGGTGAGGAATCAAAAAGGACAACAATTGGATAAGGATCAAGGACAACAGCTAGCTGGCTATAGGTGGCACAAAAGGACAGTCATTGAGGGGAAAAACCCTAGCTAGGACAGCCAGCAGCTGCCCCCCCCCCCCCCCTTTTCTTCTCTTTTTTTGTGTTTTTTGTATTTTTAATTTTTGTACTATTTCCTTTTGCTGGTTTTGTATTTGTAAACAAAACTTGATTATATAGTAAAACTTTTGACTATTCAAATTAATTGTTTATTCTATTTTTGATTATGTTTCGTATATTTTTGTACTAACAATAATAAACTAATCTAATAGCTACGACTATCCAAAAAAAATAAATAAATAAAAACTAGCACCAAAATAAACGTTGTACGATGAGCGCAAAAGACACGCGTACGATTAAAACGACGAGAGTAAAATTTTTGGGATTTTTTCGATTAGTCGGACAAAATTAGGGTATGACAGTATGTAATAATTATTGTTTAAGGAAGGCTTTATGCCGGTGAATGTTTGTAATAGCTTAGGGTTTCCATATTACTGTAACGGTAAGGGTTTTAGGGTTTAAAGGTTGGCTTTTTTCTTAGGTTTTGATAAACATGACTGGCTATTCGGTGAGTGTCTATTAGCAATGGAAGGGACGAGCACTACAAGAATAATCAGTTTTACCGGCCAGGACTTTCCGGCATATTATAGGGCTTACCGGAGGATTGTATCCGTCGCAAACTTACCGGCGGAAATAGGAACTTTTCGGCGGATTTATCCGGCGCAGACATTTCCGGCGGATTTTCGAGGTATTTCCGGCGGATCTGGTTTACGAAAAAAAAAAATTTTGAACAAAAAATCAAAATCCGCCGAAAATGCCTCGAAATCCGCCGGAAACACTTGCGGTGGATAAATCCACCGGAAAGTCTCTAAATTTCGCCGGTATGTTTGCGGCGGATAAAAATCCGCCGGAAAATTCTGAAAGCGCCAATTTTGAATTTCAAAAGTCCGCCGGAAACACCCTAAATCCGCTGGAAATTACATTTCCGGCGGATTCGCCTTTTGACCGTTGATTTTCGTTTCCTCTATATAAATCTCTTCTCCGCTTCTTCTTCTTCACACCTCTACCGATACTCTCATTCTCTTCAAAGAAACAGAGACATACGCCACTCTCTTGAGCATTGTCGGCAGCGGCTCCAAGAGAGTGGTGTATGTCTCCATTTCTTTGTAAAGAAACTTCCACCTTGTCATTAACATCCCCTTCATCTTTTTCGTTAAAAGTAACATTGTCATGAACCTCCCCTACGAATATCTCTCTTGTTAAGTTAGGGGATGATGCCGAGCGTTTGATGAGTGTAGACATTTACACACATCAAACGTTCCGTATCATCCTCCAACTTAACAACAGGTCCTTGGAGTTCCTCAAACTTTCTATTTAGAGCAAGGTAATCAAAATTGGACCGGACATTGAACCAGAATTAATTAAATATATTATTTAATATTTTTATTAAATATATAATGGAAAAAAATAATAAAAAACCATAATACTCATAATAATACATTAACATATCGGGTATAAATAAATTTTATATTAATGAATAATGAATAGTGATTAGCGTCGAAACTAATGAACGGTCAAGATCGTGCCGACACTATATTAACGGTCAAGATCTTGCCGACACTAAATAGTGAATAGTGCAGCGTGATTATTGAATAGTCAATGGTGATTAGTGTCGACACTAATTAACGGTGAAGATCTTGCCGACACTAAACTAACGGTCAAGATCTTGCCGACACTAAATAGTGAATAGTGCAGCGTGATTGTTGAATAATAATTAGCGTCGACACCAATTATTGGTCAAGATTTTGCCGACACTAAATTAACGGTCAAGATCTTGGCGACACTAAATAGTGAATAGTGCAGCATGATTATTGAATAGTCAATGGTGATTAGTGTCGACACTAATTAACGGTCAATACCTTGCCGACACTAAATTAACGGCCAAGATCTTGCAGACACTAATAGTGAATAGTGCAGCGTGATTTTTGAATAGTCAATAGTGATTAGTGTCGACACTCATTAACGGTCAAGATCTTGCCGACACTAATTAAATAGCGAATATTGAATTTGGTTATTTCCAGCGGATATATGGGTATTTCTGGCGGATATTTACGCATTTCCGGCGGATATTTCAAAAATCCGCTGGAAACACCCAATATCCGCCGGAAATGACATTTCTGGCGGATTCGCGTTTTGACCGTTGGTTTTCGTTTCTCTATATAAATCTCTTCTCCACTTCTTCTTCTTCTTCACACCTCTACCAATCTATCTTCTCTCTACTAAATCTCTTTCTCTCTACCAATCCATTCTCCACTTCTCTCTACTAATCTCTTCCTCTCGTTGACAAATTTCTTCGATATAAGGTATGCTTGTAACTTTAGTTAATATTTTTAGTTTTTGAGTTATTTTATAATATGAGTTTGTTACTAGTTGTGGTGTTGTTTGTTTAGGTATTGTTTGGGTTCCTCCTCTTTCCTCTTTGTTTGAGTTCGGGATAAGCTTCAAGTCAGAGCCTTCTCTTCACTATGGTTAGTTATCAAAGTAATTAATATTAATATATCAAAATATATATATATATATATATATATATATGGATTTTTTATTTTTAATAACGCTTTTAGTCAAAATTTGTTCGTCCCAAAAAATTATATAATAATGTTCTTTTAGTATTTTGGTACAAAATTAAAATTAATAAAATATTAATTACTTCACTATTTATAGTAAAATTTTGTTACAAATTTTGTTTGCAATAATAATACAAAATAATTTTTATTGAAAAAACTTATTTATTAAGTTCACTTATAAAGTAATTAATATATCAATATATATCAAAATATAAAGTAATTGATAGTTGATTTGATAGTTTATTTCATTTACGTTATAGTGTAGTACATAGATCTTGAAATTATGGATCGTAGTTGGATGTATGATGGATTGTTTCCTGGAAGATCCGGTTTAAAGCGACGTTTTGTAGAAGGAGTAGAAGAGTTTATTTGAAGGATCTAAAGACTCAATTATCAATGTGTGTTCGGTTGTTGGATCTTAAGTCTCAATTTAATGTTGCTGAGTTGTGGATGGAATATATGACCAAAATGATGTTGGATGCAACCCCCATTAGAGGGCTTTTGCCGCAAAGTTACTATGAAGCTAAAAGACTGGTATCGAAGCTTGGCTTAAAATCTAAAAGAATTGATTGCTGTCTGTCTGGTTGCATGCTCTATTATAACAATGAGTTTGGCATAAATGATGGAGAGTTGTCGGAATGCAAGTTGTGTGGAGAGGCACGCTATCGTGTCAGTAGGAAAGGGATGAGCAGAGGCAAACCGGTTCCACGAAAAGCAATGTTCTATCTTCCGCTTATACCAAGGCTACAGAGGATGTTTACTTCAATGGAGACCGCGGGTAAAATGACGTGGCACCATCAAAATAGAAATAATTCGGGTGAATTACGTCGCCCATCTGATGGTGAAGCGTGGAAGCATTTTGATCGTGTTCATCCAGATTTTGCGAGTGATCCACGCAATGTTCGGCTTGGTTTATGCTCTGATGGTTTCACACCATATATTCAAGCCTCACGAACACCGTATTCATGTTGGCCAGTTATTGTTACCCCATACAACCTTCCTCCAGAAATGTGTATGTCTAAACCATACATGTTTTTAAATTCTATTATCCCAGGGCCAAGTAATCCAACAGCTAGTATTGACATATATTTGCAACCTTTGATTGATGACCTAAAAAGGTTGTGGAATGGTGTTTTAACTTATGATGCAGCACGCAAACAATATTTTGTGATGAGGGCAGCTTTGATGTGGACCATTAATGACTTCCCTGCCTATGAAATGTTGTCTGGATGGGACACATGGTAAGATGGCGTGTCCGATTTGCATGGTTGACACAAAGGCTTTTAGTCTTAATTACGAGGAAAAATTTCATGGTTTGACTCGCACCGTAGGTTCTTACCTATGGATCGCCCATTTAGAAAGCAGAAATATGCGTTCATCAAGGGAAATGTTGAAACAGCTGGACCTCCTCATAAGTTGACACCAGAGGAAGTTTGGAATAGTGTTAGGGATATCCCTCCTGTGGAAGTCGTAGCGGGTGTTGTTTCTCGTCCAGATGGCTATGGACAATGGCACAATTGGACGAAAACAAGTATTTTTTGGGAACTTCCCTATTGGAAAGATAATCTATTGAGACACAATCTCGATGTCATGCATATAGAGAAGAATTTTTTTGACAACATATTTAACACTGTCATGAACGTGAAAGGCAAAACGAAAGACAATGAGAAAGCTAGGAAGGATATAGATCATTACTGTAGACGAAAGGATTTGTTGTTGGTTGAGCAAGGTACTAGGACTCTGAAACCCAAAGGCAATTATACTTTATCTACCGAACAAGCGAAAGCAGTTTAAAAGAGTTGAAAATGCCAGACGGTTATTCTTCCAATTTATCTAGATGTGCAGATGTGGATAATGGGAGGTTGCATGGGATGAAGAGTCATGATTGTCATGTATTCATGGAGTGCTTACTTCCTATCGCTTTTAGTTCGTTGCCAACACACGTTTTGAATCCGCTCATTGAAATAAGTCAATACTTTAAGAATTTGTGTTCTGCAACGCTAAAAGCTGATGATCTCCAAAATGGAACAAGACATCCCACTTATCTTATGCAAGTTAGAGAGAGTATTTCCGCCTGGTTTCTTTGATTCTATGGAGCATCTAACGGTGCATCTCACATATGAAGCTAAACTTGGTGGACCTGTCCAATACAGATGGATGTATCCGTTTGAAAGGTCAGTTAATTTTCACACCATATAAGAGACAAGTTTAAAATATATGATTATTATGTTAATTAATATCATTTTCTCTAGGTTCATGGGTGATTCCAAAAGATCGGTGAAAAACAAAGCTAGAGTTGAAGGATCGATATGTTCTTCTTACTTACACCGTGAAACAACGCATTTTTGTTCTTACTATTTCAAGAATGAGTTTGCTTCTGGAAGCAGCCGAAATGAAATGGATACTGATGAATGTCCTAGACATCATTTAGCTTTGTCTGGCTTTTGTCTACCCGGTCGTCCATCTGGGAAGGAGTCAATTCACTGGCTAACAGATGAAGAGTTAAGTTCAGCACATGTTCATGTGTTGATAAACTGTACTGAGGTGCAACCATTTATTGAGTATGTTCCTCAACATTATAAAATATCGATCTTAATTAGTTAATATGTAGAAAAATGTGTAACAATTAATTATTTCTTTTTAGGGAATTCTTGTCAACAGAGGACGTAAGTGAGCAACAATCTTCTGCTCATATTAATGCACATTTTCCAACGTGGTTTAGGCAACATGTTTATGCCCTCCCGCGAACTCCTACCAACCAACACTTGAGGAACATATCAGACGGTCCTCGAAGATGTGTTAAAGAATGGCACACATACATGTTTACGTTAAAAAAATATGTCGGAATCGATTCTTTGTTGATTGAATTGGATCTAGGAATCGATTCTTCTTTTAGTTGGGAATCGATTTTGCTTTGTTTGAAAAATGGGGACAATCGATTCTTGAGATCCAGGAAGGCTAGGAATCGATTCTTATACTCAATGTAATTTGTATGAATCGATTCTTGGCTTGCCTGAGACATGTAGGAATCGATTCTCAGTTTAGTATAAAAGGATGTGAATCGATTCTTCCTTTAAAAATGTTTTGCTTAGGAATCGATTTATGCAATGAAAACACATGGAGTGAAAATCGATTCTTCCTTTTCTGATTGGCCTGAAAATCGATTTTGATGTATGTATATGCAAGGTGATAATCGATTTTCATGTTTTAAAGGTGCTTTTTATGTTTACGTAAGTATGCATGCATCTTTGAAAAACTTGTGAGTGTGTGAGACTTTGAGAGGCGAGCTGCCTTCGAAAGAGCTTACACTTTTTCCTAAGACACACCCTAACCTTAGGACTACCCTTATATTTAAGGACTACCCTTAACCTTGAATCTTCAATACTTTGAGCTTGTTTGTCTTGGATTGTGACTTTGATGTTTCGTCACTTTTATTAACTTTGGCCATCAACTTTGGCTTTGTCTTTTTCATCATCAAAACTTAACCTGCAATATTAGGTTACTTGCAATACAAGGTATCCACATTCCCCCCCTTTTTGATGATGACAAAACTTTAACTCATCTCAAGGGAGGTTAGTTCAAACAGATAATGTATATATGATACTCCCCCTATCATGATGCTCCCCCTATTTTATTGACTATATGCAAAGTGATAATGTTATGGATGTGTATATGCATGCTAATTTTACTCTATTTTTCTCCCCCTTTTTGTCATGATCAAAGAGGGTCAACATGTAACAAAAATTGCGAATCTAACAGCATGAAGAGGAATCAATGATTCCAAGTTCTCTTCGAATGAAGAAGAAGCTTTCTTTTTGTAAAGGTTTTGTAAAAATATCAGCCAGCTGTTTTGCGGATTCAACAAATTCGATTACACAGTCCCCTTTTTGGACATGATCTCTAAGAAAATGGTGTCTTATATCTATATGCTTGGTCCTAGAGTGTTGGATTGGGTTCTTTGTAAGATTGATAGCGCTGGTGTTGTTGCATTTTATAGGGATATGATCTAGTTCTATACCATAGTCAAGAAGTTGTTGCTTCATCCAGAGGATTTGTGCACAACAACTTCCTGCTGCAACATATTCTGCTTCAGCAGTTGACAGTGCGACACTGACTTGTTTCTTACTGTGCCATGAGACTAATGCACTACCTAGTATGTGACATGTACCACTAGTGCTTTTTCTATCCAACTTACATCCTGCAAAATCAGAGTCTGAATATCCAATAAGGCTACATGTGGCGCCTTTTGGGTACCACAGACCAACATTCTGAGTACCTACAAGATATCTCATTATTCTTTTGACAGCTACTAAATGCGACTCTTTTGGGTTTGCTTGATATCTAGCACACATGCAAACACTAAACATGATGTCCGGTCTACTAGCAGTTAAGTAGAGAAGAGAACCAATCATACATCGATATTTGCTTAGTTCTACCGGTTTACCTTCTTCATCTTTGTCTAAGTAGCAGGAGGTGCTCATTGGTGTAGACATTTCTTTTGCTTTGTTCATTTCGAACCTTTTGAGTAGTTCTTTGCAGTACTTTGATTGGGATATGAAGATGTCGTTGTTTGATTGTTTTATTTGAAGCCCAAGGAAGAAGTTGAGTTCTCCGATCATTGACATTTCAAACTCACTCTGCATAATACTTGAAAACTCTTTGCAAATCAATTCATTAGTAGCACCGAAAATAATATCATCCACATAAATTTGCACAAGTAAGATGTCATCTTTTGATCTTTTTATAAAAAGTGTAGTATCAACTTTCCCTCTTTGAAAATCATGATTGAGTAGGAATTTGCTCAATCTTTCGTACCAAGCTTTGTGTAACACCCCATTTCTGAAGTGTCACCTCTCTAACTTAAACTCCTATTTCTTTGTATTTATTTAGAAAAATGGACCAATTTTTTTTTTGTAAAATGAATTTGAAAATGGTTTTTTTTTTTTGATAAGAACTTAAAAATAAGCTAGAGTATGACTCACTATCAAGAATGACTCCAAATAGGTCCAACATAAAGGTTACTCGTATATTAAACATATGCATCATAATTACAACAAACTACAGGGCACGCTCACAAGCGGCATGGTCAACGCTAATACAAAAGACACGCACTCAGGCGGCATCATATCTACATGAAGAGGTATACTCCATCCCTAAATACATATGGGAGGTAAGATGCAAAAGAACTATGTACAAGGATACCTATCCTCAAAAAGACTTACTTGACATTACCATTCTCTTGTCAGTACGTCACAACCCACTATCCTACGCCATCCCAATACCTGACAATATCACACACACACACACCAACACTATACCTCTGCTCAGCTGATCTCACCAAAGATAATAAGACGGACTCACCTCCGGGTCATCCTCATCGTCGAACTCCTCATCACTAGAAATATAAATCAACTCATGAGCTCCAGAGAATGATCCTGCACTACGAGACTCACTCACTGTCGTCCAGACTGGAAGAGCAGGTACAGGATGAGGTGAAAACATGTGCAAAGGTGGCGGAGGAGTATGAGCAAACTCTGGAATGATAGGTGACTTTGGAATGTCATCAGCAGTACCATCATGGACATCACTATCAACAAAATCCCTAGCACCACCCTCAGCAATGGGGGCAAAGGGTACCTGAATCACCGGGACGGGGTCAACAGGTTCAGAAAAATCTCGGTTCACTGATGATCTAGCAAGTCTCCTGGGAATGGCGCTCTTCTTCAGAGTGGTTATCCTACGTGGTCCACTCCTACCTCCACGCGTAGGCTGCAATGGACGCCTAGTCCCAGAATAGAATTTTCGCACAGGAGGGGTCCAAGGTACATCCCAGAAAAAGTCGAACGGCATATTAATAGTGTACTTAGTCTTGTAACGTAACTGCGAGAGACGGTTACCTTCATCATCTATACTGGTCGATACTACTACCCCCTTAAACCGGATCTTTTGGGAGACGGGGTCGAACTCCCAATCATCCAAATTTCCACCACTAGGGAAATCAAGAACTTGTTCCCCCTTGAGATCCAAGGGCAAGTCCATCTCCTGCAAATCCTTCATAACCATCTTGTCCTTCGAAGCCATCTTCTGAACCCAATTTTAAATATACCACATACAAAATAAAACACAGCAAGGGTGAATTCCTCGTCCACGAGTTCATCATAAGCTATACATAGGTAAAACCAAAATAATACATACATGCAGATACCATGCATTACTTACTTATCTTTAGATATCATTCCAAAATCAAAAAATAACACATAGGATTCATAAACAATCTCACCACCTCAACATAATGGAGTTAGTCAATCAAAGGTATTCTGATCCGTGTTAGTAATCGTTCCTCACATCGATTATCAATATCATCAAAATTTCCATACGAAATGGAATAGCACTAGATCGTCACCTAGGCCAATACTGTGATCTAGATTCTCCGTTAGATCAACACCGACAGACATAACATTTACATATGTCTCCGTGTCCCTTGTAACCTAGATCTGGATTCCCCGTCAGACCTACAGCAATTACTCAGGCAGTCTTCAACACAGGACCATCTAGCATCCAGGTTGGAACAACGCCCTAAAAACGTTCTAAACTCTCAACGCTCTAGGTCCTCGATGGTACCTAGATAATCAATACGAATCTTTGCTAGATTTCCTCACATCTAGATGAGACTCGTCCCCAAGTTCTCATCTCAAACAACGCTTAACTTTGAAAGTCTCATTACATATTAATAATCATCGAGTATCCCATTTTCATAAATTCTCTTTTTAACATGATGCGCTCAAAGTTTTAGAGAACCACACTAAGCGTCCCATTCCACTTAGCATAGCTTTCCGGGTATTCTTATCTTTTGACGGACGAGAGTACCACTTTGAGTTTTCGAAAACGTTTCTCTTTTATAAAGTCGGAATACTCAATTATTATCTTTACTGACATACTTTCATTGTTAACCACAACTCTTAAATCAACTCTTTGTTCTCCATTTTTCAAATGCCTAAGGTTTCATTTTCAAAATACGAGCGTGTTTGTTCAAATGAGGTTACACCGAAGATCCATTGGAGAAATTCGGGTTTTCACAATTTATACGCTATTTCATAAAGTCTGTTTTCTTTTTATTCTGTCAAAAATATTTATTCTGTTTTACCATGACTAATTCCTATTAACTCTCGAAATTCAGTTTTTCCTATTTTCGAACCTCCCACGATCTGTCACTAAAATGTCACGTTCCCTTTATCTTTTTACCGTTACGATTCCTCTGCTCGAGTCCAATTCAACTCAAGTTAAAAAACAATTGGTCATAACAATAGTTATGACTCCAACACTCAGACAATTCAGCACAACCAGTCATTCACATCTTCACAATCAATCACAGGGATATTCAATATAAAATCTCACATAATAATACTACAAATATTATCAGGCAAAACAATCCAGCACACAGTTCAAACAATCACACAACACCCATGAAGCTAAAACTCATTATGCAGAAATTCCCCTTACCTGAAATGTGCTCTGACGAGTAGCGAGGTATGCGAGTTAGGGCAGGTCCGGGTACCACGAAACCTTCAACGCATAAACATAAAGTCCAAAGGTCTTAGATTACAATACTAGTACTCGTTCAAATGCGGTAACTAGAGCGTGATAAGCTACTAGTCCCAGTTTTCGATATTTCTTTTTCTACAAAACGATTCTTTTCTTATGAAACTTTTAAGCTTTTTAACTATTTTCTTTCTCCAACCACTATGTCCCTTTTTCTTTTCATGATCAGAAATGCTAAGAACAAAAACTTTTGGGTGACTACAGTTTCAAAGTTGCTGAAAATCCAAGCTTTATATCAAAACATATATTTTCCTTTGTATCAAAACATAAACTTTTTTTTTTGTTCCAAAGAATCTACTCTACCATTTCGTGAAAACAACACTATAATAGGAGAACAAAACTATTTTTTTTTTCTTTAAGTAAACTCACGGCTGAAAAAAAAATGGTGTTGATTTTGCTTAAAAGAAAAAATTTGATTTACAATGATCATAAAAGGAATAACATACAGGAACTAGTATTTAGGTGAAGAACCAAAAATATAATCTTTGTTTGTTTCAAGATTTTCACTTTAGCAACATTTTTCTTTCACAAAATAAATCAATAGGAAAAGAGGAGCAGGAGACATAGATTCTTACCATTGAACTTCTAGGGGTGTTGTGCTGCTATTGAGTGGCAGGGAAAAGATGAGCAAAATATAGATGGAAGAGGTGAAGTGTGGTTGGAAGATGAGAGAATGAGATGATTTGGAATGAAAGTGAAATTTAAAGAGTGAGAGTGAAGTGAGGGGAAACATCATCGGCCAGAGGGGTTCTTTTAAAAGAAAAGGAATGCATATATTTTTTTTTTGTTTCAAAAGTTGTCATCAAAAATATCTAGATATTTATTTGATACATTAAAATAATAATACGGTTAAACGATAGTTAGCGTTTTTGCGGAATTAACCTCGCATCGGATGTTAACTAAATTATTCCAACTGTCGATTAAAACCTTGACGTCGAACGTTTTCAGATTCGGGTCACGGTTAGGGTTTTTAAGCGGGTAACTTTCGTCCGGCAGGTCCAAAACGCGTCCAAATTCCGGTGGAATTTTGGAACGAAAATTAAACCTCAACCTAATATAATATATTAGGTCCTATATCTATTTTCGGTTTGGTGAAAACACACAGAAATTCTGGGGCTAAATTCACACGCGCTAGCGTGAGAAAACACACAAGTGAAAACATATAAAAGAAATTAAATAGAAAATTGAGGGTGTTACATTACCGCCCTCCTAAAAAAATTTCGTCCTCGAAATTACTAACCTGGAAATAAATCTGGATACATCGTCTTCATTTTGTCTTCTAATTCCCATGTTGTATCTCCCGTTGTTTGGTTCCACACAACTTTCACCAAAGGGATTTGTTTTCCCCTCAAGTGTTTAATTCTCCTGTCCTCGATTCGTACAGGCGAAGCTTCATAAGACAGGTTTTCTCTCAGTTGTACTACATCGGGTTCTATGATATGCGACGGATCAGAAATATACTTCCTCAATTGTGAAACATGAAATACATTATGAATATTGGAAAGAAAAGGTGGTAAAGCTATTTGATATGCCACGGGGCCAATTCGGCGGATGATTTGATAAGGTCCAATAAATTTGGGAGTGAGTTTTCTGGACTTAATCGCTCTGCCTACACCGGTGGTAGATGTGACTCTCAAAAATACATGCTCTCCTTCTTGAAATTCGAGAGGTCTCCTTCTTTTATCTGAGTAGCTCTTCTGCCTGCTCTGAGCAGCTTTCATCTTTTCACGAATCTGTTTGATCTTTTCTGTTGTTTGTTGTACAATCTCTGGTCCTACAAGCATACTTTCTCCATCCTGATACCAACACCAAGGTGTCTGACATTTTCTTCCATATAAAGCCTCGTAGGGTGCCATTCCTATGCTTGAGTGAAAACTATTGTTGTACGTAAACTCTATCAAAGGTAAAAGATCGTCCCAACCTCCTCTATTGTCTAAGACACAGGCTCTCAGTAAATCCTCTAAGGATTGGATCGTCCTTTCCGTCTGTCCGTCTGTTTGGGGATGATACGCAGAACTCAATCTCAACTTTGTCCCTAAGGATTGGTGTAAACTTTTCCAGAAATTAGAAGTAAACTTTGGATCTCTATCAGAAACTATACTAGAAGGTACTCCATGCAATCTAATGACTTCTTTGATGTACAATTCTGTCAGCTTCTCCACATTATATGTTGTCCTAATTGGTAAGAAATGGGCAGATTTAGTCAACCTATCGACGATCACCCAAATCGAATCAAAACTCTTTGGGGTCCTTGGTAATCCTATAACAAAATCCATTGAGATACTATCCCACTTCCATTCAGGTACATCCAAGGATTGGAGCATTCCAGCAGGTCGCTGATGTTCTACTTTAGCTTTCTGGCACGTGAGACACGATGCCACGTACTCTGCCACTTGTTTCTTCATTCCTGGCCACCAAAATCTTTGCTTTAAATCTTGGTACATCTTCGTTGTTCCGGGGTGAATGCTCAGTTTGCTTTTGTGTGCTTCATCCAAAATTAACTTTCTCATCTCGATATTGTTTGGCACACAAACTCTTCCATTGAATCTCAGAATTCCATCAGTTCCTATATTAAACTCAGCTGCTTTTTCTTGACCTATCTGCTCTCTTTTCTCCTGAAGGTGTTCGTCAGTTGCTTGCTGTTCTCGGATGGTTTCCATAAGGTCGCTTGACACGGTGATCATACCAAAGCGCATCTTTTTTAGAAAGATTTCCACTTTCATACTTAAATCACGAAATTGCTCCAACAATTCAAATTCTTTGACCATCATCGTAGACACATGAATACTTTTCCTACTCAGCGCATCAGCTACAACGTTAGCCTTCCCTGGATGGTATTGTAGAGAAAAATCATAATCTTTTAGAAATTCCATCCAACGCCTCTGTCTCATGTTAAGCTCCTTTTGACTGAAAAGATATTTCAAGCTCTTGTGATCGCTAAAAACGTCAAATTTGACTCCATACAGATAGTGCCTCCATATTTTCAACGCGAACACGACCGCAGCTAACTCCAAATCGTGTGTCGGATAATTCCTTTCATGAATTTTTAGTTGTCTCGAAGCATAAGCCACAGCCTTTCGATGTTGCATAAGCACACATCCTAGTCCTTGGTGAGATGCATCACAATAAACTTCATATGGCTCATGAGATAATGGCAGAACTAACACAGGTGCAGTGGTTAGTCGCTTCTTCATCAGTTGGAAACTCTCTTCGCACTTCTGAGTCCACACAAACGGTTGATCCTTTCTTGTGAGTTGTGTCAATGGGGCCACGATCTTCGAGAATCCTTCAATGAATCTTCGATAATATCCAGCCAAACCTACGAAACTACGGATTTCAGTCACAGTCTTTGGTCGTTCCCATGCAAGAACTGTTTCTACTTTGGCAGGGTCAACAGCAATGCCTCCCTTCGAGATCACATGACCTAAAAATTTGACTTCTTCAAGCCAGAATTCACACTTTGATAACTTTGCAAACAATGTTTTCTCCCTTAGAACTTGAAGAACTTGACGTAGATGCTCATGATGTTCCTCAGGGGTTTTTGAATAAATGAGAATGTCGTCGATGAACACCACAACGAATTGATCAAGGAACGAGTGAAAAATCCGATTCATGTAATCCATAAATATTGCAGGCGCATTCGTGACTCCAAAGGGCATTACAAGGTATTCATAATGACCATATCGTGTTCGAAAAGCAGTCTTCGGAACATCTTCAGCCTTTACACGAATCTGGTGATATCCGGTCCTCAAGTCGATCTTTGAAAAGGTTGTAGCTCCTTGCAATTGGTCCATCAAATCATCGATGCGGGGTAAAGGATACTTGTTTTTAATTGTCACTTTGTTGAGCTGTCGATAGTCTACACACAGCCTTGAACCACCATCCTTCTTCTTTACTAACAAGACAGGTGCCCCCCAAGGGGATACACTTGGTCGGATGAACTGTTTCGACAACAGATCTTCTAGTTGGGCTTTTAAATCTGTTAATTCTACCGGGGACATCCTATAAGGGGCTATAGAAATAGGTCCAGTTCCAGGAACTAAGTCGATCGAAAATTCTACATCTCTGACTGGCAGCAAACCTGGAACATCTTCGGGAAATACTTCAGGAAAATACTTCACAACAGGCATGCTATCCAATTCTACCTTCCCCTCGATTTCCAAACTAGATAACAGAATGTATCCTTGTGATCCTCCTTTCAAAAACACTCCCACACGATTGGCAGACAAAAATCCAGAAATCTCAGGGTCAGGAAAAACTAAGGTTTTATTTGCACAATCTAAAAGAATGTGGTTGGATGCTAACCAATCCATACCCAGAATTACATCTAGCTTCTTCAAAGGTAAGCATATCAAGTCAACCAAAAAGTGTCTATCAAGAATAACAATGGGACAATTTAAACACACGGTATTTGCAGTGATAGGCTTAGCAGTGGGCGTAGAAACAATCAAGTCAAAAGACAGAGAAGACACGGGCAATCCTAATGGTTTCACACAATCTAAAGAGATGAAAGAATGCGTCGCACCCGAATCAAATAGTACAGTTAAGATATTACCGTTTACGTCGCCTTCTCCCTGTATGAGATCCTCAGACTCTGGATCCTCAACACCATTCAGGGTGTAAACTCTTCCCCTGGCTATTGGTCTAGCAGCTTTCAGATTGTTCATGTTTGGTTCCGCCTTTGGGGCAGTGCAATCCCTAGAAAAATGTCCGGGTTTCTGGCAGTTGAAACAAAGAGATGTCTTCAGCGTACATTTGTCAGCCAAGTGCTCTGGTGAACCACACTTATAGCAAAAGCGATTTCCAAATGGAGTTTGGTTAGGTCTAGTTCCACTTCCACTAGCTGTCAGTGCTAGACGGTTTGGTTGCTTAGCCACTTGATTTCCTGGGGGTCGAAAATAAGGTTTCCTTTGTTGAGGCTGGGGTTGTCTTCCTCTGTTATTGTTGTTGTTCCACTGATTTCTTCCAAATGACCTAGACGGTCCTCCAACGTTCCCTCTGTTGGCCCTTCTGTTCTTCATCACTTCTATTTCTCTACACTTCTCCACTAGAGGTTGAAAAGTACGGATGCTCAAAGGTCTCACAGATTCTTCAATTTCATATTTCAGTCCACTTAGGAACCTTTCACATAAGTAATCTTCATCCACTTGATGCTGAAAGAAACGGAAATACTTCGAGAGGTTCTCGAACTTTGCAGCGTATTCCGGTATTGTTTGATTCCCTTGAAAAACTCTCAGAAATTCTTTCTCCTTCTCAACCCTTGCACTGTGGGGGAAATACTTGTCAAGGAAAGTACTACGAAATGATTCCCAGTTTACCTCTTGATTCCTTGTTTCCATGAGTAGTCTAGCGCCCTTCCACCAGTACTCAGCATCTCCCAGTAAAAGATAGGTTGCATAAGTTACCTTCACTTCAGCAGGGCAATGAAGTACTTCAAAAATTTTCTCGATTTCTTGCAACCACAGATCTGCCTTCTCGGGATTGGTGTCTCCATGGAACTTAGGAGGGTCATGACGGCGAAAATCAACTAGTCCTTTGGATTCGGCAGCACGTTCTTCCCTTTGTTGTTTCTGCAGATCCCTCTGAGTCTTTGCAGTGGCTTGCTGAGCCATGGCAGCGGCCATGTCAGCCAACACTTGAACCAATCGTTCTGCATTGCCTCCATCGTTACCTCCTTGGGATCCTGATGCTCCTTGTGGTCGAGACATTGGGTTTCTACAAGGTAAAACCGGTCAGAACCCAAAAGGAACAGTTAATTGTGTGTCAACACACATCACTTTTGTTAAGAGTGATTGCAAACAATTCAAGCAATGTTTCTCCAAGAGAAACGATTCAGACAATCAGCACAGAGTTCACACAGTCTTAAGCAATCAATGCTACCCAACTCATCCTAGAGACGCGATCAGCTGAGGCTACCCAAACTCACAGTCCGGTTAGAACCGAACTGCTCTGATACCACTAAATGTAACACCCCATTTCTGAAGTGTCACCTCTCTAACTTAAACTCCTATTTCTTTGTATTTATTTAGAAAAATGGACCAATTTTTTTTTTTGTAAAATGAATTTGAAAATGTTTTTTTTTTTTTTTATAAGAACTTAAAAATAAGCTAGAGTATGACTCACTATCAAGAATGACTCCAAATAGGTCCAACATAAAGGTTACTCGTATATTAAACATATGCATCATAATTACAACAAACTACAGGGCACGCTCACAAGCGGCATGGTCAACGCTAATACAAAAGACACGCACTCAGGCGGCATCATATCTACATGAAGAGGTATACTCCATCCCTAAATACATATGGGAGGTAAGATGCAAAAGAACTATGTACAAGGATACCTATCCTCAAAAAGACTTACTTGACATTACCATTCTCTTGTCAGTACGTCACAACCCACTATCCTACGCCATCCCAATACCTGACAATATCACACACACACACACCAACACTATACCTCTGCTCAGCTGATCTCACCAAAGATAATAAGACGGACTCACCTCCGGGTCATCCTCATCGTCGAACTCCTCATCACTAGAAATATAAATCAACTCATGAGCTCCAGAGAATGATCCTGCACTACGAGACTCACTCACTGTCGTCCAGACTGGAAGAGCAGGTACAGGATGAGGTGAAAACATGTGCAAAGGTGGCGGAGGAGTATGAGCAAACTCTGGAATGATAGGTGACTTTGGAATGTCATCAGCAGTACCATCATGGACATCACTATCAACAAAATCCCTAGCACCACCCTCAGCAATGGGGGCAAAGGGTACCTGAATCACCGGGACGGGGTCAACAGGTTCAGAAAAATCTCGGTTCACTGATGATCTAGCAAGTCTCCTGGGAATGGCGCTCTTCTTCAGAGTGGTTATCCTACGTGGTCCACTCCTACCTCCACGCGTAGGCTGCAATGGACGCCTAGTCCCAGAATAGAATTTTCGCACAGGAGGGGTCCAAGGTACATCCCAGAAAAAGTCGAACGGCATATTAATAGTGTACTTAGTCTTGTAACGTAACTGCGAGAGACGGTTACCTTCATCATCTATACTGGTCGATACTACTACCCCCTTAAACCGGATCTTTTGGGAGACGGGGTCGAACTCCCAATCATCCAAATTTCCACCACTAGGGAAATCAAGAACTTGTTCCCCCTTGAGATCCAAGGGCAAGTCCATCTCCTGCAAATCCTTCATAACCATCTTGTCCTTCGAAGCCATCTTCTGAACCCAATTTTAAATATACCACATACAAAATAAAACACAGCAAGGGTGAATTCCTCGTCCACGAGTTCATCATAAGCTATACATAGGTAAAACCAAAATAATACATACATGCAGATACCATGCATTACTTACTTATCTTTAGATATCATTCCAAAATCAAAAAATAACACATAGGATTCATAAACAATCTCACCACCTCAACATAATGGAGTTAGTCAATCAAAGGTATTCTGATCCGTGTTAGTAATCGTTCCTCACATCGATTATCAATATCATCAAAATTTCCATACGAAATGGAATAGCACTAGATCGTCACCTAGGCCAATACTGTGATCTAGATTCTCCGTTAGATCAACACCGACAGACATAACATTTACATATGTCTCCGTGTCCCTTGTAACCTAGATCTGGATTCCCCGTCAGACCTACAGCAATTACTCAGGCAGTCTTCAACACAGGACCATCTAGCATCCAGGTTGGAACAACGCCCTAAAAACGTTCTAAAATCTCAACGCTCTAGGTCCTCGATGGTACCTAGATAATCAATACGAATCTTTGCTAGATTTCCTCACATCTAGATGAGACTCGTCCCCAAGTTCTCATCTCAAACAACGCTTAACTTTGAAAGTCTCATTACATATTAATAATCATCGAGTATCCCATTTTCATAAATTCTCTTTTTAACATGATGCGCTCAAAGTTTTAGAGAACCACACTAAGCGTCCCATTCCACTTAGCATAGCTTTTCGGGTATTCTTATCTTTTGATGGACGAGAGTACCACTTTGAGTTTTCGAAAACGTTTCTCTTTTATAAAGTCGGAATACTCAATTATTATCTTTACTGACATACTTTCATTGTTAACCACAACTCTTAAATCAACTCTTTGTTCTCCATTTTTCAAATGCCTAAGGTTTCATTTTCAAAATACGAGCGTGTTTGTTCAAATGAGGTTACACCGAAGATCCATTGGAGAAATTCGGGTTTTCACAATTTATACGCTATTTCATAAAGTCTGTTTTCTTTTTATTCTGTCAAAAATATTTATTCTGTTTTACCATGACTAATTCCTATTAACTCTCGAAATTCAGTTTTTCCTATTTTCGAACCTCCCACGATCTGTCACTAAAATGTCACGTTCCCTTTATCTTTTTACCGTTACGATTCCTCTGCTCGAGTCCAATTCAACTCAAGTTACAAAACAATTGGTCATAACAATAGTTATGACTCCAACACTCAGACAATTCAGCACAACCAGTCATTCACATCTTCACAATCAATCACAGGGATATTCAATATAAAATCTCACATAATAATACTACAAATATTATCAGGCAAAACAATCCAGCACACAGTTCAAACAATCACACAACACCCATGAAGCTAAAACTCATTATGCAGAAATTCCCCTTACCTGAAATGTGCTCTGACGAGTAGCGAGGTATGCGAGTTAGGGCAGGTCCGGGTACCACGAAACCTTCAACGCATAAACATAAAGTCCAAAGGTCTTAGATTACAATACTAGTACTCGTTCAAATGCGGTAACTAGAGCGTGATAAGCTACTAGTCCCGGTTTTCGATATTTCTTTTTCTACAAAACGATTCTTTTCTTATGAAACTTTTAAGCTTTTTAACTATTTTCTTTCTCCAACCACTATGTCCCTTTTTCTTTTCATGATCAGAAATGCTAAGAACAAAAACTTTTGGGTGACTACAGTTTCAAAGTTGCTGAAAATCCAAGCTTTATATCAAAACATATATTTTCCTTTGTATCAAAACATAAACTTTTTTTTTTTTTGTTCCAAAGAATCTACTCTACCATTTCGTGAAAACAACACTATAATAGGAGAACAAAACTATTTTTTTTTTCTTTAAGTAAACTCACGGCTGAAAAAAAAATGGTGTTGATTTTGCTTAAAAGAAAAAATTTGATTTACAATGATCATAAAAGGAATAACATACAGGAACTAGTATTTAGGTGAAGAACCAAAAATATAATCTTTGTTTGTTTCAAGATTTTCACTTTAGCAACATTTTTCTTTCACAAAATAAATCAATAGGAAAAGAGGAGCAGGAGACATAGATTCTTACCATTGAACTTCTAGGGGTGTTGTGCTGCTATTGAGTGGCAGGGAAAAGATGAGCAAAATATAGATGGAAGAGGTGAAGTGTGGTTGGAAGATGAGAGAATGAGATGATTTGGAATGAAAGTGAAATTTAAAGAGTGAGAGTGAAGTGAGGGGAAACATCATCGGCCAGAGGGGTTCTTTTAAAAGAAAAGGAATGCATATATTTTTTTTTTGTTTCAAAAGTTGTCATCAAAAATATCTAGATATTTATTTGATACATTAAAATAATAATACGGTTAAACGATAGTTAGCGTTTTTGCGGAATTAACCTCGCATCGGATGTTAACTAAATTATTCCAACTGTCGATTAAAACCTTGACGTCGAACGTTTTCAGATTCGGGTCACGGTTAGGGTTTTTAAGCGGGTAACTTTCGTCCGGCAGGTCCAAAACGCGTCCAAATTCCGGTGGAATTTTGGAACGAAAATTAAACCTCAACCTAATATAATATATTAGGTCCTATATCTATTTTCGGTTTGGTGAAAACACACAGAAATTCTGGGGCTAAATTCACACGCGCTAGCGTGAGAAAACACACAAGTGAAAACATATAAAAGAAATTAAATAGAAAATTGAGGGTGTTACACTTTGGGAGCTTGCTTCAGACCATATAGCGCCTTTTTAAGTTTAAAAACATGATCTGGTTTTTCAAAATTTTCAAAGCCAGGTGGTTGTTCAACATACACTTCTTCTTAAATGAAACCATTTAAGAAAGCGCTCTTAACATCCATTTGATACAATTTAAAATCCATAATTGATGCAAAAGCAAGTAACATGCGAATAGCTTCTAATCTTGCTACAGGAGCATATGTTTCATCATAGTCTATTCCCTCTTCTTGATTATAACCTTTAGCAACTAGTCTAGCTTTGTTCCTAATTATAACCTTTAGCAACTAGTCTAGCTTGTTTTTAAACACCCACGCAACCACCCCAGTAGCTTTGGATTATTTTATTTTGTTGTATGGATATTTTTTTATTGTATCGATATTTTTTTTGTTGTATGGATATTTATTTAAATTAATCATTAATTTTCATTTCTAATTTTTATTTTTTTAATTAGTAAATTAATTAATTATTAAATTTTATTTTTTTTATCAATTATCAAATTTTCAAATAAAATAATCAATTAAAGTTTTTAATAAAATAATATTAATTTTTTAAATAAAATGATTTTTAAAAAATAATATATATTTTTTAAAAATAATTAAATTTTAAAAAAAACGGTTTTTCCGGCAGATTTGTGGATTTTCCGGCGGATAAACCATACGGGTTTTGCGGCGGATTTGTGGACTTTCCGGTGGATACCCTGCCGGAAATTTCCGGCGGATGTGTGGACTTTCCGGCGGATAAAAAAATGCGAATTTTCCTTAGGTTTTCCGGCGGATAATCCGCCGAAAACTTCGGGCGGATTTTTCGGCGCTACAAAATCCGCCGGAAACCTTTTGCCACGAGCTGTCTACCGCCGCCCAAAATCCACCGGAAAGCCCAACAAATCCGCCGGAAAGTCCATATTTTTGGCGGATTTTTGGATTTTCCGGCGGATTTTGTCTGCCGAAAAGTCCAAGTTTTCTTGTAGTGGAGCAATGGCTGGAACGAGATTTGAGGGAAGGTATATGAGGGGAGGTGTGGTATAACGAGAGAGGTGCGGTGAGAGCTGTGTGAATAGGAAAGCGCAGAAGAGAAATTCCAAGAGGAAACTAAACCCTAAAGGGAACGGGACCCAAAAAACCCTAGCTGAGCTTTTCTAAAGGGAACGGGACCCAAAAACCCATAACCCATCATGTGTGCTTTGAATAGAATAGCATTTTAATCAACACAGATACACATGGCAGCGATGGAAGGAACCGACACACAAGTTTCAAATAGCAATTTCATCATCTATACTAATCTATTCATGAGCCGATTCACAGTTTCTTTGAGTTAGACAAAAGCATGAAGGGCCTTCATATTCTTACCTCAGATGCAGAGTTGGAGGAAAATGGAGAGGCAATAAACGACATAGTGCTCGAACGGCGATGGCGGCAAGACTGTGCTCGAACGGCGGCGGCGACGACTCTGTTGCAAACACTTGGATTAATGGAGATAGTGTGTTTGTGAGTGCGGTCTTTGCTTTAGCGGAGGAGAGAAAATGTGGTAAACGTGTGCGTGATATTGTTGTTTGAAAGGAAATGTTAAAAACTAAACCAGCCAAAACGATGTCGTTTTGACTAGTAGTATAGTAAAAAAAAATTCCTTTTTTTCTGAAGGGTACCACAGCACCCTTAGGCTCCTACTAACCTCCGTCCCTGTACACAGTTAGTTTTGTCAGATGGCAAGCAAACCTTGTGGCTCATACTCTAGCTAGAGCATCAAGGAATTATGCTAGCTCCCACGTTTTTTATTATAGTCCTACTTGTATTGCTACTTTTATTTTGAATGAAATACCACAAATTTTCTTTGGTAAAAAAAAAGAAAAATCTAGGTTCAATAGTAGACGTTGAAGAACGAAATGAACCTGATTTGCATTGAAGGAAGGAACGTTGACTCGTCCACGATGTCCACAGAGTCGTCATCGAAGTCGAAGTTCTAAAACCTTTTTGCGGCCAAAGTCTTCGAAGTGGCTACTTATGTTCTTGAGGGAACTGGTGAGCGATGGTGAAGGCGTTACGACACACAGGTTCATTCCCGAATGAGTCTGCTCTCTGTTCCGTATGTGATGGTTGCCAACATCAAGTCTCCATGCGGGGAGGTGTCCCTGCAAAGACACTTTGATGTCTATGTGAATTTAGGACTTAAAGAAAATAAGAGGAGACCAGTATGATTTTTTAGGTCAGAATAGGGGTTAGAAAAATTGTGGGAATCACACCCAGAAGCACTAAGTCAACCCTTGTGTCCCAAGATTGCTTATGTCATTGGGTCAACTAAGTTGGTTTGTAAAATATATAGTCTAACAAAGAAGACAACACAAATAGAAAGACGAAAGAAGATGATGAGGGGGTTCTATTGTAAATGCGGCGAAAGTTCTCGGAGAGTAAATGTTGCAAGATAAAGAAAAAGAGGTCGTTGAAATGAAGAACTCGTGCGCGGTGGTGGTGAGTACCGGCACGATGGGGTTGAGAGAGAGAGGGAGGGAGGAGAGAGAGAGAGAGACAGAGAGTTGGAAACTGTTAATGGCTTATGGTCGTTGTAAAGAGAGAGTGAGTGTACTCGCAAAAAATAAACATAAGAAAAAAATGCAAATACAGGGAAAAAAGAATAAAAATAAATTGATCTTTTAACGTGGTGGGTTGCATTTTTATAAATTTTACTAGGAAATTTTTTTATTCACCAAACTGGTTACTGAGGAACAAACTTTGTGTATGTGTAGAGTTAAAAAATTATCCAAACACTAAACTACCCCCAAAACACATTGTTTAGCAACGTATTTTATCACAAATATATATTTTTTGTTACAAATTGGTTATTGAGGAACACATGTCGCGTATTTGAACAACTAATTTTTTTTTGGACTAAAGTACCCCAAAACACGCTGCTTAGCGCCGCAATTTACATATTTTGTTACAGAATTTTTTATTCACCAAACCAGTTATTGAGGAACGGACTTAGCGTATTTGAACATCTACAATTTTTTCTAGACTTTAAAGTACCCCAAAACACACTACTTAGCCTCACACTTAACGTATTTTGCCGCAAAATTATTTTTTCTTTTCATCAAACCGGTTATTGAGGAACAAACTTCGCGTATTTAAACAGTTGAATTTTCTTCTGGACTCTAAAATACTCCAAAACACACTGCTTAGCGTCGCACTTTACATATTTTGTTACAGAATTATTATTTTTTTTCACCAAATTGTTTATTGAGGAATGAACTTAGCGTGTTTGAACATTTAAAAAATTTCTGGATTTTAGAGTACCCCAAAACACACTACCTAGCATCACACTTTGCGTATTTGCCATGAAATTATTTTTTTTTCCATCAAACCAGTTATTGAGGAACAAACTTCGCGTATTTAAATAGTTGAGTTTTTTTTGCTCTAAAGTACCCCATAACACACTGCTTAGCATCACACTTTACATATTTTATCACAGAATTATTTTTTTCCACCAAACCGGTTATTGAGGAACGAACTTAGCCTATTTGAACATCTAAAAAAATTTTCTGGACCCTAAAGTACCCCAAAACACACTGTTTATCGTCGCACTTTACGTTTTCTTGTCACTAAATTCTTTTTTCCCCACCAAACTGGTTATTGAGGAACGAACTTCGCGTATTTGAACATATAAAATTTTTCCGAAACCTAAAGTACTCTAAAAATCACTGTTCAGCGTCACACTTTACGTAATTTGTCACAAATTTATTACTTTTTTCCAAGAAACTATTTATTGAGGAACGAACTTCGCGTAGTTGAACAATTAAAAAATTTTCCAGACACTAAAGTACCTCCAAATACACTGTTTAGCGTGTACTTTACGAATTTTTTCACGAAATTAATTTTTATTTTACCAACCCGATTATTAAGATACAAACTTTGCGTATTTTTACATCTAATATTTTTTCTGAACCTAAAAATACCTAAAACATAAAAAATATGACAAAAAAAAGGGGATGGGGAGTTTTCCCGCGAGTTCTCGCTGAAGTGCGGGGCTCGCTTTAAATATAAGATCTCTTTTTTCTAGTACATTCTCTCTCATCTTATTTCTCTCCATTTTTACTTTTCTCTCTCATAAAAAAGACTAAAGTTTGGAAAAGGTAGAGGTTGGGAAGTTAGAAAATCCATTTCCAAAAAAAAACCTGCAACTCCGTTGCGCACGAGTAAAGCCCATAACGGTACAATGTGTAGTTAAACAAGTACCTACGGGTAAATAAATGAACAGTTGTAGTGTCTTTCAAATATTTAATAGAGTAAGTTATTAATTCTCTTATATGAATAGAAAATATAGTATGTAAAACTTAATTTTGTGTGAAAAACTACTTTTTATATTATGGAAAATCATTTTTAAATAAATTAATAAATACCCATGGGTATCTGCCAATATGGAAAAAGATCGAGTGTCTTTAGTATTAAGTACCTTTGGTAATTGGTACATTTAGGCTTATTTTGGAGAGATAAGGAAGAGAGAGAAAATTGTATAAGATGAAAGACAAAATATTTGAGGATATATTATCCCCAACAATCTGTACCTGCAAAAATTCACACAGGTATGAGGTGGTCCCGAGAGACATTTTTATCAACGAGGCAGATAATAGGAGGGGACCAGTACTACTCATGCCAGCCCTCCCCGTTGACATCTCTACTCGTGCCCATCGGGTACCAATTAATATTTAATATTAGTATCAGTATTAGACCTCAATTAATAATTTTATGTTTTAGCTGAGAAAAAATAATGCTATAATGATATCTAATAGTCAAAATACACCAACATGATGTGTCATAAGTGGTAGATACTTTGGTTCCTTAACCATTTGACCCTTGGTTTGAATCCTGGCTGGTGCGGATGAAAAAATATTTGTTGGGAGATGTCAACTCCTTAAATGGATATCTGCTACCTTGAAAGATTAGTCTTGACGGCTGCGTGTAGAGGGTACCTTGGTTTAAAGAAACATTGCAATAATATACCGCCACATGGACATTTTTATTTTAAAATTACCTTCGTTACACAATCCCTAAGTTTCAATCCAAAGCCCTAAAATTTGCAGCCTCGAAGTTTCAACCCAAAATCCCTAAGCCAGAACCCAGAATCTCTAAGGGCCTCTTTGGGAGTTTGGAGGGTAAGGAATGGGAGGGCTTGAAAAAAATAGGAAGGATCAAAGACAAATGGAAGGAAGGATGTACCATCAACTTCAATGGGGAGTTTAATTATTTTACCTCATAAAACCAAATACCCCCAAAAATACTCAAAAAATGTATTGGAGAAACGTTTAGAGGGTTTGGGAGGACTTAGACA
The DNA here is from genome assembly GCA_039519185.1 of Astragalus membranaceus. Classification (NCBI taxonomy): domain Eukaryota; kingdom Viridiplantae; phylum Streptophyta; class Magnoliopsida; order Fabales; family Fabaceae; genus Astragalus; species Astragalus membranaceus. The sequence continues at coordinate 180,324,340 of CM076847.1, forward strand.
AATTTTTCAAATCATTTACATCATTTTATAGTAGTCTTAAAATTAAAAATATATTAATTATAAGCATTCTCTTATCATTTCTATAAAATTACTCTCTCAATTAAGGTGAAATATTTCAATAGCTTACTCCACTTCTCTCAAAGCCCTCCCTTCCCATCCCTCCAAACTCTCAAACAGACCCCTACGTTTCCACCCAAAATCCCTAGTCTCAAGTTTGTTGGGGTGTGTAGAGTGAGAAAAAATGATATTGAGGAGGAGATTGGGATGAGCAATGACGAGTTTCTTCGCCCCGTTAAGGTTTTCATTTCTCACCAACAGCGGCTTCGATTATAGGAATTTCAGGAGAACTCTGTAGTGTGATATAGATGGAATCCAGTAATCGCTTCACCTTTTTATTTAAATTAAGTCAACAAACAAATATTTGGTGTGGTGTAAATCATAATGTAAATAAAGGTTGAAAAGCAAGTGAGTAATAGCGTTTGTTTTCATCATAGAACCCTGCGTTTATTTACTTCTTCTCCATTTCAGGTTGTTCTACACGAAAGTATTCTCGACAAATTGTTGGAAAAAAATCAATAATAGAATGTTTAAAAAAATAATTTTAAAATAAAATAAAATGTCCATATGCCAGTACAACATAGAATGCCACGTAGAATAAATGAGTACCATGTTAGCCAGATCACTACAAGAAAAGCGCTAATTACCCCACGAAAAAATAATCAGTGTTCTGTACCGTATCTTGAAAGGTATGGACGATCCGGGATAATTGGTAGTAGTAGGTCTTGATTAACTGAGCTCCGTTGTGGAGTTCCGATCCTAGATGGGATCCGATCTTGGATGGGGTTCCGATCTTAGATGGAGTTCCGATCTTAGATGGAGTTCCGATTCTAGGTGGGGGTACATGTAAAGACACTCTGCACTCAAGTCAGGAAGTGAATTGATTGGAGATAAGAATGTAGGAGAGAGTGTGTACCTTTCGCATTGCATTGAATGCTTATTTATAGGGGAAAATGTGTGTTGGCCTAATGAATCAGAGTCGTCCGATCTAGGGCCTAGATCTTAGTCGTTGATCAATGGGTTTGCTTTTGATAATGGGCATCACTATTGAGGATTGGGCCCAATCCGTAACAGTTGCCCCCCAAGTCGGGTCACCTGTATAACGATCTTGACTTGTAAGCTTGTCCGAGCTCCAAAGCTGAGTTTACTTTCCTGAAGACTCCGTTGACCCTTTCTCAGAGTGACTGGGATATTGTTCCCTAGCTGCGATCTTTCACGAAGTCGGGCTTGTGCTTACGTGAGTTTTTGCCCCCAGCGCCGATCTTCACGAAGCCGGACTAGTGCTCACAAGACAGAGATGACCGTTGAGTGACTCAAGGTTCCTCTGAATATCCGGGATTCGGGAATGATATGACCACCGAGTGACTCACCCTTAGGGTAATGGCAGCTTCGGCCATGTTAAAACGTGACCACTTGAGGGACTCGAGGTGTCAGTTTAATGTCGCCTTCAGGGCAGTTTACCAGGACTCGGCCCAGATCGAACTCGCCCTTCAGGATAATGGTAGCCTCGGCCATGTTAAAACGTGACCACCTGAGAGACTTGAGGTGTTAGTTTAATGTCGCCTTCAGGGCAGTTTACCAGGACTCGGCCCAGATCGAAATCGCCCTTCAGGGTAATGGTAGCCTCGACCATGTTAAAACGTGACCACCTGAGGGACTCGAGGTGTCAGTTTAATGTCGCCTTCAGGGTAGTTTACCAGGACTCGACCCAGATCGAACTAGCCCTTCAGGGTAATGGCAGCTTCGGCCAGTAATCTTTGCGACTTCGAAATTCAAAGATCTTCGAAGCCCTTGGGACAGTCTACCGGGGCTCGTATCTGATTGAACTCGTCCCAATGGGTCGCCACTACCTCGGACACTAGCGATGTCGAGCTTGGTGTTTTCGGTTCCGATTTAGCGTGGAACTTTAAGGTGATCGTTCGACCGATCCCAAATCCTTCCCTTCAACCTCGGAACTCCCTTTTATTAAGCATTCAGTGTGAGGAAAATCGTAGTCGATCCATATATATTAGATGGTTGAATATTTACAAAGTCAGATTACATCACGCCCGTAGGCTCATTCCGGGGCCTAGGTGACACGTGACCTTCCGGCGTTAACCCCTTCTTCTTGATCATGGTACTTCTGAGACCTCCGGAGGACCTCCGCGAGAGTCTCGGGCTGATTTACTCCGACATCGATTTGAAACACACTCCCTTCACAAAGTCCCACAACCATGAAGTAAAGTCGGTAAGAGTCGTCGTGGTTCCGGACTTGCGCAGCTTCGCGGTTGAATCTCTCTATATAGTTTCGGAGAGACTCATTCTCACTTTGCTGAATTGCTTGCAGCACCTTCGGGGATTTCAGCTTCATCTTGGAGTGAGCGAAGTCAGCAGAAAAAAGCTTAGCCAAGTGGTCCCACGAAGAGATGGTGTTTGGTTTGAGGGTCCTGAACCAATCCAGAGCCGTTTGCTCCAAAGTAAGAGGGAAAATCCGGCACTTAATCTCATCCGGGACGTTCCGGTTTACATTGCATAATGGGCCTCACTATTGAGGATTGGGCCCAATCCATAACAATCAGTAATAGCGTAATTCTGTCGGTAATGAGCAATTTCCGTCTGCAAAAATTCTAGTGGTAATAACGTGGTCGGTAATAACTTCCGACGAGAAATTTTGTTGGTAATAGAATCCGTCGGAAATCCGTCGGTAATTAAAAAAATTAAATCATATACATCCTAACTACTGTTTAGAAAGTGTTTCACATGATAACCAAATAACCATGTACAGGAAAACATACAAGTTGATCAATATTACCGAACCCAACCCAAATTAACGTACAGAAGACCCAATGGTGGTTCACAAATATAATGATCACAAATTTCAGTAATTGAAATAATCATGGAAACACCATCTAAATCACGGTGCAAACAACTTCAGAATTCAATTTTATATTAGAGATTCCACCAAAAAGAAAAATTATATTAGAGAACAAAAAGTTTCCTCGTTACCATCACTGATTCACTGCAACACATAACTAGATAGAGCTACATGAGACCCATCAAGAAGAGGTAACCTTGCCAGCAGCAGCATGTTCAATGATTCCACAACCATCAAGTGTGCAGCATTTTTAAGCCATTGCTCATTTGATTCCATGGCATAATCCTGCATATGAATAATAGCAACGATCAATTTGAGTACAAGCTATTTCTAACTAAGGATACCAGTTAGAACAAGACGACAACAATTTCTATATATGCAATGTAAATAAGAACAACAATGCGTTAAGACTTAATGATATATTTTAACTTCCACAAAACCTTTCTCCATCTCACACATCAAAACGAAAATGAAGCAAATGCTATCTTCTAATGGCTCTAAATCCTGAAACTTGCGAAAAAAAAATCAATTTCTGGGTGAAAACAAAAATGAAGCAATTTGGGAAGATGAAAACGAAACTTTGGGTGCTTACCGTAATCATTGGAGAAGAAGAACGTGGCGGCGCTGATGGTGGTAATATTGAGGGTTAGGGTTTCAGGTGAAGGAGAGGAAGTGAGTGGGAGACTGAGTGGAGTGAGTGAGTGAGGAAGAGGGGTGGTTGGGGACTGCAGTGGTGATGACGACACAACTAAGCGGCGGTGAGAGTCAGGTGGAGGTGGTGAGTTTCGTGGCTGAGAAAGAGGGAAAGGGAAGAATAAATTAAGAAGAAGAGGAAATAATGAGCGGGTCGAGGGGAAAAAAAGAAATAAAGACACGGTAAAATGCAGTACCAATGGATTTTTTAGCATACCGACCGAAAAACCTGTCGATAAGTACTGACCGAAGTAAGCACCGTTGGAAATGAAAGCGGGAAAACTGTTAAAACATTACTGACCGAATAATCTGTTGGAAATCCATCAAAAATGAAATATTTACTAACAGATAATAGCCCTAGGTAATTTTGGTAGGTATCTAAAAACTTTCTTGTAGTGGATGTTTGACCAAATTTGAGAGGGGCAATGATTTTAAACATTGTGAAAATGGGGGATCAAAATCGTGGAAAATAAAGTTGTGAGATTAAAATCGTGAGTGAGTGATGATAAGGGGACCAAAAGTGTAAATTCGCCTAAAAAATAATTTTTTGGTAGAAGTTGAGAAAAGAACCAAAAGAAAAAGCAGCCGAGCCTTAAGGCCTTACAAACAGAACCCCACTAGCATCAGCAGCAAGCAAGGGTCCAATACTAGGGGGAGGGGTATCAAACATGGTGCAAGGACTAGACCCCATAGCTCCCATCTTCACAAGGTGATCAGTAGACGCATTACCCTCACGGAGAGAATGCTCAAGCTTGACGTTCCAATTTTTCCGACACAACTCCTTAATATTCCGAATTATGGCTGCATAGACATGCCAATCAGTTGTGTTTTAAGAAATTAGTTGCAACGTATTCAACGAATCCGAGTAGCAGGTGACACTATGATAACCTCTATCCCACGCAATCTTCAAACCCTGGTACAAAGCTAGAAGCTCCGCATGTAAGTTATTGGTAACCCCTGTGAAACGCGCGAAGCCAACAATCCAAGTGTCGTCACTACTACGCTCTACGCAGAAGACCACCCAGACCAGAAAGCCCGAGACTTCCCATCAACATATAAGACAAACCAGTGGTCTCTGGAAGGGTGCCACTGAACTAGGCGAGGTGCCGTCGAGACATGATCTTTGGTCGGATACAACATAGAGAGGAGTTGAGCATAATTTGTAATGTTGATCTGAAGGTGGTAATTCTGGACAGATTCACCACCCAGGAAAGCCATATTACGAGCCCTACAAAGCCATCATACACCAACAAGGAACAAATGGGGATTGTAATCTTTAACACCTAGCAAGATCCACTCACTAGGACTTAATAATGAAAAAAACAAGCCACCAAATTCAATAGCCAACCAAACCTATTTGGGGAGGAGTCATTCTCTCAAGCAATGAAGGATGTATTCCTGAGCTTGACTGCACCGCTGGCACACAACTGAATTTAGCATACCTCTGTGGTGGAGCAAAAAAGAGGTCGGGACCGCAGAGTGACATATGAGCCAGCAAAGCAACTTGTTTTTTTTCAGGAACTACCAGCTTCCAAATCTAGGACCATGAATTATTATTATCCTCATCATACAACGTATGAGTATTGTTCAGGAGCCATTGGTTGTCAGTTTGGGCCGTGTACATGCCATCCCTCCGACTAGCCTACATGAAGCCATCTTGGACATCCGCATTCAAGCACAAATGAATACTATTGATGTACTGGGATATATGGGTGGGGAGGTGAGTACTATACAAATCATCCAAGTTCCATCCCCCATCATCGTATACGTTAGAGATGGTGAGATGAGTATCACGAATATCAACAAAAGGAACCAATGATCTGAGGTGGTCCTTGTGCATCAAAGGCGAGAACCAAAAGGAAGATTCACCATTTCCCACTCTATAGGTATAACCATCGTGCAGTGCATCCCTAGCCTTGATAATTGCATTCCAAGTCCTTGACCCATTCTTTTTACTGATCTGGATGATGTTCCCATTCCCCACATATTTGTGTTGCACCACTTTGCCCCACAGTTTGTCAAAAACTTTATGGAGCTCCCAAACAAGTTTCCCCATCATGGCGGAATTAGTCTCACGGACCACACAGACACTAAAAAAAACGTGAAAATACGCATATAATCGTAGGTAATAGTTAATTAATTTTTTAAGCTTTTTTAATAACCCATAAAAGAAATTATTAACCAAAACACCCTCACTTCCCCATATATATATATTGATAAGCAATGTTAGTGGAGGTGGGGAAATGTTAGTTTCCGGAAGTTGAACCCGGGACCTCATTCTTGCACTCATTTGGTGCACTCCTTCGATATCCCTTAGCTCGCCAACTGAGCTACCTACTTGGGATCCCAAATATATATCATAATACCTTACTTTTACAATTAGGTGAGATATTGCACCTTTTATGTGCAATAACCCAACATGTAATTTATTATTATTATTATTATTATTATTATTATTATTATTATTATTATTATTATTATTATTATTATTAACTTTTAAAGTGAGATACACCAGCGGGATTTTTTTTCTTATTTTAATGTTACTTGATTACTGTTTTTTTAGTAGTTTAAATATGGAAAAATTTGTAAGTGTTAAAATACGCCAAATTCGATTGTTAATAAGGGGTTTAGAAAAAAATTTGTGATAAAATATATAAAGTGCGGCATTAATTACGAGACAAAAATTGAAAAAAAAAACAGTAGTCAATTCTTTATTAATTTTTTTCAATAGTTTACAAATAATTAATGGTGACTGCGGTGTCCTCTAGTTCTGCATCAAGGAGGTCTTCTGTTACGTTATGTTGTGGTTGATGGTGGTGCCTTGGTGAACATTGTTGTTCCTCTACCTCTACCGTTGGTGCATCTTGTGATGGTGTAGGAGGTAGTGTGGTCAAGGTGTTAATTCTAGCATGCCTATTGCCAAAGAACTAGAACCGCCACGCTCCCTAACAAATGTTGAATCGAGATGGCTATAAAGTTGGCCAAATCACGGAGTTCTATACATGTTTTGAAACTCCTGACCCATCGACTCAAGTTCTTACGTGCGTGCCAAACAAGTTGTCCAAGAGCTCCTCATCGCTTGAAGCGAGAGACTGTCAACAGTTGGGATGACAATGAACCGAAACAACTTGAACATAGTTCAAAACTTGACTCGATAAATAGTTTATTGAACTCGGTTGATGAACCAAATGAGTTGAACTTGAGCTGAAAGTTGAAATCATTAAATAAATGAGCTGAATTTGAGCTAGGTATAGCTCGACTTGTATTGTTCATGAACTAACTTAAATTGTGTGTGTGTGTGTGTGTGTGTGTGTGTGTGTGTGTGTGTGTGTGTGTGTGTGTGTGTATGTGTGTTGAGATCATGGTGAGATCTTCGGTCATAATGTTTCTTGTTTAGCACATTGGGAGGAATTAGGGTTCTGTCTCGATCTCCAATCCGGGTGTGACTCTGATTCTGACGAAGTGCTACTCGGGGTAGACCTCGAAGACAGTCCGAGGGATTCGGGCATAGTGTGTAATGTTTTCCCTGTTTCTTCGAGACTGAACTACCTGTGAGAGCTCCGAACCTATCCTACCATCGGTAGAGGTCGGTATTTGTCCAGCGGCAGGTTTCCAAGGGAGCTCGGCACTAGACTAGGTTGGAGCTAGTCGTGACCGTACACACTCTCTCCAATTTAGTCCCTAAACTATAAAAATATAATAAATAGTCCCTAAAATATTCTATATCCACAAATTTAGTCCCCTCAAATAATTTTTAAATAGGAGAGAGAATGGATAGTTCGGGGACTAAATTGATGAATTTAGAACGGTCTATGGACTATTTATTATATTTTAATAATTTAGGAACTAAACTAATTTGGAGAGAGGGTGATAGTTGAGGGACTAATTTAAGGGTTTACTCAATTTAAAATGTCAATGATAGACTACAAGAATAACCTAATTTACCTACGAAAATTTCCGATGGAATATTTTTCCGTCGCTAATTCTTGCATTTCCGACGGAATAAGTCGTCGGTACGTGTTGAGTAGTTAAGCCAAGTGGTTCCTGCTCATGTTTGCGACGAAATTTAATACGGTCGCTATGTTCCGACGGATAATTCCGCCGCAAACGTTAAAAAATCCGTCGCAAAGCTTTGTCCCTTAAACTTAAAAAAGAAGCACCCTCGACCATAAGAGTTTCACGCTCACTTCTCACTTTCTCTTCTCACTCTCTCTGCTGCTCTCACTCTCACTCTCCACCTTCACTCTCACTCTCCGCCCTCACCACTAGCCTCACCTTTGTCATCATCCCAGCCTTCTCCCTCTCCTGTCACTATCGTTTTCCTCCGGCCCTGCGACAACCACCACCGGTTGATTCCCTCAAAGTGACGGAAACCATCGCCGTTCTCCTTCTCTCAGTCGCCTCTCGCCTCTCCTCTCTTCTTCTTCTTAAAGGGTAAGTGATTTTCTTCTATTTGACTGAAAAGCCCCAAATTTTGGTTGATTCAAAACCCTAACCCCGTTTTCCCCCTTCTATTGAAATTCTAGGGCAAAATCGCAAATCACCCGCTTCCACCGCAAACACTATTCCAGTGCGTCCTTGTATCACAATCGGTGCTCAAAGGAAGCTTCTCCTCTCTGCGCTGAGTTCCTTCAACCGCACCTTCAGTGATTTTTCAAACAAACCCAAAGGTTTATGAACATCAACATAGGTAATCCTAATCGAATACCTTTTTGGTGTTGTGTGTTTTCCTTTTTCGATCTCTATAATGCTAATCTCTTTGTTCCAACCTAATCGATTTGTTCCAAAAGCAAACCCGATGCTTGTTGCATGACTCCAACGAATTTGTTTTGAGTTAGAGCTGATGCAAACCTGATGCTTGGTGCTAATCTCTTTTCCCTTACAACTTTTACCAATGTAAGTAACATTTTTCATTTTCTTTGAGTTTTTCTGGTCTGGGATTTGGTACACTCATGGTGAAGTTTAGATTGAGTTTACTAAATTTTGTTGCTAATTAGTAATTACTCTGTCCCGTGTTTTTCTTATTTTCCATTTCTTTATGCCACCAATAATGACAAGTCTATGTATGTTAACATCCAGTTACCATAATTTATAATCTCTTTAGTGGCTAGTTAGAACTTATTAGTTTGAATAAGAGAGATTGTCCTTATTAGTAATGAATCTGAAAGATATTATGAATTTGAATAATTGATATGAAGGGAAAAGAAATCGAGAAAGTAACAAATTATTTTTATGTTGTTGCCATCTACAGGTAGTGAGTAATTGGTCATCAAACTCAGCCTCACTCTCATTCTTCTATGCTTAACAATATTTGAGGTTAGGTGTTGTTCATGGATTTATGGACTGTGATTCTGATGTAATGGGAATTAAGGAATGAAATTAACAATTGAAACTGATGTAATGGGAATTAAAGAATGAAATTATAAAAACTGTTTTTTCGAAGCTTTGTAATTTCTTTGGGTGATAAACAGAGAATGTTTTAGAAAGAGAAACCTTCAGTGTTACCCTTTTGGATAATATGTCATATTTGATAATCATTAGTTTGTAACTGGAATGTCTTGTTTATTAGGGATCCAGTGCTGATTAAAAAGAATGGAGAGGCCACTGCTCTTGAAGTTAGAGCTACAGGAGTTCCATATGCCTTTGCTCCATGTATTGCGGTAATGAGGCAGCATTTCAATATTCTGTTGTTTGAATCACATGTAATATTGATCAAGTCTACAGATATGTTGATGGATTGTGAATCCACAGGTCTGCAGAGATCCAAGACGGGGACGTTGCTACGAGAACTATAGTGAGGACCCTGCGATTGTTCGAACTATGACTGAAATGATACCTGGTCTGGAAGGAGATATCCCTGCCAATTCCAAGAAAGGATTTCCGTTTTTATAACATGATCATTAAATTGTATGGTAATAGTTTGTTGAAATATTGTTTCGAGTGGTTATGGAGTGGCTACTGGGGAGCCCTTTGCATGGGGCTTATGCTACAATAAGGAATTGAGTCCTGATAAATTCTATTGTGATGAGTACTACAAGTTAACCTATCCATGCAGTCCTGGAGCAGCATATTATGGTCGTGGTGCCATTCCAATTTACTGGTATATTTCAAGATCTCTTGAATAGTACATAATTTTCGCTGCTTATTTCAACATGTTTTGTGTTAATTTGTGACTGGTTTATGTTTTTTTGTTAGAAATTTTTTATTGAATTCCTAAGAAAGTAACAAATACTTTTCAGAAATTTCTGCTTGCTTTTAAAAAGTGGTTAGAAGAATATATGGTGCACCTACCCTCTCGACCACACTTGGTGTCTAGGGGCAGTCTGCCATATTGTGAGTCATGCATTCAACAGATTTTATGAGCTATCTACCTATTAACCGTATACTAAATAGAATTAATCATGATTTTAAGTTGTGTTAACCAAGTGTCACATGTGTCAGAAAGTTTGAGTGTCCAAATAACAACTCTTTTGAAAAGCCATTTTATACAAAGGTTTACCAAACTCTTAGACAGAATAATATAACTGTTTGCCGGTATATGATCACAATCCTTTTGTTTTGTTTACTTCTTGACACCTTCATGACAGGAACTACAACTATGGAAAAACTGGAGAAGCCTTGAAGGTGGATCTATTGAACCATCCAGAATACATTGAACAGAATGCAACACTAGCATTCCAAGCAGCAATCTGGAGGTGGATGACTCCACCTGAGAAGCACATACCTTCAGCTCATGATGTTTTTGTTGGCACTTGGAAACCCACCAAGAATGACACATTATCCAAAAGGGTACCTGGATTTGGTGCAACAATCAATGTGCAACAATCAAGGGTTTTGATAATGAGGGATGAACAACATCATTTCACATTATCTCAATTATCTTGATCTTTTGGGTGTTGAACCTCAACAATATCTACACATTAGGTATTCATCTCTATGCTTTCTTCTATTTTAATTTGATACCCTTACCTTTAAATACTCCATGCCTTTGTCAATGGATTTCCATGTTTAAGCAATGATTCCATTGATAAATGATACTTTGATTATACTCACTGCACACCAATATGACTTTTGTCTAATGGGTTGATTCCAAATTTAGATAGCTTACTGAATATCTACCCCACCACTGTCTAATGAGTTTTGTCTACACATTTTGTGAAATGTTGCTTAATGGTTACATAACTACAACCACACACAAACTGAAGCTAGTGAAATTTAAAACATTGGATCTATGTGGTGTTATGAGCTGACAATTTTTTGCTTTGTTTTTCTTAAGTGGTGTATCATGGCAGATTCATCTATCAAGTTTGAACCTAATTGGTGATTTAAGAAACTTGCAATCCATGTATGTAACCTTTTTTGTTTTGTTTTGTTTTTCTGAATTGTGATAGAAGTACTTGTCATTTCTTCTTTGAATTGAAGGGATTTATCTGATAATCATCTTTATGGTGATATACCTTTCTCCATATCAAAGCTAAAAGATCTTGAGTTTTGGTAAGTCTGAAACTAGAGCTTTTCATTTTTTCCTATTTTGCTGTTTGTGTTATTTCTCCGTACAAGTTTTGAAATATTGTATGTTAAACATTTAGTATTCAGTATGATCAATATTTGCTTTCAAATATTTTGAACCAGATGCTTAGGCTATCTTCATGTTGAGTTTTTCAGGGACATATCATATAATCAGATTACTAGGGAGATTCCTTATAACATTGGTTTTCTTCAAGTGGCTACTTTGTAAGTACTTTGGCTACTTCTATTGACAAAGTTATAGACAAAGTTCAATGGTGTTTTTTTTCTTGCTGAATGTGTGTCCTACTGTATTGACAAAGTTCATTGTGCTTTCTTCCTAGGTCGCTTCAAGGAAATAGATTAAATGGGAAGATTTCAGAAGTGATTGGTTTAATACAAGCCCTTGCAATTTTGTAAGTTTATTATGATCATTTCATTAGTATAAACATTACACTTGCACATTTTCTGCCTAAGATTGCATTTATTGAATGCGAAATCTTTTTATGTATGAATTTTGCCATGGATTCAAAGTATTTGTTGAGAATTCAAAGTATGATTTAATTTTTTTTATAATTTTTTTATATTTCCGACGGATTTCCGACGAAGTTGCGACGAAATTTTGCGACGGATTTGCGACGAAATTTTGCGACAGATTTGTGACGGCTTTGAGACGGAATAGTTTGCGACGGAAGAATCCGTTGGAAACAAATTGCGACGAGCGTTTTTGCGATGAAATTTTGTCCGTCGGAAATGTCATTTTGCGACGGAATTTGCTTCAGTTGCGACGGATTTGTCCGTCGGAAACGAGCGAATTTCTTGTAGTGATATAGAATTTTTTGGATTTATTCACAAAAAAAGAGAGAGGGATTATTTTTACTTTTTATTCATGCAAGTTGAGTTAGCGAGCTGAATCGAGATACTTGCGAGCTGAATCGAGATACTTGCGAGCTTGAGTCAAGTTGAGTTTGAGCTGACAAAAAGGGTTCATGTCGAACTCAAGTTCAACTACGAGTTGAGTTGATTCTTATCGATTCGACCTAAGATGAACTAAGTTCGACTTAACTCGACTCATTTCCAGCCCTAGTTGACGATTAGGTTCTTGTTGATACTAGAGAAAGTCGTAATATTTCCCAGACGTGAAGTGGAAAGAATACCTCTGGGGTTCAAAGTCACCCACCTATGGTGGGAAACCAAACAACGACATTGGCGTGTATCCAAAAGTGTGCTTCTGAGGTTGATCGTCATGCGCGTGCACTCTTTCATCAACCAGTGGGCTAGATTTTGGTTGCACCCTACGACGTCCATGTTGTTGTTGTTGTGGTGGAGGTTGGGCTAGCATTTTTTGGTGGTCATGGGCACGCCTGCGGGTTGACCAACTGTAATTCTAGAGATATATGTGCATGGTTTCAAATTATGGTGAAACCATACCACATACTCATCTGAGGACTTTATTTCAACCTTAAGGATTCTCCATCTAACACGGCTATTTGTCGAGACCTCCACGTCATGATGGGTTCATCGGTCACTTTAGACCATGAGACATGGTGCTTTCCTTTCATATCGACGCTATGGTAGCACAAAATGGAGTCTTGCCCTGTCCATTTTATGTCATTCTACTGTAGATGCATTCCACCTATCATTGTCGCTGAGGGAACATGCTGGAATTCCTTCCATCTAGTAGAACTAGATACGACTCCCGAATAAACTACGCAAAAAATATTGTTAGTGTTTGTAATAGATAATTTAAAAAAATTTAAGATAATTTAAGAAATAGGATAACATGCAATACTATTACATAATCAGTTGAAATGTGATCGGTCCGTGACCGATATTCGTGACCTTAGTGCAACGTATGTACCACGTTGATATTTGACATGTTGTGGGTCCAAGTTGTTACTATTCTTTGGGTGACTTAAATGTGATTCTTAGTGCTCACCAACTTGAACATTTGTCCAATGTTAGATCGGGGCATCACCCCCTCATTCTAAATTTCTCTTAAGAAAAATACCATCTTTGGTCCACTGTATAAGGGACAATGCAAATTTTGATACATCGAATAATCAGTTATTCGATGTACCAAAATGTGCACTATCCTTTATAAAGTGGACCAAAAGTAATAACAAATTTTGTGTATATGGTTTTTTAGGCTGGTGTACTTTCTTATGTTAGCAATTCGCTGTTAGTTTATTTTGGATTTTATCCAAAAAGCAATTTACAATGTTTATTAAGATAAATATTTTCTATTTTTTTAAGTCCGTGATGATGACTTGTAGTGTATTTAAGAGTTTTAAGGTATAAATCGGGTATTCTCTGCGCGCAACTGCAGACACTAATCTCTCGAATTGGGTAAGACAAAAATTGCCGGCAAAGTTCTCTCTCAAGTGATTTAGCATTGCTGCATTCTCAAGTCTGGATTCGAACCCAGGACATTGGTTAAGCTCAAAGGGACTCAAACCATCTCAACCAAGCGCTCTTGGGTAGTTGACATTTTGACTTAGAACTACTAGTAGTAATTTATTATTGAAATGTAGAAAATTTATTCGACTTCTTCCAAAACCACATAATTAGGAGAAAATAAAAAATGAATTAGGAAAATGATTTCAAGAGTTTCAAGAATAATTATTTTCCACATCATTAGTAAATTACTAATAATAATTTTATGTTTTTCTCTCTAAACACTTAAAAACGCCTTTAAAGTTTCAAAATCTTTTTATTTTGGTAAATATGAGTTGCATATTTACCACTCTTTGGTTCGGTTTCTTTTTTATGATAATTCTTGTGCAACTATCCTTAATACTCCACTCTTTCATTTTATTACTTCCAATTCTTTGAGCCGGATAGGCGAGAAATCAGGAGTCTATTCTGTGAGAAGTGCTTATAGGTTGGCGATGGAATGTGCTGTTAATTGTTCTCATTCTCGTGTTCATAGTTCTTGGGGGCTGTTATGGGGTTTGAAACTCCCTCCCAAAGTTAAGTCATTTCTTTGGAGGTTTAGTTTGAATTATTTACCTACTCGTTCCGTGTTGGCAGGTCGTGGTATGGCTGTCCCACTGGTGTGTCCGTTCTGTGGCGACCATGATGAAACACCAGCTCATTTGCTCGCTAATTGTGACTTGGTTTCTGCTGTTTGGCGCGCAATGGGCCTGCTGTCTTTTGTTTCGGTTTCTGCTGCAACAATGGCTTCGTCCAACAGCTTCTTTTTTTATGTTTTAAACCGCTTGGACGGTGAGGACGGGTTGCTTTTTGCATGTCTTTATCGGGTATTTGGTCGAGTCGGAACCAACTTGTTTGGAATAATAATTGAGAGACGGTAGCCACTATTATCATGCGAGGCAATCAAATGCTCAAAGATTGGGAAGCTGCTCGTGGGTTTCTTTCTCGGCCTCTACCATTGGCATCTCCTTCTTCATCTAGCTTAGCGCCACATGGGTGGACAGTGCCTCCTTCAGGTGTCTTGAAATGCAATGTTGATGCGGCATTTGATTCGGGTGGCAACAAGGTTGGTTTTGGGATGTGTCTTAGAGATGACCGGGGAGTTTTTGTAGCGGCGAAGATGCAATCTTTTGTACCTGTCTTAGAAGTTTATAAATGAGAAGCTTTGGGTTTGTTATTTCCCTTGGATTGGGTTCCGGAACTCAACTTTACCGATGTCATTTTTGAGCTTGATGCCAAGGCCGTTGTTGATGATTTTCATAGATTGGGATCACGATTCCCTGCAGTTGATTATAACTGCAGGGTCCTCAAGTCAGCACAATTTTGCACAAAGATGTGTTGGAGAGAGAATCTAGAGAAAGAAATTCAATGCTGAAAAGACAAAACTATCCCTAAACAATAGTGTAAATGCAGGTGACAGGAGAGAAGATGACTGTAGAGGATTTGTTTCCGTTACCTGCAGTGTCTGATTATGGTTGTATTTTATTTGCTTGTAGGCAATCTTTTGCTTTTTTTAGTCCAAACTCTCATGTGGAGTTCTCTAGAAGAGAAACCAACAAGGTGGCTCATACTCTTGCAGGGGTAGCCTTGTCTTCTGTTTCTTCTCATACTCTTTATGACATTCCAACATGTATTTCTCTTATTATTGATAATGAAATGAACTAGACTTCTTTTGTAAAAAAAAAAAAAGAGTTTCATAACCATTAAATTTGACTTTAATCAGTTTTTAAAATAAGATGAATAAAATTATCCCGTCAAAAAAAAGATGAATAAAGACACGCTACAAACTTTGTGTTACATTAAAAAATTAAAATGGATCACTCACTACGCCAGATCTTTAAAAAAATGGCGCCTTATGGGGCAGCGCTTTTGTTTAAAGAGCGCTGGATAAGCTTAAAAAGCGCAGGGGAATGAGCGGCGCTTCTCTTAAAAGCGCTGGCCATAGGAGATCGAAAATGGGCAATGGGCAGCGCTTCCTTCCAAACGCTGCCTATAGGAGGACGAAAATTGGCAATGGGCAGCGCTTTTTACAAGTGCTGCCTATGGGGAGGACGAAAATTGGCAATGGGCAGCGCTTTTTACAAGCGCTGCCGATGGGGAAGACGAAAATTGGCAATGGGCAGCGCTTTTTACAAGCGCTGCCTATGGGAGGACAAAAATTGGCAATGGGCAGCGCTTTTTATGGCAAGCGCTGCCTATGGGTTAGACGAAATTTGGGCTATGGGCAGCGCTTTTTATGGAAAGCGCTGCCTATTGATATTAATTATTTGGGCTATGGGCAACACTTTTTATGGCAAGCGGTGCCTATTGATATTAATTTTTTCTTCCCCTCGCATCCAACGTTAATTTTTCTCACGAGATTCCCTCTCACTCTCACGACTCTCACTCACCAAGCTCTCTCACTCACACTCACCAAGCTCCTTCACTCTCTCAACCATTTTCGTTTCTCTCTCTCCGATTTCGTTTTTCTCTCTCTCTCTCTCTCTTTCTCTCTCAACCATTTCGTTTTGGTTTGGGTTTCCACATTAACCCATTTCATTTTGGCTTGCCAAGCATCTTTGAGGTAACTCATAAACCCATTTTCTTATTTTTGCATTTAAAGTGTTTGTGTTTTTGACTCAAAGAAGCTCATTTTCTTTATATTGCTTTGTTTATGATATTGTGATATTGTGTATATGTGGTTGTTTGGTTGTGTGTTGTTTTTTTGGTTTGCATTTAAAGTGTTTGTGTTTTTGACTCAAAGAAGACCAATTTTAATAATTTTACTTAGTTTGTGATATTATGTGTATGTGGTTGCTTTGTTGTGTGTTGTAGAAATTTGGATGCATGCATATCAATATTGTAAATAATTGACTTAGTTATTTGATATGGAAATTAGTTATTTGATATGAAAATTAGTTATTCAAAATACTACTTAGTGTTTATAATTTCAATAGAATGTGAATGTTGTAAATAATTGACTTAGTTATTTGATATGGAAATTAGTTATTTGATTTGGAAATTAGTTATTCAAAATACCACTTGGATGTTGTAAATGGATGATTGAAATTAGTTATTTGATATGGATGCATGTTGAGTTTCAAGTTTATGTTGTGTTTGAACATGTTAAATTGTATATGTGTGGTGAATGAAACTAGCAAAGTAAAATCGAATATGCCTAAATCGAATATGCGAATTGTTTGTTAGGTTTTGCAAGTTTGTTTTGTCGGAGCTTCGCGTTCATTGTTCGAGTTCGTCCTGGTTCGAGTGTTCGTTCTACTTCGTTCGAGTTCATTGTTGCTTCCCCTTGTTCAGGTACTTTTGTTGTTTTCTTGTATTTATTATATGAAGAATGGCAATATGGAAGACATCAAAGTGTTTGATTTCTTTAGTTGAAAATAGTTGAATGTCTTAGGTTCAAAAAAATTGTACGTTGTGTGTTTTTCATCTGTAATAGGTTTAAGTTCTCTTATCAGGATTTATTATAAATATTGGGAAATTATGGAAAAAAAGGGTATGTCTGCCAATCGTCTGTCCAAGGAATATGTCGCTGGAGTGGATTATTTTGTGAACTGTGCTGTTGAACGTTTAGGGACTTCTAGTAATATCAAATGTCCTTGTTTAAGTTGTTGTTATGTAAAATCAGTTAATGCAGAGGAGTTGGCAGGACATTTAAAGGGTTACGGAATTGATCAGAGTTACACTTGTTGGACAATGCATGGTGAGGAAAGAGGTGAATCTTCAAATATGGGTAATAGTACCGAGAGATGTGCGCCGGTTGACACCGAAAGACCTACATTTTATGGGGATGAATTTGAAGAGGTGGCAAAGGCTGTTGAAGACGATCTTAATGACTGTCCTCAAATGTTTGAGAAGTTGATAACGGATGCAGAGACTCCGTTGTATTCGGGTTGTACTGAATTCACAAAATTATTGGCTGTGATAAAGTTGTATAACTTGAAAACTTGCCACGGATGGACGGATAAGAGCTTTACGGAATTACTCACACTACTGAAAGAAATGTTGCCGAAGGATAATGTGCTCCCTTCTCGGACGTATGATGCAAAACAAATGTTAGGGTCCATTGGCTTGAACTATGAGAAGATACACGATTGTCCCAATGATTGCATTTTATTTCGGAATGAACATGCATTGTTAAAGTCGTGTCCTAAATGTAATGCATCGCGGTATAAAAAGAAATAATCTGCTCCAGAAAAGGTGTTGTGGTATTTTCCCATAATTCCTCGATTTAGGCGCATGTACCGTAGTTTAGAAGATGCAAAACACTTGACATGGCATGAGGATGAAAGGATTAAAGACGGCATGCTACGACACCCGGCGGATTCTCCGCAATGGAAAAAAATTGATATTGATTATCCTAAGACGGCATGCTACAAAGACGGCATGCTACAAAGGTCAGTGTGCATGCCCTATATGTGAAGATAACACTGATTGGATGTGGTTGGAACATGGTAAGAAGAATATCTACCCTGGTCATCGTAGATTTTTGCCATCTTCTCATCAGTATCGACTGTTGAAAAAGGCATTCAATGGGAATACAGAAACCCGTAAAGCTCCCATGGATTTGACGGGTGAACAACTATTTGAAAAGGTGAAAGATTTGAACATTAAATTTGGGAAGCCTTTTGCAGGAGATCTTGCCAAACGGGGGTGGAAGAAAAAGTCGATTTTCTTTGAGTTGCCATACTGGAAGTCATTATATGTAAGGCACTTCATTGATGTGATGCATATTGAAAAAAATGTCTTCGAAAGTGTCATTGGTACCTTACTCAATATGCCAGGAAAGGCTAAAGATACCATCAACTCGAGGTTGGACTTGCTTTGTATGGGGTTGAGACCAGAATTGGGTCCGATAAAGAAGGGTACACGTACATATCTACCTCCGGCAGCTCATACTCTATCTAAAAAGGAGAAGACCGTGTTTTGTAAGTTTCTTCATGGAGTTAAAGTTCCAGAGGGGTACTCTTCAAATGTTACGAACTTTGTATCGATGAAAGACCTCAAGTTAAAGTCTTTAAAGTCCCATGATTGTCATGTTCTAATGGAGAATTTGCTACCCATTGGTATACGATCCATTTTGCCTAAGAAAGTGCGCCAGACCCTAACCAAACTTTGTTTCTTTTTTAAGGCGATTTGTAGTAGAGTGATTGACCCTGGAAAGTTGCCATCATTGCAAAGAGAAATTACTGTCACTTTGTGTGAGCTTGAGATGTATTTCCCACCTTCGTTTTTTGACATAATGATTCATCTAATAGTTCATCTAATTAGAGAGACACAATTGTGTGGCCCATGTTACATGAGATGGATGTATCCGTTTGAGCATTACATGAAGATATTAAAAGGATATGTGAAAAACCGATCACGACCTGAGGGTTGTATTGTTGAGCGCTACATAGTTGAAGAAGCTATTGAGTTCTGCACCGGCTATCTATCTAGTCTTGAATATTCTGTGGGACTGCCAAGGTCTCGTCACTTAGGAAGCATTAGTAAAGGGATGTCAGGAACTAAAATAGTTATGGTATCAAGGAAAGAACTAGATCAAGCACACTTATATGTTTTGCACAATGATAGTGAGGTTGATTCATATGTTGCCAAGCACATGGACATACTTAAGAGTGATCACCCATATAAGGGTCAAGTTTGGTTAACAAAAGAACACAGTCGGAGTTTCATAGTGTGGCTAAAAGAGCACATTGATTTCGAGTTTGCTATGAATCCTACCTCGATTTCAGAAAGATTGAGATGGTTAGCTAAAGGTCCAAATATAGAAGTTTTCTCTTACACCAACTATCTAATGAACGGGTACACGTTCTATACAAAAAACCATGATGATCAGAGTAAAATGCAAAATAGTGGGGTGACTCTTGTAGCTCAAGCTATGCATACATCAAGTGCCAAAGACAGAAATCACATATACGCGAATATGTCATACTTCGGGGTCATTGAACACATATGGGAGTTGGATTACAACATGTTTCACGAGCCTGTGTTCCAATGTAAGTGGGTTGACAATAATAATGGTTTACAGATTGATGAGTCGGGGTTCATGCAGGTGAATTTCTACAAGTTAGGATATAAAGATGACCCTTTTATTTTGGCATCCCAAGCTCAACAAGTGTTTTATGTCACTGATCCAGTTGATATCAATTGGTCCATTGTTTTATTGACAAATAAAAAATTGGTGAATGACATTGATGATCAAGCAACCGATGATGATGGTATTGAGGACGACCCTTTCTTCGGGACATCAATACCAATAGTAGGGGAAAGAGAGGATGTTGTGTATGTTAGAAAGGATCATAGTGATGGAATTACGATTCGTCAAAAACAAAATACCAAGAAGCGAATTGCAAATAAAATTATATCCAAGAAAAGGAAAAGGTAATATAGACTTACATCAAATGCATTTTTACATATTTTCATCTTCTTGACTGATTATTTATTTTTTTGTTGGTCTTTTGGATAAATATAACAATAACAATGATTATTCATCTTCTTGATCGGTTATTTACATAGTTTTCATCTTCTTGACTGGTTATTTATTTTTCTTGACTGGTTATTTATTTTATTGCAGGTCAGATGGCAGATCATAGTGGGCATGATAGTGGGCATGACAGCGGTCATGAGAGTGATGTTGGAGACTATATCAGGAAGCAGGCTCCCCGTGGAATGACTGTCAAAAAGAATATCATCGGACGGATAAATAAAGGAAAAGGACCCTTATCAGTAAGTTACTAATTACTAATTAACTTAATTCAATACTTAGTTTTAATTGTTTGTAAACTAATTTACTAATGACATAATGCAGGTCGAGTGGAATGTTAAGGGTCAACCAATTGGAAGAAATGGCACACAGTTGATTACCTTCGTTGGTAGTAAGGTAAAACAAATGATACCAATTACAATCACTAATTGGAATGACAGAAAAAATGCCGTTTTGAGGAAACAAAAAGAGGAGTTCTAGTTAACAATACAGGTATATAATTTTATATCTCTTTAGTTATCTTATTTAATAATTTTGTAACCATATATATTTATATCATTTTCATTGAATATGTGTAAGCAGAAATTTTTGATGTGGATGAGTCTCAAAAAGCCTGGTTAATGAAGGAAGCTGGAAAGTTACATCGGAATTTCAGGACTAGTCTAACAAATAAATGGCTGAGAGATCATAGTGGAAACATCAGATGGGAGCCTCCAGCACTATATAGTGGATTTATTACAAAGGAGGATTGGGGGTTATATCGTTAATTTAAATTCACGTATGTAGTTTATTATTTGACATCATTGAATTTTTATTTATTATATCGTTAATTTAATTTGTATATATCTCTAATTATAGGTACTTGTACAAGGACATTTTGGTCCCTTCGGAACAGACACAGAGATTTGTGTTCTTGTGTCCGGATAATACACACCTGCGTGAAGTGTCCCCAAAGCTGCGTAATTATGAGATTCTTGTGGAACAAAACAAGACAGAGGTTAAAAATTATATCACTCAACGCTTTTGGGAAGCTCAAAGTACAAGCGTTGATACCATGTTTTTGGCACCGTGTCTCTTACGGTGAGAGATTTAATCCATTCTTATATAAATTGCATTTTTTAAATACTAGTCAATTACTTATTCAAAATTTTATTTTGTAGGGAACATTGGATTCTGTTAGCAATAAATCCTAAGAAAGATACGGTGTACTTCATTGATTCATTGCATGGTCATTTCAACAACTACCCCAATTTGATCGAGATATTTAATAGGTGTGTGTATTTCGATCCCTCCGCATATTTCTTAGTTTTACTTATATACGTATGTATTTCGAATAATATAGTTATATGACATTGTGTTCAGTTGTTTGAAAACATATTGGGGATTGGAACAATCAATGACCAAATGGATACCAATAGATGTAAGTTTGTAATCAATGTTCTTATATATTTAATTACATTATTTTGTTAAAAAAAATGTATTAAATTAAATTTAACAATTAACTAATCCTTTGTTTTGTAGTGTCCAAAACAACCCAATAACAATGATTGTGGGTATTATGTAATGAAATTTTTGAAGGAAATTATTACCCACAACCAAACGACTATTCCTCGACAGGTATCTACTTAGAATTCTTTTTGACTTTGATATAATAATAGTTAATTCCATTTAACCATTTCAATTCTAATTTTATTTATTTATATAATTTCAGTATTTTCCTGATTGTCGGGTGAGGACATACTCTGATGAGCAGCTACTTGAGCTTAGGGAAGAGTGGTGTCGTTATGTCTCCTGTTTTTTTTATTTTGGATAGAGTGATATTGTAAGTTGTTAGAGTTTGATTTGGATCCATATAGCTAAGCTAGTTTTGGTTCCTATTGTAAGTTTAGCTAGTTTTGGATACATATGAATTGGATACATTTTGGTTCATGTTTTGGTACATTTTGGTACATATTGGTGCATTTGTATTAGCTTGTTGTTGTTAACTATATAATGGATTGGATTGTTAGAGTTTGATTTGGATACATATGAATTGTCTGATTTGGATAGTTGCTAGCTGTTTTGGATACATAATAATGGAACTTAATTGTTAGCTAGTTTGTTTTGGTTCTTGTTGGGTACATATTGGTGCATTTGTATTAGCTTGTTGGATACATTTTGGTTCATGTTTTGGTACATTTTGGTTCATGTTTTGGTACATTTTGGTTCATGTTTTGGTACATTTTGGTACATATTGGTGCATTTGTATTAGCTTGTTGTTGTTAACTATATAATGGATTAGATTGTATTGGCTGTATATATATTTGACCAGGAAATACCAAATGTAAAAAGGGAAATAAACAAAAACAGAAAAATAAATAAATAAAAAAAATTAAACAATGGGAAGCGCTTGCAGGGGAAAGCGTTGCTCATTGACCTAGCGCTTCTAACAATGGGCGGCGCTTTTCCCTGAAAGCGCTGCCCATTGTTAGAAGCGCTAGGACAATGAGCAGCGCTTTCCCCTAAAAGCGCTGCCCATTGCGTAGCGAAATATGGCAATGAGCAGCGTTTTTAAGTGCAAGCGCTGCCCATTGTTTAGCGAAATTTTGGAATGAGCAGCGCTTATGACTTGGAAGCGCTGCCCATGGCTATCAATGAGCAGCGCTTCTTAAACGCTGCCCATTGTTGGAGTGGAATAAGCAGCGCCAAGTTAAGCAGCGCTCAGAAGCGCTGCCCATAGCTAAAAAAAGCGCTGCCCATCCTTAAATCTGTTGTAGTGACTGCAATAAACAAACATAGCACGTCAGTTTTTTTAATGAAATATATAAAATAGTCCTTGATGAAATATATAGAATAACTTTGTTAGTGTGATCTTAAAAAGTGTTTTTTTACTACCTTGTTAGTGCTTTTGACACATAAAACCTCGTAAGTGTGCTTAAATATTATAACTATAAAAGTGATTTTTAGAATTTAATACTCATTTGCTACGGATTAAAAAATAAGTGATTTTGTTGTTAAATGATTTAGGCCCCGTTTGGGGTGGTTTTCTGTTTCTTGTTTTGAAATTTTCAAAAACCAAAACTAGTTTCTCTTTTGAGTTTTAAAAATTTCAAAAATCAAAACCAAATTCAGTTTTGTAAAGTAACTCATAATTTGTATTTCCCATAAGAAATTAACTATATTTCTTAATTTTGTGTGAAATAGCAAAGATGTCAAGCAATATGATACATACGGAGTAATCCAAAAATAAACTTACAAGTTTTCAGTAAAGAAATTTTCGAGAATCAAAATAACTTACAAACATAAAAATAAATATTCATCAAAAACTTATCATAATCAAAACATGCAATATATAAAATTAGGTTTGAAAAAATTAAGATATTGAAACTATATAATGTATTTATATTAATATTTTTAATAATAAAGTTTTAAAGTAGTAGTTGTAGGCAAACGCCTGTCAGAGTGGTAATCGGTGATCACCAGAGTGGTGGTGGTGGTGGTGGTGGTGGTCGTAGTGGTAATTAATGGTGGGGATCAATGGTGGTGACTATTGGTGGTTAGAGTGGTGGTCGAAGTAGTTGACAGTGGTGGTTAATTATGGTCAAAGTGGTGGTTGACGCTTGTCGGAGTGGTGGTTGGTGGTGGTCAAAGTGGTGGTTGACGGTGGCCAGAGTGGTGGTCGGGGGTGGTCGGAGCGGTGGTCGGGGGTATTCAGAGTGGTGGTCGGCGGTGGTTGGTTGTAGTTGGCGGTGGTTGACGGCGGTTAGAGTGGTGGTTGATGGTGCTCAAAGTGGTGGTTGATAGTGGTGGTCGGTGGTGGTCGGTGGTGGTTGATGGTGGTGAGAGTGGTAGTTGGTGGTTCTCGGATATATTGATGATCAGAGGTGGATGAAACAAAAACAAAAATTATAAAACCTGTTTTGAAATTAAGTAAAAAAAACCAACTCAACCCCATTTTACTCAAACATGTTTTGGTTTTAAAATCGACTTTCAAAACCAAAAACCAAAAAGACTTTCAAAACCAAAAACTCACGACCACCCCAAACGAGCCATTAGATATTAGTTTTTAGAGACTTTTAAAAAAATAAGAAGTTGTTTTGTGTTTGTGTATCATATTGAAAATCACTTATTTAAAAAAATGATTTTTATAATAAGCTACTCAAAACAGATTCTCATTTGAAGGAGTTTTTAGATAATTTTTAGATTCTCATTTTTTTTTTTGAAAAGCTGTACCAAACGGATGAAAAACTTATAAAATAGATTATTTTTCTAAAAAAAGTGATTATTCTTCAAGATGAGAAGTAGCAAACGGGCTCTAAAAATGAGAAAATTCTATTATGTGAAAGACTAAAAGTTCAATTAAAAACTTATAGAGACCAAAATTTGTAACATTTGAATTTTAACAACACTAAATGCACCAACAAAAATTGAGAGACTATTTTCAGAAAACTAACTTTCTTGGAAGACAAAAATTACAATTGCATCCTAAAAAATAAGTTTATGAGTACACCGAAACAGAGTTAGGATCCTTCAATTTGGAGAGAGATTGACACAAAATTAGTGATGAGCCATAGAACTAAATGCATCATAATAATTAATTCTATCCCCCCACCCCACCAATCTTATGTCTATCTCTCTCCAAATTGAGCCCTCCATTTCTAAAAAAAATGGAGAGCATTCTAACCCGCTGAAACATACGGTAGAGATTATACTTACATGCATTCATCTCTTCCCCTAAATAACAGCGTGATTGGTACAACATATTTATTCGTTAATTTGTTTAGAAAGAAATACTGAAAAGAGGCTAAATTGTGTGGAAAGTGGTTCAGAAAACTGGGTTGAACCGACCGATTCTAGTTCATCATAAAAATCGGTTTCTTTCAGAATTGGCCAAACCGGCGGAAATTGGCAAAGAAATGGAGGTGGGAACCGATTTGAACAGGACAGTTTAAGAAAATCACAATTTCTAATTTTAAATTCAAAAAATATATTTTTTAGTCAAATAAAAAGTCAATGTCAAGTTATAAAATTACATATACTTAGTTTTTCATTACTTATCATTTTGGTTAATATTTAGTCATATAAAATACATATAATAATTATTTTATCTTAATTTACAATTTAGTTATATCTAATATTTATCACTTAACATACCATACAATATTAAAAATATAGATTTATTTAATTCCGATTCGACTGCGTTTCAAACACGATCGAACCATTGAAATCTATGCATTCACAGGATTAATGACTTGTTCAGTTTTCAAAACATTATGTGTAACTCAATGTCTTTTTCTTTCTGCGTGTATGACGGCATGGACAACTCAAAGGGGTAGGCCACTAAAGCAAGGGCTTTAGTCCTACCCCAAAATATTCATTTTATATTAATAAATAGTCCTCCCCCAAAATCACTTTTTATATTAGGAAAATGATCTAGAAAGTTTTAAAACATAATTATGCTTCAAACTCTGAGCCACTTTTAATATTAACAACTAATCAAACATTGCGATAAACTAACAAACCATACGACAGTTTGGCCGAGTGGTCTAAGGCGCCAGATTTAGGCTCTGGTCCGAAAGGGCGTGGGTTCAAATCCCATAGCTGTCACTTTTTTTATGTCTTTAGACAATAGCGGTGTTCGTGGATTGGATTTTGATTTTTTATTCTCTAAAACTATTTACAGTGTAAAATAAAAAATAAACCTCTTTCATAATATAAAAACATCGTACATCATCAAATTAGCTAAGTATGTTTCAGAAAAGCAGCTAAATGATTACAAAAGCTCCAAAATACATAGCCAACCAAAAGTACGTCATCAAAGTAGCCAAAATTAAATGTAAATAATAAGTGGAAAAAACTTATTAAATGTGGGTAGTGTTGTAATTATATTTATAATATTAATTACATAATTTAAATAGATTGGATCAGTTCCTTGGGAGGGAACCGAAAATCGATCTAATCCAATCCAAAATTTTGACTTTTTGTGGTTTGCGGTTTTTTCGGTTTGTGATTTTTGGGTTCGGCCGCTGCTGTTTCAAATTGTTTGGATTGGTTATGAACACCCCTATTAGACAATATCGGATGATTAAAGAAATATATGGAATACCCTCATTAGTGTGTTGAGTAAAACTAAACTCACCAACAAAAATTTCTACTATGTAGATTAATAAAAGTGACTTTTGGAGATTAAAAATGCTAAATTTCTACTATCTAGAAGACTGAATTTGTAACGTTTGAATTTTAATAAAACTAAATTCACCAACAAAAATTGAGAGACCATTTTCGCAAAACTAACATACTTAGGAGACAAAAATTTCAGTTCAACATAAAATATAAGTTCATAAGTACACTCATAGTACATAGGGTAGAGACTATACTTCGAGCATTCATCTCCGCTCCTAAATAACGACGTGATTGATATAACAAATTTATAAAAGAGAGCGATTGGGAGTAGAAGAGAAATAGATAATAAGTCCTTATATTTTTGAGACTATGTCCACTACAAAAAAAAAAAGAGTTATTAGCGATGGAAATTAGCGAGGGACTAATGTTCCCTCGCAAAAACTGGCATTAGTGACGAAAATTGCGAGAGAATAGGGTCTGTCGTATTTTTTGAGAATTAGCAATGGAATGTTAGGCAATAGCGACGGCTAGTCCGTCGCTAATGGATTGGGCGGGAAAGTTAGCGACGAAAATAGGGTCCCTCGCAAACGAATTTTGACCGTTCAAATTTTGGGAAATTGTGGTACATTTAGCGACGGACTGTCCGTCGCTAACTTTAATTTTTTTTTTTTTCAAATCAGATTCTCATAACACATTCCTCATTCTTCTTCCTCCACTTCTCTTCTCTCCTTCTACGAACCCTAACCACTACACCACCACCACACAACCACGACCACCCAACCACCACCATCACAACCACACAACCACCATCACCTACGACCTCCTCTCCTCTTCCTCTACTCTCTCTCTCTCTCTCTCTCTCACCTACGAACCCTAACCCACCACCACCACAACCACCACACAACCACCATCACCTACGACCTCTTCTCCTCTTCCTCTACTCTCTATCTTAACGAAGTGCACCACCACCAACACCACCACCGCCACCACTAACACCACCACCACCACCACCACCATGAATTTGTGTCCTCTCTCCTACGACTGTCAGCATCACCACCACCACCGGAGCTCTCCCTTTTGTAGGTTTCGATTTTTATTTTTATGATATTGTTTTGATTTTGATTTTTTAATGAATTTGTTTTGATTTATGTTTTTTCCTTGAATTGAAATGATTTTGGATTGAAATTGTTGGTGTTTGAAGTCTAACAACCGCACCAGAGTGCGCACCGTCACCGAACCACCGCACTGGAGTGTCACCATCACCGGACCTCAGTCTCATAACAGTTGTTTTTAAAATAAATTTGTTGTTGTTGTTGTTGTGTTAGAATTGAGTGTTGTTGTGAAATGTGAGTTATAATTGGGTGTTAGGATTAGTGTTGTTGTGAAATGTGAGTTAATTGTGTTAAATTGTTGAAACTGAAAATTGTATGTTGTTATAGCAAGACTTAATTAGAGATGTTAATTGAAATGTGTTATTGAAAAGTGTATTATTTTAGAGTTGTTAATTGAAAAGTGTTTAATCGTTGTTTTGATGAACCTTAGGTTAGATGACCGTGTGTTGTTGATCGAAAAGGGTGAGGTGATGTCCCTCACCCCCATATTTTGCACGAAATAATCTCCATTTAGATAATTGCAAGACGTTACTAACAATTTTAAGGTTGGGAGTTAGAAATAACTTCCTTCACTACTTCTATGGAAAAGGGTTTTGTCTGATCTGTCCTTAACCCCCATATTCGGCTCGAAATCATCTCCACTGAGATCATATCGATGCCACTAACTTGATAGATTATTGGGAATGTTAAAGGAATCTAACACGTTTTCTTAAATGCGTGTAGATGAATTTGTATGAATTTAATCATGATTGGGTGTATGATCGGTTATATCCGAGAAGAGCGGGTTTGAAGGAATCTTTTGTAATTGGGGTTGAGCAGTTTCTTGTGGTAGCGTGGCGACATGAATTGGTTAAACGGGAAAAGGGGGTTAGATGTCCATGCTTAAATTGCAACGGTGTACCTATTAGGACCGATAATGAAATCAGTGAGCACTTGTATCATTGAGGGTTTAGGCCTAAATATTGGATTTGGGCGGACCATGGAGAACAACAACGTCAAAATTTTGAGGTAGGGGCTTCAAGCAGTTCTGGTGTTGGTGTTCCACGTAATGAAATTTTTGAGTCGATGGAAAACATGATTTGTGATGGTCTCAGGGCGAATGTGCCATTATATGAAGCCCCGATACTTCAAAAATGGAGACGTACCCGTGTCGGATACGTATCCAATACCGATATGCACCCGATACTTCCCGATACGTACCCAAAGAGTATCAATAATTTTTTAATTCTTTTTAAAAAATATTTGACTCGATACTTTTCAGATACATCTTTGATACTTCTTACCAACTAAGGATACTTCTCAGATACTTTTTCGATACCTCTTACCAACTAACCACTTGATTGTCACTCATATATGTGTTTACCGTGGATTTTAGTAAACAACCGCTGGTTTAAAATTTGTTACTTGCAAGATCAACCAGTAAATCTTAGGACATTTGTGCTATAGGTTTTTCCAGAAAAGTTATGAATGTTCTTGATGCTATTTGTAATAACTGACAATTTCACAATTGTTGAAACTGTCGAATTTGTTTATGTATGTTTGAATTCGATCAAATGCAGAAAACAAGTAAATTGCAGAAATATTTATGAAAACATAAGATTGCTTTGAAATAAAAGAAATTGGTACACAATGTCATACATCTGGCTTCTGTAACTCATGTTTCTCTGTAACTTGGAATTCTGAGCGTGAGAAATATGTATGAGAGTTTTGCGACCCCTTTTCTCTATGAGAAACTACTATATATACTGTGCAGAAACTGTAACTACTTACAACGGTTATATATAACTGTGCAAAGGAACTTTTTTAAAAAATTGGGGAAGGGAGAAATTTTTATTAATCAAAGTGGTACTAATGACCATTTTACAACTGTCCCTGAGGGGATTTGAACTCAGCACCTTGAGGATACAAGACTAGCTCTTACCAATGAGCTAGCACCTCAAGTGTGCAAAGGAACTTAAAACAACAACTGCCATATCTTTCGACGACGTAACTGCTGCATCCTTCGACAACAACTGTCGTATCCTTCGACGGCGTAACCGCTACGCTCTTCGACAACACTTCCTTGGCTTTGATCTGCTACCAATCTCTTCCTTTCTTTCTTGTCGAAATGTCGCCTTCAAGCTCTCAAATTCGTTAAGTTCTAGGAGTGGTCGAAGCTCTCCCTTGGAATACCTTCTCAGTGTCGAAGGCCAACATTTCCTCTTAAAAATGACAAGTCAAACTTCATTGACTGCATTTAATTGAGCATGTCGAAAATGCAGGTTAACAATATGATACACTTTAATACCTCAATAACTAAAAGACAAAATTATATGTTTTTTCGTAATACAATAATAGAAGAAATAATACATTGTGATGTGAGTGGGATAAATATACGTAACTATCTCTACTTGATAAGATCACAAGTATTTATTTCTACAATGTGATGAATATATATTGACTAATGATATGCTTCTGTTTTATTGACCAATTATGTACTAATATGAATATCTTAGTCTATAAAAAGTCATCTATTTCTGCCACTAACTATTCGTATTATACGATTTCGGGTGGTCTCAGTTACTTGTCCACCATTACTTTTTATGACTACTCACTTATACATAGGTGTGTCGGTTGTCCTCTTCCTTTCATCCATATATTTTTTGTGATTTTTTTTTATCTATTTGGGCAGTTTTTTTTCATATCTATAAAATGCAATATTTCAGTTTTTCATCTTTGTTTTTTTCTATTTGTGTTTCTATTCTATTTTATTTTTTCTGTTATGTTTTTATAAATTTAAATTTTAATTTAATTTTTTATTAAAGTATCCCAGCCGTGTCGTATCTTGATTTTCAAAATTTTCCCGTATCCCCGTATCCGTATCGTGTCGTATCCCGTATCGTATCCGGTATCCAGGCTTCATAGGTGCCATTTGATCAGCCTCAATATGACGATCATGATGAACTTCCAAATGAAGAAGCACAAAAATTTTATAATTTGTTAAGAGATTCAAACAAACCGTTGTTTGAAGGCTTGCCACAGTCAAAAGTATCTATGTGTGTGAAACTTTTAGCTCTCAAGTCCCTGAGTAATATTTCTGAGGTGGGTTTAGACTATGTGACTGAAATGATGTTGGAAGCGACACCTAATAAGGTTAATTTGCCAAAAAGTTATTATGAAGCAAAGATGTTAGTTTCGAAGCTGGGATTGGAATTTAAGAAGATTGATTGTTGTGAGAAAGGGCACATGTTGTTTTACAACAACGAATTTAGTAAAAACGATGGTGAGCTACTTGAATGCAAATTCTATGGAAACCCAAGGTATAATGATCGTAAAGGGGCAAAACTTAATTATAAACTTATCCCTGAAAAGTCGATGTTCTATTTGCCTATAGTTCCAAGGTTGCAAAGAATGTTTGCATCGACCGAAATTGCGCAACTTGGCATTATGACAATAGGCGTACCTCAGACATTTTACACCACTCATCTGACGGTGAAGCGTGGAAGCACTTTGATCAAGTGCATTCAGATTTTGCCTCAAACCCACGGAATGTTCGGCTTGGCTTGTGCCACCACAAGAAAAGTTGGACTTTGCGGCGGGCAAAATCCGCCGCAAAAGCCAAATTTGCGGCGGAATTTTGCCGCCGGTAGCCAGCTCGAAGCAAACGCGTTGCGGCGGATAATCCGCCGGAAAAGGGGACAAATTTTTCCCGCAAAATATCCGCCGGAAAGTGCCCAATATCCGCCGCAAAGTACCCGTTATCCGCCGCAAAGCACCCGTTTTATTTTTAAAAAAAATGAATATAATTTTTTTAAAAAAACGTTTTATTTAAAATTCCGCCGCAAACGACACAACTCCACCGCAAAGTACCATTTTTTTTAAAACAAATTATTATTATTTTTAAAAAATAAATTTTATTTTTTTAAAAAAATCGTTTTAATTAAAAATATATATTATTTTATTAATTTTTTTAATTATTGATAAAAAAGTAAAATCCAATAACTAATTAATTTTTAATTTAAAAAAATAAAAATTGGGAAAAGCAGTAAAATATTATCACCAAAAAAATATCCATACAATTAATAAAATATCCATACAAAAAAAATAAAATAATCTAAAGCTACTGGGGTGCCTGTCGGTCAATGTCATCAACATTATTATAATATGTATCATCTTGAAGTAAAGCACTGAGCGATGACATTTGGACATTAAGATCAATGTCCAGCGGGGGTGACCGCTGCTGGGGGTACTGCTGGTTTGGCTGGATCAGGGGTGACTGATGTTGGGGCTGCTGGTATTGCTGGCGGGGTGACTGATGTTGCTGCTGGTATGGCTGGAATGGCGGCGCATACTGCGGTGTATACTGCGGGGGATATTGGGGTGCATACGGCGGGGGATACTGGGGTGCATACTGCTGCTGGTAGTAATGCTGTTGTGGCGGCGGCGGGTAGGATGCTGATGAGGATGGCCTCGAGTGCTGAGACACCATCTGATCCTGCAATAACTTAAAGCGCTCCTCCATGCGCTCCTCAGCTACCCTAGCCTGCTCCCGAATCGCCTGAATTTCCCGATCACTTTGATCCCGAATCGCCTGAATTTTCCGATCGCTTTGCTGCTGCCGCTCGACAATCTGACGCTGAGCCTCGCTCAGTTGTTGCGTCAATTGCCTAACCTCATTCAACTCACCAGCATTGGGAACATAATTGCGACCAGTCGAGGATCCAGAATGTGAATCTGATAGACTCGGAATAATGCTTGTTCGAAAAGCAGCCGGTCCAATACCACCTGATCCTACCAAACGATTAGTCTTTTGGGGACCAACTGCTCTCTCCCAAACATCACGAGCTACTCTAGCCTCCTCCACTGGATCGACAGCTGCCACACTGCTCTGTTGTGACTGATGGTACTCAGCCATCCCACCCTCGAAGCTCTCCTGAAAAAAATAACCCAACAAATAAATAACTAATTATTAATATAAATAATAAACATTAATTAATATATAATTGTAAAAGTAGTTTTACCTGAATACGCCTCGCCCGATCTGTAACGTACTCACCAGTCTCCTCCACCATATGCATGTGGCAATGCAACTCAGGCAAAGTGATTGGCCTTTGTTTCCTCTCCACCTATATATATATATGTACATAAATATATATATTATTAATTAAATACACATATTGAAAATGACTAGTTAATTATTATAAATAATTAATTAATTAATCAAGTAATAAATTAAGTAATAAATTTACCAAACGCATGTAATGCGTTGCAGTATTAACACTCCCCCCCGTGTGTGTGCAGCCACCTTTTTCAGAAGCACGGTTCTTCTTGGCTTTCTGACAATAATTCTTAAATGCTTCATCTTTCTGCCAATACTCATTAAACTCAGCCCAAGTTGAGTCTCCCATATAAGATGGCTTCGTACCCGTATTGCGCGCCCTCCGCATCAATTCAGAATAGCGATGAGAACATCTCTTATGGAACACTCTCTCAACAGCGGCTTGCTCCCCTGGATACCATGTACATTTTTCCTATTTAAGAAATTTACAATAATGTTGTTAATTATAAGGCAATAATTAATTAATTAATCAAGTCAATAAGATAATACACCAAATTAATTATTTCGTAGAATCGAATAACTTACCAAAAATGATCTTAACATCTTCTTATTTGCATCCTTATCTTTTCTAACTTCCGTCCAGTTCTTCCAGCTCTTGGTAAAATTCTCCTTGATTGTTTTTGTGATGGCGGTAGCTGAAGCCTTCGAAGGAATAAAACTGCATTAAAAAAAGATGAATTTTGTTACACCAAATATAAGTTATATATAAATGGCAACAAAAATAAATTAATAAATAATAATATAAATATATATATATATATATAGACTCACGAATCGTCAACAATCTGCAATATGATACGCCCATCAGGTGTAACCCTAATCACATCAGTCCCATTAATGAATGTGCGTACCCCATCCGCATCAACATGTGTCGGGGATAAGCCCTCAGTACCAACAGGAATCGATGGGCCCTCTGCAGTACTAGTACTAGCACCATCCTCAGACACAGGTGGTGGCAAATATCCGCCAGTAGTAACAACAACACGTGTAGGCTGAACACGGCGCCCTAGGCGAGTAGATGTCTTCCGCCTGCTAGTGCTGGCGGCATCGGGAGGTGGAGGAGGAACATATGCGCCGTCATGATCGGATCCCGAGTCATCATGAGATGCCATATCTGTATAGATCTAAACATATACATTTAAACAAACAAACATATACTAAACAAGGTTAACATAAACATATACAAAACTCATTAAAATAAATAAATTGAATCCCATTCATTCTCAAACAAATAACATCCTTCATTAAAAATAACATCCTTCATTAAAAATAGAATTGTTGAAACATAAATTACATCCTTATATAATTGATTGAAACATAAATAACTAATTTGAATCCCATTCATTCTCAAAATCATCATCGGAGGAGGAGTGAATTTTTGATACACCAATGTGGTCTGTTGCATCTTCACCATCAGCATCTTCGTCATCAACAACTTCATCGTCGGTGTTTGGATCATCACATAAACGAACAATGGGTTCAACTTGAATCACTTCATTTACATTAGACATCTCTTCCATTTGATATGGCATATCTTCCACCATGTCATCATTTGTCTGATCAATGCGACCTCTTGGTTTTGTTTTAATTGCGACACACCAACCACGCCTATCAGTCCGCATTGATGGATAAGGGACATAATAGACTTGTCTCACATTTTGTGCAATGACGAACGGATCATACGGTCGATATCTACCATTCATTTTAATGTCCACTGTATTTGACTTTGGATTCACCTTTGTTCCTCGAGCAGACGGATCAAACCAATTACAATAAAAAACCACTACCTTTGGACTAAAATCTAGATGGGGGTACTGAAGTTCATATATGTGTTGAACCACACCATAAAAATCATCTTCACCTCCTCCAGTGACCCCCTTCATGCACACTCCACTATTGACTGTCTCTCTACCCTGTGTCCATTCATTGGTGTGAAATTTGTATCCATTGACAAAGTATGTGTGCCATTCTTTAACACATCTTCGAGGACCGTCTGATATGTTCCTCAAGTGTTGGTTGGTAGGATTTGGCGGGAGGGAATACACATATTGACTAAACCACATTGGAAAATGCGCATGAATATGAGCAGAAGATTGGTCTTCACGTACTGCCTCTGATGACAAGAACTCCCAAAACAAAAAACATACCTTCAAGAAACTATTAACTAATTTAGTCCAAGACAATTAGTAACAAACTCATATTATTATAAAATAATTTAAAAACGAATATTAAAAAAAAAATTAAAAATTAAAACTATTAACTCATATCAAAAACATACCTTCAAGAAATTTCCCAATAAGAGCAGAAGACAATTCGTAGGGAGGAAGAGCTACACTTCAAAAAGAGATTTAGTAGAGAAGGAGAGAATTTGGAGAGAGTAAAAGAGAAATTTTAAGAAGAGAATGGGAGGATTGTTAGAAGTGTGGAGAATGAGAAGTGGGGAATGGATAATATATATAGGAAAACGCAGCCAACGGTCAAAAGGTAATATCCGCCGCAAACGGAGATTTGCGGCGGATTCTGGGTCTCTGCGGCGGATTTTGAAAATTCATATCCGCGGGTTTTTTTAAAATGGAGATTTGCGGCGGATTCTGGGTCTTTGCGGCGGATTTTGAAATTTAATTTCTGCGGGTTTTTTTTTAACGGAGCTTTGCGGCGGATTCTGGGTCTTTGCGGCGGATATTTCAAATTAAAATACCGCGCCTTTTTTTAAAAACACCAAAAAATCCGCCGCAAAAGCCCACAATCCGCCGCAAAGCTCCGCCGCAAATAGTCAATATCCGCCGCAAACGACACAACTCCGCCGCAAAGTACCATATTTTTTTAAAAAAAATTATTATTATTTTTAAAAAATAAATTTTATTTTTTTAAAAATATCGTTTTAATTAAAAATATATATTATTTTATTAATTTTTTTAATTATTGATAAAAAAATAAAATTCAATCACTAATTAGTTTTTAATTT
The DNA here is from genome assembly GCA_039519185.1 of Astragalus membranaceus. Taxonomy (NCBI): domain Eukaryota; kingdom Viridiplantae; phylum Streptophyta; class Magnoliopsida; order Fabales; family Fabaceae; genus Astragalus; species Astragalus membranaceus. The sequence goes on from CM076847.1 coordinate 180,359,647, forward strand.
AAAAAAATAAAAATTGGGAAAAGCAGTAAAATATTATCACCAAAAAAATATCCATACAATTAATAAAATATCCATACAAAAAAATAAAATAATCTAAATCAGTAAAAATTGGGAAAAGCAATAAAATATATATTTAATGTCTGCTACCCCTAAACAGATACCTACACCATTATCTTGATACGACACTCTCTTGAGCATTGTCGGCAGCAGCTCCATTAGAGTGGCGTATGTCTCCATTTCTTTGTAAAGAAATTTCCACATTGTCGTGAACACCCCTTCATCTTTTTCATTAAAAGTAACCCATTTATCAGCAAAAAGCTCCTCCTCATTATTTCCACCACAAGAGACATATACGTTCATCAAACGCTCGGTATCATCCTTCAACTTAACAGCCCGTCCTTGAAGTTCCTCAAACTTTCTATTTAGAGATTCAACCATATTTTCAAAATAGAAAGTTTCACAAGAAACCATCTTTTGAAAAGATGATTGAATCTCTAAATAGAAAGTTTGAGGAACTGCAAGGACGGGTTGTTAAGTTGGAGGATGATACCGAGCGTTTGATGAGCGTATATGTCTCTTGTGGTGAAAATAATGAGGAGGAGCTTTTTGCTGATAAAGGGGTTACTTTTAACGAAAAAGATGAAGGGGTGTTCATGACAATGTGGAAATTTTTTTACAAAAAAATGGAGACATACGCCACTCTATTGGAGCCGCTGCCGACAATGCTCAAGAGAGTGCCGTATTAAGAGAGTGCCGTATCAAGAGAATGAGAGTATTGGTAGAGGTGTGAAAAATAAGAAGGGGAGAAGGCGTTTATATAGGAGAAACGAAGTCAAACGGTCAAAAGGCATGATCCGCCGGAAACGGCAGTTACCGGCGGATTTATGGGGTTTGCGGCGGATTAGAGGATTTGCGGCGGACAGAGGTGAATTTGCGGCGGTTTATGAATTTCAAAATTGGCAAATATCCGCCGGAAATAACCTTACCGGCGGATTGTTAAAATCTCGTAGAAAAAATAAATTTTTGTAATCCCAAATCCGCCGCAAAAACCGATAAATCCGCCGCAAAAGCCAAGTCGAAAATTAATCCGCCGCAAACGTCAATTATTTCGCCGGTAAGTTTGCGGCGGATAAAATCCGCCGGAAATTCCTAGAATCCGCCGGAATATTTGCGGCGGATCTATATCCGCCGGAAACTCCTGGCCGAAAAAATCAATTATTCTTGTAGTGTGCTCTGATGTATTTACTCCATATATCCAAGCATCGGCGTCACCCTACTCTTGTTGGCCAGTCATTGTTACCCCTTACAATCTTCCTCCTGGTCCATCCAATCCAAAAACTAACATTGATATCTTTTTGGAACCTATGATTGATGATCTTAAGAGATTGTGGGGGGTGTTTTGACATATGATGCAGCGCGAAAGAAGAATTTTATGATGAGAGCCGCATTGATGTGGACAATTAACGACTTTCCTGCTTATGGTATGTTGTCTGGTTGGGGGACTCACGGTAAATTGGCATGTCCCCACTGCATGGAAGACACAAAGGCGTTTACGCTAAAGTACGGGGGCAAGAGTTATTGGTTTGACTCGCATCGTAGATTCTTACCGCAAGATCATAAATTTAGAAAGAATAAGAAGGCCTTCAAGAAAGGGGTAGTTGAAACAGATGGACCACCGCCTTTGTTGACATCAGGTGAAATCTGGAGCAGAGTTACGGATTTGCCACAAGCCACGGAGGTAGGGGAGCTCACCCGGCTGAATGGTTATTAACGGGTGCACAATTGGACAAAAAAACATATTTTGGAATCTCCTATATTGGAAAGATAATTTGTTGAGGCACAATCTTGATGTTATGCACATCGAGAAGAATTTCTTTGACAACATATTTGTCACTGTGATGAATGTGAAAGATAAAACCAAAGACAATAATAAGGCTAGATTGGATTCTGCTCTTTACTGTAGCAAACATCGATCCGATTTGAATTTGGTGGAAATACATAATGGGAAGATGTTAAAATCCAAAGCCAAATACTGTCTAACACCAGATAAAGCGAAAGATGTTTGTCGATGTTTGAAAAGATTGAGGATGCCAGATGGTTATTCTTCTAACCTTGCAAGATGTGCCGATGTGAACACCGGGAAGATGTATGCGATGAAAAGTCATGATTGTCATGTATTCATGGAGAGTTTGCTTCTAATTGCTTTTAATTCATTACCAAAGTGTATTTTGGAACCACTTATTGAAGTGAGTCAATATTTTAAAAATATGTGCTCTTCAACATTGAGAAAGGATGATCTTATTAAGATGGAGCAGAATATTCCTTTCATTATCTGTAAGTTGGAGAGAATATTTCCTCCCGGTTTCTTTGATTCCATGGAGCATCAACCGGTTCACCTTGCGTATGAAGGCTTGGTGGACCAGTTCATTATAGGTGGATGTATCCATTTGAGAGGTAATTATCTATTTCAACATTTTATTAAAGTTATCTTAATTAGTATGATTATTAGTTTAATGAAGTGTTTTTCGTTCATATGTAGATTTATGGGTGATTATAAATGATCAGTGAAGAATAAAGCTAGAGTTGAAGGATCGATCTGCACAGCTTACCTACATCGTGAAACAATTTATTTTTGTTCACATTATTTCAACAACTTTATGTTGTCAACAAATAATAGAAACGAAATGGAGATTGAAGAAGAAAGACATCCGCTCACTTTATCTGTGTTTATCAAACCTGGTCGCCCCTCGGGAAAGAAGTCAACCAACTACTTATCAGATAAAGAGCATAAATCAGCACATGTACATGTCTTGATCAATTGCACTGAAGTTAAACCATATCTTGAGTAAATATGCTCCAATTCAGTTGTTAATCTATACACCTTTAGAGTATGAAGTTAAATCAGGTTTTGATCAACTTTCAATCTAAAGAGTATGAATAATTCCTTTCCAATGCATTCTTACGAATCGGGGGTATAGGCGCTGAAGAATCTTCTATTCGTATACATGAAAGTTTTCCATCCTGGTTTAAGGCTAGAGTAAGTAAATAAAACTAATGTTTTAATGTCACATGTTTAAAGTAGATATGAGACATGACTTATTTTTTCCATATGTGGTTTACTTAGGTTTATGAAGCGAAACCAACTCCCCAAATCCGACACTTGAGGAACTTAGCTGATGGTCCTTTTCTTGAGGTGACCGAGTCGCACACGTACCTAGTTAACGGTTACAAATTTGACACCCAATCATGGAGTGAGGAAAAAAAACAATTAATAGTGGGGTATATGTTAAAGGTGAAACAGGAGGAGGTGAAAATGACTACTACGGTGTGATCAAACACATATATGAACTTGAATACCCACAGTTAGACTATGAAAAGAGAATAGTTTTGTTTTTTTGTAGATGGTTTGATCCATCAGTTAGAGGAACGAAATTGAATCCAAAATGTAATACCGTGGACATTCGAATGAATGGAAGGTATAAAATTTATGATCCGTTTATCATGGCAGAAAATGTGAAGCAGGTGTATTATGTTCCATATCCATCAACTCAGAGAGGATGGTGTGTCGCAATTAAGACAAAACCAAGGGGTCGCATTGAAGCCACTGATGCAGAGGATGAGGTTCCTTATCAGGTGGATGAAATTTCGGGAGTAGATGAGGTAATTGAAGTTGAACCGATTGACTCCTTATGTGATGATCGACTCCTAGTTGAAGAAGTTGATGAAGATGAAGAACAAAATGAAGATGAACAAGACGAAGAAGAGAATGAATATGAAGAAGATGAAGAAGATAATGAAGATGAATAATTTGATTAATCTTATGTTGTATTTAAATTTATTAGATTCATTATTGTTCTTGTGTTTTCTTATGTTGTCTACTTATGTTGACTCCTTATGTTGTCTACTTATGTTGACTCCTTATGTTGTCTTTAAATTTATTAGAATCATTAATATATCAATATTGTTCTTGTTAATTTAGTTTCTTTAATTTATTTATAAATATATATCATTAATGTTGTTAGTATCACATTTCGTTTCTATTTTTTCATAGATATGCATCTAGGAGGAGGTTCTGACCCATCGAGACGTCCTCAAAAAGGGAAGAAGACTATGACCGATGAACCTCCTAAGAGGAGGCGTAATCGTGATGTGGTACGACTTAATATTGGGAATATTAGGGGTCATATGTTTGTGGGCCCACCAGCTACCGCTCCGATTGCCCCACAACCTCCATCAGGCCCCGGATGGTATCACTTACCATCACATGGGCATTATATGGGCACACCAGCTGGGTATATGGGCACACCACCTGGGTATATGGGCACATCAGCTGGGCATATAGGCTCATCATCTGGACATATGGGCCCACCAGCTGGGTTATCTATGCCTACACTAGAGTCCCAGGATGATATTGAGCCCAATATTGGTGGTGGTAATGTTGATTCTGATTCATCGACCGATGACGAGAGAGTGGAGGTGGTTGTTATTAATGGTGTTAGACTCAAAGTCATTTATAGCTGTGGTAACGCGTAAGTATTATATTGTTTGTTTTTTTAAAGTTAATTATGCAACAACTTATATATATTCGATTGTTTGATATATCTTTCATTATGTAGGCTTCTTCCTGCAAAGGCAGCTTCATCAAGCATCACTCATGTCATCCGCAGAAAGTATTTTCAAAAGTTTCATAAAAAGTGGAGTAATGTCGATGAAAATGACAGGAAGGATCTGTTGGACTTCTTTAGGGTAAGTGTCAATTATTTTGTTATTACTTATATTGTTAGTTTAAATTTTATGTTTAATAACGTTTAATATAATTACTAATACATATTTTCGTTTTACTTAATACAGACCAAAGTGACATGAGACATAGAAGATAATGACAATGTTCATAGACTTTTTTTTAAAAGGATGGGCGCTCAAACATCAGATTTGCTTTATAAGTTGCGGTGCAAAGATAAGAAGTCTGACTACATGAGTGATGAAATTTGGAATGCCTTCAAGGACCAATGGGCTACAGAGACTTTCAAGAGAAATGCTGCAAAAGCCAAGAATAATAGAAACTCATAAAATGGTCACTCGCTTCACTGCGGCGGGTCCATTAACCAGGTTCGGCATGCTTCTATATTGGTAAATTATTTTAAAAATATGTGTTTTTTACATTAGCTAATTAGTTAGCATCTTTGAAAATGTGTTTCATTTTACAGAGTAAGAAGTCAGGACGCCCTATCATTGCCCCTGAGCTGCATAGAGCCACCCATGTGAGGAAAGGCACTGGCGAGTATGTTGATGAGCGCTCCAGGATGACTCGGGTAAATATACAACTTGATTTGTATTATATAATGTTGCTTTGTCAAAATGGAGCGCTAATTTGTGGTTATTCAAAACAGGAGCAAATGAATGAGATCATGACTCAGCTGACTCAGGGGAGCTGGGACCCTGAATCACTTGGCCAACTTACTCCTGAGATGATAGATCTGGCAAACAAAAATTGGGAGAAGACAGTAGGTTGGTCTAAGGGTCGCCTGTATGGTACGGGGCCCTTGGCTCCATGTATGGGCCAGTCTGGGGCCGGGAGCAGTAGAAGACGCAGTCAACCAGCTTCTACTCCTGCGGAGACAGAGCATATTAGGCAGCTGGAGCAGGAGCTGCAGTCTACTCGACGGGAGTTGCACGATACTCGACAGGAGGTCAGGACCTCTACTGAGGCTATGAAAAAGATGCAGGAAGACTTTGCAAAGGTGGCCTGTAGGCAGGAGCTGATGTTTAGGTATTTTAAGAATATGCAGCAAGATGAGGAGCAAGCTGAGGAGTCTAGGGAGTCTGAGGAGTCTGATGGCGGTAGCTTTTTGGATTTGTTGTATCAGTTTGACATTTCAGTATTTTGTTATAACATTTCAGATTAAGTTATGTTGATTCAAATTTTATGTTATTGAAGAATTTTATTATCGGAATTTTTATTTTAAACTGTTTTAGGTATTTTAGATTTTATTATTTATTAATAAAATAAACAGGTATAAAAGCAGCTTTATAAAAAAAATCAATTAGTTGGAAATTAGCGAGGGAATTAGCGACAGAAATTGGACGCATGGCTGTCAGAATTTAACCACGTAACTGCCTTTATTAACGAGGGATTCGAATTCACTCGCTAATTAGCTAGGGATATTTCCGTCGCTAATTAGCGAGGGATTCAAATTCCCTCGCTAATCCCGTTCCCTCGCTAATTGGCATTAGCGACGGATTTAGGGCATTTAGCGAGGGAAAAATCCGTCGCTAATGAGCAAGTTTTTTGTAGTGGTCACTTGACTTTGTATTAATATGAAATCTAAGTATTTGTTGTCAAACTTTAAATTTAACCGATGATCGACTAAGAGTTTGAACTCTTGATTTATTTCTTCAAGTGGTTACACTGAGGAAGGAACTATGTTCCTCAGTTATGAGTTCTCTAACTACTCCAAAAAGTGTTAGACTAGGTGAGTGGAACGTGTATGATTATCTAAAAGCTAAGCATGAAGGGTAAATAGCAAGTGAACGGAAAGTAAAATGCTTGAAAAATGTAAGTTTGATTGATTGTCGTGTATCTACAAATGTACCAGCTACATGTATATATACAAGGGTCTTTGTTAGTCATGATCACTGGCCTACAGCTAACCACAATTGGATCGGCTAACTTCAACGTACAATAATGTTCCTTTGCCCTAAAATCTAGGAGAAAGTCGCTCCATAACGCCACTAGCGCGGAAAGAGGGTGGAAAGCCTTCACTTCATATTTTCTGCATCGTTTGTAAATTACTATTAATAATTCTACAATCTTTTCTCTTAGCTCTCAAACACACCTTTAGAGTTTGGTACTAGTATTTTTATTAAGGTAACTATGAGTTTCATAACCAGTAGCAATGACTTTAATCATATTTTAAAATAAGATAAATAAAAGACACGCTTCTAGCCCCTTTAAAAATTACAACTAATCAAACATTGCAATAAATAAATTAAGCATGTGATAGTTTGGCCGAGTTGTCTAAGGCACCAGATTTAGGCTTTGGTCCGAAAGGGTGTGCGTTCAAATCTCACAACTGTCATTTTTTCTATTGCTTTAGATAATATATATATATATATATATATATATATATATATATATATATATATATATATATATATATATATATGGAATATTCTCTTCTTTTTTTTTGAAGATTATGAAATATCCTCGTTAGTGTGTAAAGTTAAAAAAATGTTAAAAAACGCCCACTAGTGTGCTCAAATATAATAATACGGTAACAAAAGGGCAAAGGAACATTATTGTACGTTGAAGTTAGCCGATCCAATTGTGGCGTTATGGAGCGACTTTCTCCTAGATTTTAGGTAGTGGCGTTATGGAGCGACTTTCTCCTAGATTTTAGGTAGTGCTCAAATATAATAATGACGAAATCTGAGAACATTCAATTGTAGCCGTCTAATAAAATTAACGACTCAGATTTCGTCATTAATTAACAGTTACAGTTTATTGTTCTCATAATAACTATAAAAGTGGTTTTTGGAGATTAAAAATGCAAAAACTGTGTTATGTGGAAGACTAAAGTACAACTAAAACTTTAGAGGGACTAAATTTGTAACATTTGAATTTTAATAAAAGTAAATTCCCCAACAAAAATTGAGCGACCATTTTCACAAAACTAACATACTTGGGAGACTTGTGTCAAAAAAGACATACTTGGGAGACAAAAATTACAATTCCTCGCATAAATAATGGCGTGATTGGTATAATTTCATAAGTACTCATTTTACTTAAAATTAGTATATATTTTATAAAAATCATTTACTTTTTATCCTAAACCTAGTAATTTTAGTATACAGTGTAAATAAAATAAAATATATTTTATCTTAACAAAATACTTCAATCTATCCTTAATATCAATGTTTGAAGGTGAAGAAGTTAATCTCATAGAATAGGGGAACCAAAATGCAAAGAAAAAAGACACAGATATTTTGTACAACTTTCTTCTCCTTAAAGAAAAGTCAAACTCGCTTATTGAGTGGGTTCTCTTAATGAGAAAGACACGTTTTTCGCTGTTACAACATCCAATCAGAGAGCTTTCTTCATTTTAAAACAACGTAAAGAAATAAAATAAGCACAATGGAAACACAAGAGTTTAACGTGGAAAGCTCTAAAACCAGAGAAAAATCAGGAACCGTTTTCTAATGTCAATCAGAGAATAACACTATGGGAAATTTTTTACTACACATAGACTTCTCTCATACAACCAATGACCTTAGTACTCCCACACTCTCCAAAGTAAATATTTAACAACACCTCACAACACTCGATAAGAGTATAAGAGAAAGAAAAAGTAAAATACAGCAAATATAAACTTAACATGTTTTTGACCGGTGCATCTTGTAAAGGAGGACTTGAGTCCATATATATAACTTTGGCCTCCTTCTTCCTTCACAAAAGTAGGCTATGCGGGAACTATTCAAGATACTCAATTTCAATAAACTCCAATAATTTTCACATTGATTGTAATTGATGCACAAGACATTTTCTGTTTTCATTGTCTATACCGACAATCATAGTTCAAAAGAACTACCATACTCCACCATAAAGGGTATACTTCACTTGAAGCTAAACCACTTTAAGAATTTATACATGTCGAAAGTCATCAACATAATCTTACAACACACATTGCATCAATGTCGACCGGTACCCATGTGCTATTTTGAGTCCATTAGCAATAACGTATCCTTTTCCATGGCATTGTGGCAGTGCTAGGAGGATAGACTTCTCAATTTTAGAAATGATCATCATCTCCCACAATAAGAGAGACATTGCTAACATTTGTCTTAGATCCTTTCCTAATATTGCTCCACCAGAACAATATTTCTTTACATGCCCAGAATTGTTTCCTTTCAACGCCATGTGCAATCTCAATTACATCAACACATCCTTGTCTTGTATTTTCTACAAGACAAAATTGATTCTTCCATCAAATTTCTCTATGTCAAACTTCAGAATAGTTGAAATATTTGACAATGCAGTTGTATAGAGACTGTAAACCATGCACCAAGTAGGTTTCGAGAAAATGGGTGGGTCATAGTGGGCATGCTTAAATACCAAATCTTTTAAAACCATAATCTTTCACAAACAGTCTTTTCACAGTAGTAGACTTCTTTTCTAATGTGGAAGATCAGTCAAAGCTGCAACCACATAGCATACAAAGAAATTAATACCCCACTGAACCAAAAGCTTTGATACCACTTGTTAGGAAAAACAACATAGAATGGTGGTATTTTTAGAGACAGAAGCGCTGCTACTCTTGGTTGCTTTTCTGCCCCCATTGGCAACAGTTATGATTTTCATGCCGAAATTATTGGGCCTATGTTGGCTATAGAGATTGCTTTTGATCATAAAGGTTGGAAGTATTTGTGGTTGGAGTGCGATTCTCAGCTATTGGTTTCCGCCTTCAAGAATTGCAAAATTGTTCCTTGGAAGCTTAGAAATAGATGGAATAACTGCTTATGCTTGACGAGACATATGAACTTCATTTGATCTCACATCTATAGAGAAGGCAACACTTGTGTTGATAAGCTTGCCGGGCATGGTACTAATATTAGTGGTTTTGTCTGGTGGGACCTTCCTCCTAGCTTCCTAGCTGGGGATTTCTACAGAAATAGGTTAGGTTTGCCTAGCTATAGGTTCGGCTGATTTTTTGTTCGATGGTTTCAGTCTCCTTCTGGCCTTTTGTTTTTGGTGTGCTGCAAATGATTGTTAATGACTTTGGTGCCAACCTGGTTGGGATGATAGTCATTATAGTGATGCTCTTGCATGCCAGTTTTAATTTTCTTTGGACTAGACTCCTTTATATAGGACGGTTATTTTTTCCTTTTGGTTGTAATGTTGTATCATTAATTCATGGGTATTGGCCTAGTCCTCCCATGTCTTTTATATCTTTTCTGTTTTTTATCAATAAATTGTAGGGGGTACTCTTTTTCCTTCTAGATATTTTTTCCCTAAGGAGGGTTTTACATCTGAAGATTTTAATGAGGCTCCATAACCCTTTCTTTTGCTAAAAAAACAACATAAAAAGATAAAATGAGCACAATCGAAACACAGGAATTTAACGTTGAAAACTCAAAAATTAGAAATAAAAAACCACCAACCATTGTATAATGACAACCAGTTAATAACACTATGTAAATGTTTTTACAACACATAAACTCCTCTCAAACACCCAATGACTCCAATACACCCACACTCTCCAAAGTAAATATATAACATCTCACAACACTCTAAGGAAAAAGTATAAGATATTTAATTTTTTAAATTAAGCTAATCAAACTCTGGATGTATTACACCACCTAGAGCCAGAAGAAACCTTTGTTTTTAGACCACCTAGAGCCAGGAGAAATCTATGTACAATAAAAAAAGTAAGGGCAATGGACTGGACAAAAACCACAGTAAAACTTTAATTGTACCCTGTTTGATTTGAAAATTGTTCAGGTACTGGACAAAAGTGGGGGCAAGAGACTAGACAAAAATCCAAATTTTTGTCTCTCACAAAATCACATTAAAACTTTTTGTCCCACAACACAACTTTTTGTTCAGCAAAAAAGAAATACCAAAATATTATTTTTATTTCCTACTCAATAATTTTCCACACTCTCTCTCCTATCTCATTCTTCTCTCCTTTCTCTCTCCCTCTCTCTCCATCTCTCCTCTCGCATTTATTATATATTCTCATCTCATGACCTATCTCTCTCATCTCTCTCTTTCTTTCCGAGTCAAATCATTATAAACATTAGAAAGGAAATTATAGTACATTTACCATTTTTTTTTGTGCTATTCACGAAACAGTGTACTGGACAAAAAGTTGTCGAATACTGTCATGTCCAGTTGGGCCAGAATCAAGCTATTGGGCAAAGGCAACAATCTGAGATTGACCTATCTTTGACCAAAAAAAAGAGATTGACCTATCACGAAGAATCTTGGTGCTTTGATTCCGAGTACTTACTCCTCTCTTGGTTGATCTTTAAGGAATTTTTGTTTTTATAATTGTTTTTATAGAAAAATGTTAGTTGTTAGTAATTAGTTAGGAGGTGGACCTCCTTTTTCTAACTTTTTCTTATTCTTTAGCTCACCAACTACATTTTATTGATGATTATTTATTGTTACCCTTTAAAGAATAATTCAGTATGGACGAGTTGAACTACTTTATTCTTTAATTTGTATTTTCATTACTAAGATGTTATATTATTTTATTTATAATTTTTAAGATTTAAAATAGGAAATAATAAAAATAACCTTTTCGTCATTTTTGTTGTAGTATTTACACATCTTTGAAAATAATAGAAAAATGTAAACTATTTATAATAAGAATAAGATAGAAAAAAATTTCACAGATTTAATGGGCTTTACTATTTTTCCTTTTCAAAATATTATCAAGGTAAAGCACAATAAAGAGAATAAATGGTGTCGATTTTGATAAATTGTAATTGTATTTGATTAGGGATCGCAATGAGTCAAACGACATGCTAATACCTTTTTTTTCCTACATCCCCTCCTACTCACCACACACCCCTTAACTCTAAATATTCCAAAAATATCCTGAAGTAGAGGACGTGTGATTCGGTAGAGGCCAACCGAATCTATTCGGCTAAGGCCGACCGAACGTCTTCAGATGACGTCAACCGGACGTTATAAAACATAACAAGGGGTGTGGTGTTCAACTTTGTTCGTCCAGGGGAGGGGATCCGAACCTATTCCGTTGGCATCACCCGAACGCACCTGATACTGCACAGACAGATTGAAAACCAGAAATGTTTCTGTTTAAGTTTCAAATTACAATTGCAGACTAATATTACTAACTCAAATTGGTATTGATTTAAAAAAGTGCATAACATATAGAAGTCATAACAATCATACGTGGGAGATTCGTTGTCTTAATACACATTGGAAAACAACAATTAATCAACTAATCACTGTAATATCCCCAATTTTCGCTATTTAAATAATTTGGCGTGAATTATTATTTTGTGAATCTTTGTCTTGATTGAAAATAAAATGAATTGGATTGGTGTTTACTTAATTGATAAGTAGGTAAAATGGTGTCCTTAATTGAATTAATTGCATCACATAGAGTTAATTAGAACTGGTGGAGTCATGGGGAATAGAATGTGTAAGTGAGGGGCATTTTCGTCTTTGTACCTTACCCTATATAAACCTTCTTTCAGCTGAACCAAAGGTGAACCACTTCATTGTACCATTTTTTTAGAACCAGAACCCAAAGAGAAAGGGGGAGGGCGTGAGGAGTGAGGGAAGAAGAGAAGAGAGATTTCTCAAAACCCATTGCATGTGCAATCTAATTGCACCACCAAAATCTGTTCAGTTTTCTCTTTCTTGTAATGCCCATTTCGAGATCATCTTCCTCCCCCACCAAAAGTCACCATTGATGAACACCTTGAATTCCACTTAACCAATTTCAGGACCTGAACCTTGCATGTTGTGTTGGTAAGCATTAGAACCAATCTCTGCACTTGAATCACGAATTGGAACCACCTAGAAGACACTTCAGAATCTGGGTTCAGTGTACAAGCTCTAGGAGACCTGGGTTTCAGCTTTGAGTTGTCTAGAAGCGGTTTAGTGAGAGAGTTCGTGGTCCTCCGTTCGTCGTGTTCGCAAAGTCTCGGTGCGGATTGTTTTGTCGTCACCGAAGAGGTGAGTTCTATACTCACTAGGGAATAAAATTGATGTGTCATGTATTCTGAAAATGAGTCACGCGTTTTATGAAAACCGTTATCGATTCCTTTTATGAAAACCTCGTTCGAGTCATTTCGCTATTTGATCAATTGAATTGGTTTGATTTAATTGTAAGAATTGATGATTTTCTGGACTGGATTGATTGTGTTGAATGTCTGATTTTCATGTCTCAAGTCAATGGATTAAATTGGTGCTTACTTGATGTTAATTTTGTTGTTAAAATTCACTGTTTCGATGTTCTGTTGATAGTTTCGGTATTGCAGTAACTGGGAACAAATTACTGATTGAAAAATCTTGTTGATTGTCATTTTAGAAACTAGATTGAATACTTGTCATTTTGGCTTTGGAATGGTTGCATTTGAACTTGTGTAGCTCAAGATATGAGCATCACAAGTTAGGGTAGAATTCTGGAGACAGTTTGAGAATAGGTTCGGTTTCTGAGTATCTGGGGATGATATAGGTAACCAAAAATTATGTGGCAATTGTTTTAGAAACTAGACTGAATGCTCGTCAATTTGGTCCTGATTTGGTTGAATTTGGAATTGTGTAGCTCAAGATATGAGCATCACAAGTTAGGGTAAAATTCTGTGTAATTTCGCGTCGCGACCCGTGGCCATCGCGTCGCGACCTCCCTAAATTTTTGCAACGCAAAACTTTCTGTCACTTCTCGCGTCGCGACGGTAGGTGTTCGCGTCGCGACGGTTTGCAGTTTTCACTAAAAAGTCCCTGAACTCGTTTTCGCAATATCTTTTGATCCGGTGGTCCGATTTCAGTGTTCTCAGATGCGTTGGAAAGATAATAAAAAGACCTAACTGAATATGTAATAAAAGTAGTGCTATTATCTGTTTGGGTGTAATTGAGATTGTGAATGATGTTAGTTGATGTTATGAGATTGTTATGCCTAAGCTAAGTTCATGTTATGAGACCGATTATCTTGTTGTGGTTATGCTGAGTGTGATTGGTCTATTTGTGCTGGACTGACTGGATTAGCATCATGATAAGTTAGGTTAGTAAGCCTTAGTAAGCCATGTGAGATCACTTAATTATAAGATTACGTTAGTAATTAGATCACCTAATGTTAATAATAAGATTATGTTCAGTTCAATTTATTGTTATGTTATTGTTATGTTTAAGTTCATTGTTGAGTTCAGTTCAGGTATATCTTCATATATATCTTTTAGTCGGGGTGACGACCCTATTTAGTTTAGTGTGCTAGGGAGAGGCAGTCATGAGCCTTATGAACCTAGGCCCCGTTAGGGACCCATCCGATTAGTGGGGACGGGTTCACCGGAAGCTTATTATGCCAAGTGACCGGTGACACGCTATAACTTTACTTAGTGTTGTGTCTTGTAACCGGCTTGAGGGTTATGAGGACAACGTTTAGTTAGTTAGCCACATAGTCAATTTTGAGGACTATGATTTATGAGTTAAGTATAATGAATCAAGCATAATTGAACCGAGAGAATTAGTAAGGGGTCGCGATAGAACTCACTGAGACAAGTTGTCTCACCCAATCCATTGTTGTTGTTTTTCAGTTAAGCAGGGAAAGTTGAAGACCGTGAGGCACGGCTATGGAGACGCTTGAGGAGCGGCCGCTATCTTTATTTCATTATGTCTTGTATTTCAGTTTCCTTTGTATTTCTGTATTTCTATTCAGTATCTTAAGACTGTTCGATTGTACGACTTATGTCTTTCAAGTTGTAAATCGCTTCCGCAGACTTTCGGTTTTAGAGTATTGAACACTAGTTGAGGGTGTAAGGACCGACTTTATTTATATTCTGTTCAGTTATGTAAGTACGTTTGATGAGTAATTCATCGAAGTTTAGTATGTGTTCAATATTTTGAAAGGAAAGTCACTCTGATGTATGCCAGTAGTGCATTTCGGTAGTTTCTACAAGTTAGAAATTATCGGGGTGTTACAATCACTATCTTTACTTAAATCTACATAAGCCGGTGGTTGGGTCTCAAAGACCAAAGCCTTCCACTTTTGCATACGACTCGTAAACAACGTGTCCCAACCCTTTGCTACGGGTCTCCTATTAACATAATGATGCATCAATACCAATGGCTCCAGTCCGCTGCAACTCATCTGCAATATGATCTATAGCGTTGGAAGAAACTACACCCCTAATTTCTTCATAGATCTTCTTCAAGTGGGAAATTTTTGTCCTACTTAGACTATGCTCAAAACTCATCTTGAGATCATTAAACTGAATCCTAAGCATGGTACATATTGAATCCCAAGAATTACACAAATCTCCCCTGCTGTCATGCAATATTTTATTTAACCGAGAGTGTGCAGACTCAACTCTGTTAGTGGTAGTGTTGCCAAGGTGCATATACCGATTAATCCATGCATCAATAAAAATCTCTTTGTATGGGACTAACCATTGTTTGTTGACATAATCTATGAAGCTAGAATAGGGTGCTGACATCAGATAGAAAAGTGCCAATTCCATGTCATACTCATCAATAGATTTCGCATGGACAACTCTATGAAATGCCTTCATCACATCCTCAACTATAGGCAAGTCTTTGATGATCATCCTAGCTTTGGCCCTCACATTCTTTTTAATGTGAAATTGACACAACAAATTTACAAATGATGGAAATACAGCTGACAGAGAATTCATCAGACCTTCCTCGTTATCAGTAAGTATAACATTTGGCAATTCATCATGTCTCCTAAATAAACCCTTTAATTTCTCACAAACCCATGCATAGTTATCCAACCTATCAAAATTCACAAAAGCAAATGACACCGAAAAAGTCTTCTCGGTTGAGGTTACACCAACGAACTCAACCAACGGATACCTATACCAGTTGGTCATATACGTGGAATCAATCAACAATACAATCAGGAATGTGTTGACAAGCTCAATGGAATCTGGATGTGCCCAAAAAATGTCTTTCACAACATTAGTGCCCTCTGCAACTCTAGACCAGTAAACATATTGATCACGCTCCAGCAACTTCATCAAATGTTGGAGCTCAGTCCTACCCTCACGCATACTCGATCGTTGCCTTGAACGACAGTTGTATATTTGCTTTAGAGTGGTACAACAATCTTTAGGCTTCATGGTCTTGATTTCATTAAGTATGAGATTAGGCGCAATATGATTCTTAGTCATTCTATCCACCACTTCCTTCTCTTCCTCAGTTAATCTACCATTGTACGGATGACCTTCATCATAAGATAGGACTGCATGGTTATGTGTTCCACACATAACCCTCAATATCCATCCTCCATGCTTCAATTTTCCTTTCAATCTAAACTAACAGCAGGGTAATGATGTAGGAATGGTGGATAGGGTTTGGAGTGGAGAGATGGGAGGTTTGGGGTGTTTGAGGGGAGTGTGTAGGAGATGGAGGAGAAGAAGATGGATGAAGGATATGGGAGGAATATTTTAGAAAGATAAGGTTAAGTTGGTAATTTCATAGGGTTAATGGGTGTGTGGTGAGTAGGAGGGGATGTGGGAAAAGTCAAGGCCCTCATACAATTGATAAAGGCCCAAGTAGTGGAGGCCCATTAGGTTCATTGGTTTACCGGTGGTGAGAGAAGTTTCACTTAGGTCGACCAACCGCCATAACAAATTCTGATTAGATTAATTTAACATTAACTTCTTTTTTGCTTAAGCATTTGTTAGCTTAAATAATGATTTAGATATATTGATGTGTTGTTGAACTCAAGTTAAGCTAAGCTTAATTTAATTTTGGTGGCGTGAAATTATGAATATTATAATTACTTTTTTTTGTGTTTTTATCCTTTATATATTATAATAAAAATGTTAAATAATTAATTTAATTAATTCCAATTTTACCCCAATTTGACCCCAAAAACTTGAACCTCTGCCTCTATCGATCCAATGTCTGGTCCGATTTTAATTACCAACCACTTCGCCTATTGAATAGAAAAATGTCTCTTTAACATTTTAAGATTCGCTCCTCTATATACCTCCATTTCCACACGCTCGGATACTCGCTCGCGAGGCCGCCACGCACTTAGATATTCCCCAATCATGAGATTCGGTGGAATATCCCTTGACTACTACAAAGTGCAACTATTAACCTAATGACACTGTATTTTTGTTAGTCTGCATTTTCTAAAAGTGACTATTTCCAAGATGATATCTAGACAGCATAATTTATCTGAAAATAAACTTTTAGACCAAAAAATATACTCATTTAAAATACACTTCCAAATAAGAGTGTACGCTAATAGAAATGGAAGGTGTATTTAGGAAATCCCATCTAGTATTAACTATTGAGGTCAGTTATGAGCCAGTTGAACTGGGCCTGCTGTTTGGACTAGTAGTAGAATGAATGGAAGTCCCAATTGAGACTTTGGTTCAGCATCTTCAACTCCTAGGCGTATAGGTTTCGACTGTTTCTAGTTTAAGGCTCTGTTTGGTAAAAAGTAGTGCATAGCGGATTACAAATAATGTGTTTGGTAAAACTAGAGGTTAAACAAACTCATAAATATAAAATGACATAAAAAATAGGGATTTAAAATTGTTTAGTTTATTTAAAGAGGATAGAGAATGAATTTAAAAAAAATAATGAGGATAAAGTTGACAAAAAAAGTGAGATATACGCTATCAGCTAGAATTTGAAAAAACACTAAACGCAATCCTAAATACTAGTGCTTACCAAACACGTCTATTCATCATCCACTAATAAATCTGCTATACGCTAGTGAATGAGAAGCCTAAATATTCAATAATGATAATAATAATAACAATAATAATAATAATAATAATCATAATAATAATAATAATAATAATAATAATAATAATAATAATAATAAAATTGAAGTTATATCCATCTAGGTCTAACCGATGGAAAATAGTAACATCAAAAATATCTTAGCAATTGACAAGTTTTTAATAAAGTATTATAGAAAGTTAGGTACTAAATTAGGGGTGCTTCTAGGGTGAGAGAGTAAATCAAATCCCTCGCGCTGAACCATTAAATATGACCGTAGGATGTAGTATAAAAATTCATCAATGATTGAGATTTAATATTAGTTGATTCAATTTTAACCAGAGCCGTCCCA
Source organism: Astragalus membranaceus (assembly GCA_039519185.1). NCBI lineage: Eukaryota > Viridiplantae > Streptophyta > Magnoliopsida > Fabales > Fabaceae > Astragalus > Astragalus membranaceus. The sequence continues at coordinate 180,377,457 of CM076847.1, forward strand.
AACAATACGGAGGCCCTGTGCAAATCATAAAAGTGGGGCCCTAATTATATTTTTACCAAATAAACTCAAACTTCAATGCAAAAGTAAAACTTCAGTATTTAAATTGTAAATAACATCTTAATACAATTTAAACTATTATCATTATATCAACCTTGTAACTATTTAAAAAGAGCCATCCTTCTAGCACTTTTTGAAGCAAATTCATCAACCAAGTCTTGATATTGTATTTTCTCAAAAAGAGCATTCTCAACTGCTATCAATGCTAATCCATTAAGTCTTTCTTGTGACATGGTAGACCGCAAGTAAGACTTCAACAACTTCAACTTTGAAAAACTTCTTTCTGCAGAAGCAACTGTCACAGGAATAGTCAATAGAATTCTATATGCAATAATTGTGTTAGGAAAACAATCCATGCCTTTCAAATAACTTAATATATCAATAGCTCCACTTTTCTCTTCCGACAACATTTCTCTCAATAACTTCAACTCCACAAATAATTCATTCCCAACAATATCATATTGCTCATTATGTTTCAATGCCTGTTCCAAACGACTACAACAAGACTTCAAAGTTGCATCTTCCAATGATTTTAACTTGCGAGAAGTAAACAAGAAACCGAAAATACTTTCATACTCTTCGTATTGCTCAAATCTCTTATTAAGAGAAACAATGGCTTGATCAACAAGGCAAATAAAATAATTAATCCTAAAAGATTCCTCTCCAGATAGTTCAGTCGATGAGGTATTCGAATTCTCATCAAACTGTCTTTTTTTTCGAATTACACGCCTTTGAGAAAATACCGGATCGATATTCAACTCAGCAACAATTTCCTTAGAAATATCCAAAGCTTTAGAAAAACCAGTATCTCTATATCCCTCAAAAAATGAAATCAACTCCTTTATTTTCTTCATAGCAACATCAATAAGCATCTCATTTGATTGTAAGAGCTTGCTAACCAAATTAATTGCAGATAATATTTCAAACCAGATAATTATAGCCATGACAAACTCAAAATCACCAAGCTCAGTTATTGCTAAGGATTTAGCAGCACTTCTTATTAGTGAATCAGAATCCTTTTCCCACACTTCAAGTAAAGCTTCTCTAAAATCTGACATTTGAATCCTTATAGCTTTGACACTATCTACACGACTCTCCCAACGAGTGGATGACAATGATTTTGGAGTCAATCCTTTTACATGATTTTTCAAAATTTGCCATCTCTTAGTAGAATTGGCAAAAATTGTATAAATACGCTGAATAACTCCAAAAAAATCTTTAGCTTTGCCACAAGAGTTAGTCATATCACACAATGCCAAATTAAGACTATGACAACCACAAGGAGTATAAAAAGCTCTCGGATTTATGTCTAAAAATTTCTTTTGTACACCTTGATGCTTCCCTTTCATATTTGACCCATTATCATAACCCTGTCCTCGCACATCAATTAGATCAAGATTAAGATTTTTCAATTCATCTTGTAAAACATCAAAAAGCCCTTGGCCAGTTGTATCATTCACATTCAAAAAACCTAAAAAAGATTCCTCAATGCTAACTGAATTTGAAGAAACATCCACATATCTTATTATCAAAGACATTTGCTCTTGATGACTAACATCAGGAGTGCAATCAAGTATCACTGAGAAATACTTTGCTTCTTTGATTTTTCCAATGATATGATTTTTAATTGCAGAAGCAAGCAAAAGTATTAACTCGTTTTGGATCCTAGGCCCAATATAATGAAAGTGAACATCATCATTTGTAATACGTCTAACATGTTCTTGGACAATTGGGTCAAATTCTGCTAACATTTCAATTAAGCCCAAAAAATTGCCATTACTTTCTTGGTACAATCTCCCATTAGAACCACGAAAAGCCAAATTATGTTTAGCAAGATATTTCACTATTGAAATAATTCTTTTTAAAACATCTCTCCAATGATCCTTTTCTTTCTGAATTAGGCTCTGAGACGTTGTATCAATTGTTTGATTTTTTTGCAGTCTTCTACGCAACTCAAGCCAAGTAGTATAATTCTTAACATGTTGCATACTCGTCTCATGCTCTCTAAGTCTTTCACCAATATGTGCCCAATCGCTATAACCCTCTGTTGCTAATTGTCCTTTACCATGCCCCCTTTGAAACACTTTACAACAGAAACAAAATACTCTATCAAGATTTTTCCAATAAACAAGCCAGTCTCTATCACGCTCCTCTCTATTTGGTAAAACTCTAGTATACAAATTAGCAGTAAAGCGCCTGTTAGATCTATCTTTAGGACCATTCACAATGGAACAATCTCTTCTAGGACCTTTCTCTACTAGTAACTCAATCAATTTGGAATCAAGAGCAGTCCATGATGTTGGATCAAATATATCAATTGAATGTTCAAATGTGTTTACTTGCTCTACAATGTCATCTTCAAAAGTTTCAGTATCGACATTTTGAGTTTCAACATCAATATTCAAATTATCTTCCATATTATCATCTTCACCATTTCCAACATCAGCATTCAAATTATCCTCCATATTATCATCTTCGCCATTTTCAACATCAATATTTTGAGATTCAACATCAACATTAACAGGAATTTCAACTTCCACATTCTGAATCTCAATGGGAATTTGTTGTTCTTTTATTATAAATTTATCAAGAGCTCCGACTTGAGATTGAGTTAACTCTTCAAGTCTTTTCTTTTTCTTACGCTTCTCAAATCCAGATTCATACTTTCTAATTTTGGGAGGCATTTTAGGAGGCATAGCAGAAAGATAAAACCTGATTCAATAAATTACTCTTAATTTAATTTTGTTTTTTTCATCATATTTCAACAGAAACAAACATTGAAGAATATAGAACATAAAACGGAGTCAAGGCAACGAACTAACCTTAATAGCAACCGTTAGCGTCTAGATGAGTTCGGCAACGATAATCAATCGACAACGATTCTTCACAAGTCTCCCCAATTACGATTCTTCGACATAATGAGAAAAAAAAAGAAAATCAGAATTTCCAATTAAGTAATATGGGTCAGAAAAAAATTCTCTGCGCTGGTGTTGATATACTAGTACTCAATCACAGTCCACAAGCAAAAGAGAAAACGCTGCGCTGGTATATATAATAACAAAATGAATTAAAAAGCCAATTAGCGAGAAGAAAAGGGATTCGAATTAAAAAGCCAAAACGAATTAAGTAATGGACCCTAACCTCGCCGTCGAGAAGCTTCTCGCTCAAGGTTTTTCGACTTTTTTTCACTACTGCGTTTTCTTTCGGTTACGTTCGTTTTTGTAGTGGAGTATCTGTTTTTTTTTCTTTACCCTTTTCTCTTGGTTTTATATTTGGTTTTTTGCAAGGTCAGATATATATAGTATTGGTATTGGGCTAATATGGGTGATTTTGGGGGCCCAAAAAATTATTTTTGGGCCGAGGCCCTGTGCTGTAGCACAGGGAAAACTGCTAAATGGACGCCCCTGATTTTAACCACTCATAATATCTTACACAATATCCCACAGTCAATTTTAGTAGTTCACCGATGAAGAAGTTGATTTGCTCCCCACCCTAGAAGCACCCCTAAATTAGTAGTAACTAGGAGTAAGGAATTTTAGAAGAACAAAAATCAAGTTTTTTTTTCTTTTTATCTCAAGTCTTTCTTGTATTTTCTTTTCTTTCTTGTATTGAGAAAAGATTATTATAGATGGAGGAAGATCATCATAACACATCGAAAGCCTAAAAGATGTATTAATTGATGACACGTTTGTGGAAATTTGTTTGAATCTCATTAGTCGGTCATCATTCGAGCTGTTAAGATGTGCGGCCCAGGCCAAAATGTAAGGGTATTGCTTTTCCCACACCCCCTCCTACTCGAAACACACCCCATAAGGGTGTGAAAAGACCAAAAGGCCAGGCCAAACCTCTTTTTTTTCACGAATTTTCACCTGTTCGAACACGGGCATTCGAACAGGTTCGAATGACATCGTTCGAGTGTGTTAAATTTTGACTTCACACCCTTTTGGGCGTTTTTCACCTGTTCGCATGAGGTCATGCGAACCTGTTCGCATGACCTCGTTCGAACACATTCGAACGACATCGTTCGAGTGTGTTAAATTTTGACTTCACACCCTTTTGGGCGTTTTTAAACTGTTCGCATGAGGTCATGCGAACCTGTTCGAACAAGGTCGTTCGAACAGTCATAAAACACGTCCTCGCAGCGTCTCACGCGAGGTTATTTTTGGAATAAAATTTGTTAAGGGGTGTGAAAGAGTAGGAGGGGGTGTGGGAAAAGCAAAACCCAAATGTAAAACTGGGTTGGGCTAGGCCCGCCTAATTGTCGACAGGACCGTGTTTTGTGTAGCCCAGCCCAGCCCATAACACTGAGCCGATGGGTCGGCTTGTGGCCCAATCTAACTTTTATAAAGGAAATCATAAAAATTACTCAAAAAAACATAAAAAAGTTGGCCCAGTTTGGCCCATGAACCAACTGGGCTGGGCCAAAACAACCCAATTTGTTCCTGGACCTCTATTTAATGAGCCCAACCCGGCCAAAATTGACAACTCTAGTCATCATACGACAACTAATGGATAAGTATGAAATACATAATATTTTTTTGTCGAGTTTTTTTTTAGTATACTTTTTTTGTCGAGTTTTACTTTTGATATTATGTGACGCAAATGTCTCATCACGACATTACGTGTGTGTGTGTCAAGTGAGAACTAGTTCTTGCCGTTAAAAATGAGAACTCTTAATTATAAGAGTCAGATTAAAATTAACGGTTCAGATTATATCATTAATTACAATATCTTGTATGACTGTTTCCTTATTAAGAAAGTCTAATTGTAAAATTTGAACATAATAGAAATGAATTGTAATCATGGTTGAATACTTAGAATTGGAGGTGTGCAAATGGATTCTACTTCTCAGCCCGTTACTCCATGTGAAATTCCTCTTACGTAATCTTCCTTTGTTCAACATTTATCCGTGTAAATACTCACAATTTGGGTGATTTGGTAATACCTTCCTCAGCAAATAACTCAATAGATTCATCCTCCACTCAAGCTCCTTATCAGGCTAAATTCATTAATGCCTCATGGTCTGATGCCACTTCCAATAAAACGATTGTATCTCACACGAGAATATTGAGAAAATTTTGGGTGATGAAATAGACGATATTTTCAGTCCTATTGTTACTAATACGCAAGGCAATGTTGCACAGGATGGTCATTTTGAACCAGTTTTGTTCAAGCCCTAGAAGAAGAAATTTGTTCAGAAACTTGAAGGCTTACATGCCAGATTCCACTTTCATCTCCTTTTGATATGAAGATATTGTATTGAAATACTAGATGGCTGGCTAATACATCATCATAATTAGCCCTCAAGAAATCTCTTTCTCACATAACAATTTTTTTGTCTTTCCTATGGCATTACTAGCCATTGTCTCAATTGGTGGGATTTAGAGGAATTTAGCCGTAACAAAATAAGTCTTTTTAAATATCATTTTCGATGACAATTTCTACTATTGCCAAGAGTAATTTTCAAGGCACCCCTTAAACTATCTTTTGTTCTCATTTTTTTCCCTGTTTTAATAAAAACGTGTGGAGTGCTCTTTTTCGTTCTAGCATCAAAATGTTTTAATGAAACTATCTTTATTCTCTTTGCTAACAAAAACTAACAAATACAAATACAACAAAAAAATCAATTAAAATATAAAATGCTACTCAGTTTATATACAGCATTTGACAACTAAACGATATTCAGGACAAAAAGAAAATTTTGAAAAAAAAAAACTCTGCAGATTAACCTACTTTAGAAGAACACGACACTTCAATCTTCACTCTTTGCAATCCTCATTCAATCATGACGATTTTGTGTATTGAATTCAGGACCAAAATAACCACTCCTATGTTATGTTGTTAGCACCAAAAAGGGGGTACGTCAGACAACGTAGTTATTTGCTTGTCATATTCATTGTTGTCTCTTGGTTAAGCATTGCAGTTGTGTAATATGTGTTATCAGGCTACGCTCTCTAACCTGCTCATGAAAAGCTTTAAACAATGAGTTTGTGGCTATAGTACCCGCAATTTTAACAATCATCAAATAAAAATCAATATAAGTACTTTTGAAATTTAACACATCTTTCAAAGATACAAAACTTACCTGCATCGTCGTAATCATGGACAAAAGGTCTTTGCATTCATCAAGCAAAACACGCTCCTTTGCACTTAAGTTGAGAACTTCAACAACCAGCGAATTTACATGTCCAACCTATCAATTGCAAATGCTTTCAGATATCTTATCATGCCGATTACTATGGCCTAAAATATAAATATCCATACTACACATTCTCCAAAATGTAAATAGCAAATTGCTAATGCAAATTACACCAGGTCTATACTTTTGCTGATTTCCATAATAAAATATAAAAAAGAAAACTCCCGACCGTAGAAAAAAATAAATCAAGAAAAAAATAGAGCAAACCAGATGACCTATGGAAAATTTTAGTATTAATGTTAGTGTTATGTTAGAGGGTGGGAACAAATCCTCTCTCCCCTTATCACTCAACTCCTTAACAGTCTCACTCTCACCTCAATCACCAAGCCAACCTTATAGCTCCACCAGAGAGGACCTATAAAGTAGTCACAGTGTCGCAGTTACATTTTTCTGTTAATTGCCACAAAAAATGAAGTAAATAAATGCATCTAACAAATATAAGTTTAGTCGAACTATATTGTCAATGAAGAAAAATACATGTGGACAAAGAATGGTTCATCATTTTTACCCCAAGGTAGCAGGAGAACAACTATTTTTAATCAAAGATTAGCAAATTAAAACAAAAAACAGCGTGCATGAAGAGATAGACAGAAGGAACAATTTTATAAATTTGAACGCTTAAGACCTAAACCAAAATATCCCGTATCACCTTCCACATATTTATGTTTACAAGCTTCCGTATAAACGATAAATTAAGTTAAAATAAAGTCAGTAAATTAAGGTAAGTAAAGGATGAATCACTAAGTAAATCGACCTGCTTTATTCACAAACAAGGATCACCATAGAAATATAGCAAAGGGGTGTATCAAACCTACTACTCAATAGGCAGTAAAAGGAGGCCAATAATCAACTCATCAGGAAGCTGGAGCCAAAAAGTTTTCCTCCCAAGTGATATCTAAATACTCAGTGAACTCTGCATTATAAACCTACCATTCTAAATGTATTGCTCCCTTGCAAATTAAGGAATTAACAATGAGGAAAAAAAGGGAGGCCATAAAGGGAAACAGAAATCTTTGCAAAACAGGAATGCAAGATTATAATAAATTCACTCAAACACAGCTGTCATATGTCTCCCCACAACCCTTATTTTCCCTCTGTGCATATCCATACGCACACCAATTTTTACTCTCAACTGATTGCAAAAACATGAGAATCACAATTCATGACATGACAACTAACTCAAATTTAAAAATAGTGGAACGCTGGAATTTACTTCAAACTATGATAATATAAAGCTAATCAAAACACCGATTTTTATAGTGCATCTTGGATAATTTTTCCTTAGTTACTAAAAAGCTGTTGTGTAAAAAAGGTATTCTGCCCCTCAGCAAATATCTCTCGCTTAACAAGTACTACTGTACTAGTACATTTGTATCTGGTAATTGAAAGATGAGAAGGGGAACAGGGATAGTGTATACAATTCTTTATCATATGAACATAATTGTACAATATGAAATCTTCAAACTGTATTAAAAGAAAAAAAAATGAGGACAAGGCATCAAGACCGCTGGTAAGTTATTAGACAGATGGGTTTCAGGGTGTATAATAACCTAAGTAGATTTTCTAATTTCTACCACAATCATGATCTACCCTGGGCTAGGAGAAACGAAGATTCTTGAAAGTGAATAGAAAATAAATAGCACCTATATACCATGACTTGGTCACAATTATAACTGAGATCCGACATGTGCTAAGGCGGCATGGCCAAAAAAAAATATGTACCTTAGGTGACAATAGGCATATGGAGGATGCCATGACCTGCATCACATCCATTGCTGAACAAATAGCGTTCTTCAAATTCAACAGATCTGCCTGTAGCAAAATACAGAGGTTTCATATTAATCCAAAAGATGCTAATAGTAATAAGTAAAGACAATTACATTACAGTCACTGACTAACCATAATAATCGAAGCTAAAAGGAAAATACCTTGGCCCCACCAATAACAGGAAGGCGTAGGGAGCTGGCCCTTAGCGCTTCAGTAGCTCCTGAGAGGGAACCAGAGTACACCCGATCCAAAATGGCCCAATCTTCCAAGTAGATCATCTGAGTAAAATAGTTTTTATAAAGAACTTACTTTAAAAGGTGAACACGGAGACAACATAACCATATCAACTTTATCTACCACTGCGAGTAAATATCTCTCTAACATATGAAAAGAAAATGGATAGTATCTATATTTTGGAACTATTTCAACTTCCGAATTATTCTTTAACCTCTTCAGAAAACAATACCACACAAATGACTGAAGTTAATCTAGCTAAGGATGATACACCATGGGATGACTACTGCAGTGAAGCACTGAAACGACTATCTGAATAAAGGAGAAATGATAAAACTTCAAATCGAATCTAGCAAAAAAATACAACATTAAATTTAGTACATCAAGCTGTGGGTCTTACTTGCTCCTTCAGGATGGATATTAGCTTGAATTGTTGCTTCATCAACTGTAACTCTATTCTTTTGGCTCTAACAGATTCCCGCAGTTTCGAGGTAGCTACCCATGCATCATAGAGGCTTTTCTGATACGAGAAAGAATGGAAGAAAAAAAATACACTAGTAGTTAGTAAATAGTATGATCAATATAACATTCTATACTTGTCAAAAAAAATATAACATTCTATATATGAATTGATCTTTACAATAACAGAAATAAAACTAGAATCAAAAGAAAATTTGTTCACTATTTTTCTTCTAACATCCATACAAATCAACACGAGACCCAATAGAGCCACTTTCTAAAATTGCAGTTGCCATTTACGAATTAAAAACATTAAATACAACTTCAAAGAGTGAGGAACATGCAAGTATAATATTTTATCGTTTAAAGACAAAGCAATTCAAAACCATGGAAAGAACTAACGAACACGGAATGGAACTCCGCTAGAATGGAACAACAATCAGCATATAAACTATTCAATATTTTTCCTCTAACATCGAAACAATCAACAAAAGGCTCAGTACAATTTCAAGGAGTGATACACAAGCAAGAATACGGAACAAAATTCAAATATAGAAATTCAATAAAATATACCTCGGCAATCAATGTCTGTGCAGAGAGGGAAGAATCTGCTCTAGCGTTTACAAAACGCCATTGCATGAGCCTGTTATGCAGGAGTCTCACTAAATGCGCATCAACAATCTTATTCTCCCCAATCTTCCCCCTCGGAACATCAACGGCAAAACTCAAAACAGAAGGCTCATTACCAAATCTGCTACTCAAACTACCAACAACTCCGTTTCTGGCCCGAGAAGGGCTTACACCACGCGAAGGTGACCACGGTGACGGTGTAGCTAACTTACTAGGAGAAGCAGGACGAACCGCTGAGCGAATAGGAGAACCTTGAAGTCTACTATTAACAACTCCTCGTGGAGACGATAAAGGACTATCCAACACAGACTTTTTTGGCGCTAGAAGCTTCGGAGGAACCGTTGCTTTGTTTCCAATTCCACCATTCATCGAAGATGGAGAATCCGTTTGGCGTCGTAAACGATTGTTAGCCTCTTGCCAGTACCTCGCTGGCACCACAATCGTTCGAGACGCTCGTTGCGCTTGTCCTCCAGAGGAATTACTAGACGTTACACTTTCGTTATCAGAAGGAACAGAATCATCAGCTTCCGGCTCAGGTTTAAACTCAGATCCGCTATTTTTGGTGCTTCCTGATCTCAATGTCGCATCGTGAGACGCTCGAGCATCAATTGAATTCCGCAGTGACCTAACCACGTTACTACCAGGTCCATTCGAATTTCTTGATAAAACACCACAATCCAAGCTTCTATTCATGAAATTCGTATTCACCTGTTGATTTTGCTGCAATTTTCCCGGCCACCGGTGCTGATCCACTAACCTAGAATTCTCAGTCTGATCGGAATTCCCGTTCACTCTTCCTCTAGCAGTCGTAGGCGTCGTCGCGGCCTTCCTCCTCTCCGGTGTGCTCTTTCTCACACTCTGTGGCGTAGGCGGTACCGGCTTCACCTTACTAACCTGGATCGGGAACGACTCACCTTGGAATGAAACGGATAAACTCCTTGTAGAAGTGAAAAGCATTTTCTGAGCAACCGGAGCGTCGCCATTAGGTCGTGGAGTACCTTGCCTCCGCCGTTCCACCGACTGAGACCGCTTTACAAACGGCGTAGGCGTCACCGCCGGTGTCGACTTCTGTCTTGTGGAATTCACCGTCCTTGTCACCAACGGCGAGTTACATCGTCTCGGAGGTGATGAAAATGAAGAAGATGACGAAGAAGAAGACATGTAGCGAGAAGTAACTTCTCGTGCTTTCGGCCTTCGTGGAGGAGCAAGTGCATTGTCTGATTCAGAAGGTAACAAAGGAGGCCTCCTTGGCGTTGTAGCTCGCTTCGAATTTATCGTCGTCGAAATTGCAGCTACCATTGTTAATATCTCAAAATTCTTCTGTTTCTAAATGTAACAAGAATAACAAATTCGAAAACTCCAAATTCATCTTCGGAAATCACGCTAACCCTAAAAAATCTGGTTATAACACGAGAAAATCAATGAACAAAATCGAAACAGAATTGAATAACGCAGAGAACAAGGCGCGAGTGTGGCATACAGTAATTTCATGAGTGAATTGAAAATAGAAAATGAAATTTGACCGTTACGCTTCGCCGGGGTTAGAAGGTGTGAAAGTGTAACTGTCGTATAGTGGTATATACTAGTGGAATGGAAACCACACGCTGCGCGATTGTGTTAATTGTGAAAAATTAACGCCGAAAATATGAAGGTTGAAGTTGAGCCACCAGAAAGAGAGAAAGTGACGGTCACACGTACGCGCGTGGTTGAAGAAAAAAATGCACTCGCCGTGACTTGAGTTGATGAGGAGGGGTCAAGTGAGTGACGACGAGGAGGGTAATTTAGTAAATGAATTTAAGTTTACGTCAGTTTGTGGGGCTTTGTTGACACGTTAATTTTTTCTTAAAATTTTTGATAAAATAAAATAAATAATAAATCATAAATTAATGAAAACGAGCGAGAGTTGAGGAGTATAAAGTACAAACCTTGAAGTTGTAATTGGATATTTGCGTTTCGACGAGGGAATGAATCTTCGGAGAGACGTTACGCAAACGACACTGACTGAAATTTTCTTAAAACTCATTAACTGGAAAAGTTAGGAAGCACTTATTATTTTTTAATAGCCTCCATTTGCTATATAATTAATTGATTTTTGGAGTTGCAGATTTAAGGTTGTTTTTGTTTCGGACGATCGCCGGCTATCTACGGAGTGTTACAACACTTTCAACGAAAAACTAATCTCCGCTCGTGCTTAGGATCAAATTCCGCACTGACTAATACCGAGTTTGTCCACTGCGAAAATCAAACCCGAGAGCATCGAGTCAAAGGTTGTTTTGACTCTTGAGTTGTAACTTCTTTTAAATTTCTGGAGGTTTTTTTTTGACAATAAGTTAAGTTTTTGGAGCTGGCAGTTTAATTTTAATTTGTTTAATTTTGATGGTCCGTGCTTTAAAACTTTTCAAGAATGCTTTCAGAAGCCAAACTAAGTTGGAAAAGGAAAACAAGTTGGTGCTTGCCATATCATATTTGAATTATTATATCAGAATGCAATTGCATTAATTAATTACCGAAGTGGATATAAAATTTTCCCTCCATATTTGTCTCTTAGTCATTAGGTAGTTTATTTTATATGTGACTAGAAGTATACGCGTGCGTTGCACGGGTAAGATCAGTATTTTAAAAACCGAACTAATTGGAGCGGTTGATTTGGTTAAATCATGACTCGACACTTTATATAGCTCAGCTATTTCAGCTGTTTCATTTGGTTTTGAACGGTTTTAAGCGGTTGAACCATGATCCGGAAGTATCACCGGTTCAATGTCCAGTTCGGTTTTCAAAACATTGGGTAATATCATATTCTTTGTATAGATAAATTTAGACCGAATTCAATTACAATAACTTTTTCAAGTTGTTAAGAAATAAAATATCATAACTTTAGAATATTTTCTTTATTTGACATTTTTTATCGTTACTAAATACATGCGAAATTTTCCCGTTGTATGTCAAATGCATAATATAAAATGATTATTCTGATAACGTGTAACGTTCCACCATAAAAAATTAACAGTAATGAAAATTATAGCAGCAACATGTAATGTTTATCGGTTGAAACTAAAAAACAAAATAAAATGAAATATCTTTTTCGATAATATCTAGTATTTTCTTGTCGCGGCTCAAACAACATGTTCATTTATAATAAATAAGACATCGTTAGGTAATTACCAATCATATAGTATTAATGTAGCTCTCATCGCAAATAAATATACGACTTAATTTTTTTTTGACGAACACGAATTACATTTTCCCAATAATAAAATTAAACCAACAACATGTTACATTTTTCCGTTGTAACTCAGAAGCAGGACGTAAAACAATTATTTTGACAATGTGTAATGTTTACCCGTTGAAATTAAAAAAATGTAATGTTTACACCTGTTGTAATGCTTACTCTTGAAACTAAAAAATAAAATATAAAAAATAATTTTTCAATAATATCTAGTATTTTCTTATCACCGTTCAAAAGCAAAATGTTCATTTATAAAAAAATTGATCAAATAGATTGTAGATAGAGATTTTAGTAGTTAGTGTCTTCATTAAATAGATATTAAATAGATTAAAAAAATTGAAATGTGAAGAGAGAGAGAGAGAGTAGAGAGAGAGAGAGAGAGAGAGAGAGAGAGAATTGAGAATGGAAAGAGTAAGAGAGAGGAAAGGGAAAAGTGAGTTTTAAATATAAAATAAAAAAGTTAAGAGACGATGGTATATGAAAGTGGGACTCACAAAAGATAAAAAATGAGATAGAATAATTTTGGTAGTTTGGTATTTTTATAGTGGTTGAATTGATTTAACAGAAAAATAGATAGATTAAAAAAATTGAATTGTGAAGAGAGAGAGAGAGAGAGAGAGAGAGAGAGAGAGAGAGAGAGAGAGAGAATAGAGGAGGAGAGAGATAGAAAGAAAATTGAGAAAAATACGAGTGAGAGATACTAAAGAGAAAAGTGAGTTTTAAATGGGAGAAAAAAATTAAGAGATGATATGAAAAGGTGGGACCAGCAAAAGATAGAAATTGAGATAGAACAATTTGGAATGATATATTTGTCTTCAAAAAGCGGAGTTTAGAAAATAGAAAGTTCAATATTTTTTATAGTGGTTAAATTGATTAAAGAGATAAATTGATTAAGTAAATAAGTAATTGATAGAAGTGAGAAGAGAAAGGAAAAGTGAGGTAGGTTTCATAAAATGAAAAAGTGTGCAATGTGCAATCTCTGTTTAAAAAAAAAGAAGTTAAAAAGTATTAGTTTAATAATATGTAAGGACATATTTGTTCTCCAAATAGGAAAACTTTATAGGGGTAAAATAGTAATTGAAACAGATCTTTTTTTTTCTTATATTGCTTGTTTAAAAAAATGTAATGTTTACACGTGTTGTAATGCTTACTCTTGAAACTAAAAAATAAAATATAAAAAATAATTTTTCAACAATATCTAGTATTTTCTTATCACCGTTCAAAAGCAAAATGTTCATTTATAAAAAAATGGCTTAATTACAGTTTTGGTCCCCCTATTTTCCCCAATTCACGATTTTGGTCCTCCAAGTTTTAATTTGACGATTTTGGTCCTCCTATTTTCCCAATTTGTAAAATCAATGTCCCCCGCTTAATTGGTCAAAATTGAAAGTGTTCAAGTTAGGTCCTAGAAATATGCAGGAACCAGAAGTAGATCGTTTGTCGTCAGGGTCACTGCCCCAGTCAGAGTCACTGTATGCCCTGAGGCTGAGAGGACAGGCACCAGAAGATGGCTGTAACAGCAGACCATGATCAGAAGTGCTGCTGAGATATCTGAGGATGCGTTTGACAGCCCTCCAATGTGATTCAAGAGGTTCTGCTAAGAACTGACACACTTTGTTCACATAGTATGCTATTTCAGGTCTTGTTAGAGTGATGTATTGTAGAGCTCCAACTAGGGACCTGTACGGATGTGGCTGAGTCACTTTATCTGCACCAAATTTGCTTAACTTGGTGGTGGAGGCCATTGGAGTGATGATGCCATTACAGTCCAGCATAGAGGCCTTGTGCAGTAGATCCCTCACATACTTGGCTTGAGTCAGTATCATAGAACCATCTGGTTGATACTTAACTTCAATTCCTAGAAAGTAATCAGGCTTGCCCAATTGTTTAAGAGCAAATGTTACATTCAGTTTGCGAATTAAGTCATGGATCAGAGAGGTAGCAGAACCTGTGATGAGGATGTCATCCACATAAACCAATGCAAACAGTTGTACACCTAATGAGGAGTAAATGAATAGAGAAGGATCACCCTTGCTGGAGGTGAATCCAAATTGCTGGAGAGCTTGTTTGAGTCTTTCATGTCAGGCTCTGGGGGCCTGTTTAAGTCCATATAGGGACTTGTGAAGCTTGCATACTTGAGTCTTGTCACTTGTAGTGAACCCTGGGGGCTGCACCATATAGATTTCTTCATCAAGATTGCCATTGATGAAGGCATTGTTAATGTCTATCTGCTGTATGTCCCACTTATTAGAGACTGCCAGAGACAATAAGATTCTGATGGTTGTGGGCTTGATGACTGGAGAGTAGGTTTCTCCAAAGTCTTTGCCAGGAACCTGACTATAGCCTTTGGCTACCAATCGTGCCTTGTATTTGTTAACGGATCCATCAGGATTTTCCTTGATCTTATATACCCACTTGCAGCCTATGGCTTTCCTATTTGGAGGAAGTGAGGTTAGAGACCAGGTTTTGTTGTTAACTAAGGCTTGATATTCCGATTGCATTGCTTGCTGCCACTGAGGATCAGTAAGGGCCTGTTTGACAGTGGTAGGAGTGAGCTGTGTCAAGAGGACCTTTGGTTTGAGAGAGCCTGTTTGGAGACGAGTGACCATGTGGTGCGTTTTGGTGACTGGTGGAGGGGAGGCTGGTGGAGGAGGGGAGACTGCAGAGACAGTGTCAGTAGGTGCAGGGGAGTTATTTGTTGAGTGGATAGAGAGTGATGCAGTGGTATCAAGTGAAGGACTGACTGGTGAGGCAGTGGCAGTGTTGTTGAGAGGTGACTGAGCAGGTAATGTGGCTGAAGAGCTGGACTCCTGAGGTGATTCTTTCGAAAATGTGGGAATGAGGAGATTTCTGGAAGCATGATTGGCGGTGTCAGTGAGTTTGAGGGATGAGAAAGAGGGATTGGAAAAGAGACTTGAGTAAGGGAAGCATTCCTCATTGAACTTGACATCTTTGGTTATGATGATCTTTCCCTCTGAGGTTAGACATTTGTATCCTTTGTGAATGGGTGAAAGACCAAGGTTGACACATTGGGTGCTTTTGAACTCAAATTTATGTTTGTTATATGGTCTGAGGTGGGGAAAACATGCACAACCAAATACTTTGAGCTGTTTGTAGTTGGGGGCAGCATGATATAGGGCTTGAAAGGGAGATATAAAGGAAGCTAAACCTTGAGTAGGTAACCTATTGATGACATGCACAGCTGAGGTGAAGGCATGATCCCAATAAGTAAGAGGGATGGAGGCATGCGACAACAGAGTGAGTCCCATCTCTGTGATATGCCTATGCTTTCTCTCAACTGTGCCGTTTTGGTGAGAGGTATAAGGGCAAGAGAACCTGTGGACAATACCCAAGTTAGCAAGATATTTAGTGAATGGTAAATACTCCCCACCCCCATCAGACTGCATAGTTTTGATATTTGCAGAGAATTGAGTTTGAACAAACTTTTGGAATAGAGTAAAGGCAGCTAATGCATCAAATTTTTGCTTTAGAAACTAAATCCAGGTAAACTTGGTGCATGCATCAACAAAGGCAACATAATAACCAGTGCTAGAGACTATAGGTGCAGGGCCCCAAAGGTCTTTGTAAATTAATTCAAAGGGAGTGTGATAGTGTGTAGTGGAAGCAGGTGCAAATATCCTATGTGATTTCCCTATGTTACAGGCATTGCAGAAATTAATTGAAGTTTTATTGGATGAATCCATGTTACAATGCTTCATAATATGAGCTACAACTTGGAAATTTGCATGACCTAGTCTAGCATGCCCCAAAGAATGAGGTGTAATTGACATTGAAGCAGTAACAGAACAAATAGTAGACGGAATAGTATTATTGACAGATGAACCAGATTTAACAACTGTTGAACAAGTGGATTTCACTATGGGCAAGCCTTTGAAAATGTATAAACCATCATTGCCTAGCTTGCCTTGAAGAACAACTTGATTAGAGCCCTGTGATTTCACCAAACAGTAAGGATTATGAAATTCAAAATAAACATTGTTGTCTTTAACAAACTGTGAGACTGACAGCAGATTTTTAGTGATGTGAGGCACGTGAAGTAACTTATTAAGTGCTAGGTTGATGTGTGGATGAATAGGTGAAGTGAATTGTGAGGAGCCAATGGCATGGATAGCAGAGCTGTTCCCATTACCCATGGTGACCCTGGAGTTGCCTTTGTAAGGCTTGCTTTGTTGCAAATTGCATTGGTTGGAAGTGACATGATGAGAGGCAAAGTGTCACCATGCCAATCCTCATATTCACCATTGCAAGGAAAGGAAGAGTTAGGGTTAATATACCTGTTGCATCTAGAGGCAAAGCCTCAGCAAGGTTAACTGTGGGAGTGGAGTCATTGGTCTCGTCATTGGCAAGTTGTGGAGTGGTTGCTGTATTGGCATCATTGGTGTTGTTGACAGCATTAGGCGGAGGGACGAATGTCTCATCAAACCGGAACCAACAATCAAGCACAGAGTGACCATAACGCCCGCAAAGCTGGCAAGTAGGTCTGGTTCCTGAAGAGGACGCCCCTCGTGTGCGCCCACGACCACGGCCTTGGCGTCCACGGCCACGATTGTTGAAGTGAACTCCAGCATTTTGTCGAGCACCTTTTGTGCGATCAGCATTGTGAGCAACTCCAGAGACTTGCGCAACATTTGCTGTTGCGTTTGCTATAACAAGCTCTTGTCTGAATTTGTCCAACTGAGCTTCTTGAACAAGGAGGAGAGATTCGATTTCAGAAAGAGAAGGAGTTTCCGATTTGCTGAAAAATCATCATCACGAAGGAGTTATACTCCTCCGGTAAGCCATCCAGAAGAACGTCAATGAGATACGAGTTAGAGACTATTTCACCAGCAGAGATCAGTGAATCTGCGAGCGAGTGCACCTTGGTAACGAACTCAGAGATCGATTTTGCTGCTTTCTTCGTGTTCTTGAGCTCACTGCGTAGTTGGCGAACTTTCGCCTTCAAGTGTGCGAAGTAGTGTTGCTGTACCTTCTCCCAAATCTGCCACGAGTGGTGGCAAGTGAGAACTCGTGTCAACGCCGATTCAGAGAGCGTGGAGAGCAACCACGTGAACAGAGTCTGATCTTGAACTAGCCACTTCTCAAATTCCTCAGAAACATTGTCAGCAACCCGATCTGCTTCAGATGCGTATTTTGGTGGTATGGTTGGGATGACAAGGAGGCGATGTAGTTTGTGCATTTTTACAACACCTTCTACCTGTTGATTCCACGGGAGAAAATTCTTGTCATCCAGTTTGATTGATAGCTTAGGACCAGATGCGAACTGCGTGGTTGAGGAGGAATATGTGGCTCCTTGAAAGACCGATGCATTCGCAGAAGGTGAAGCACCTTCGCTTTGCGGTGGAGTGGCGGCCATTGACGACGAAGGTGATGAATCGTAAGAAGCGGAAAGCGCGTGGCTCAGGAGCGGTGCTGAGCGTGTTATACCATGTAAAGTGATAAAGCAGAGAGATAAAGTGATAAAGCAGAGAGAAAGTGAGATACAGTGAAACTGATTTTCATTGCACAGTTGCTCAGAATGATACACAGTTTATATACATAGTTAGGCTGTAACTAAATGCTAACCGAATTCTAACAGAGTAGCTGAATCCTAACTGACTGCACAGTCAGCAATACTAGTCAGCAATCCACTAACTAGCTGTACTGCTTATTCCCTAACAAATGCAAGTCAATTTTTTGTTGTTAAAGATGAACTGATTAACACCAAAAAAAATTAAATGAACTGATTGTGAAATGTATAAGTTGAAGGTGTAAAAAAGCTGATTTGTGATTACTCATTACAGTTTATCATTTTCATTCACAAGTACATTCCTCGTTTGTCTGTTGTTCATGTGATATATTAACTGAACATTACTTCCCTTTTAACATGTGGCCATCATTTACTTTAGCATTTCATTTATCGTTAGTAAGTTAGTTACCCTGTCGCTTTATAAAAGGTCTAAAGTTTTTTTATACCGATTAAGAAAAACAATAAATGAATGAAATTATGTAATAATTTTACAAAAATATTCTTATTAGTCATTAGATCAAGATCCTCTTTAGTGACTTGGGGTCTTCTGAGATTTGATCCATCCAAAAATAAAAGGGATAAGAGTTTGGAAATATAAAAAACCAAGAATTATATTGAGGTTGAAGATCTCCCAACATGAGACTTTTCCACCAGAGAGAATCTTCACCATCAGTTAGGAGTGATGCACTCAATATTAGTTTGAGGGTAAAAATGGAAATAGATAATTAATATTTAATTGAAAAGATAAAATGACGCTTATTTTGTAACTATTTTTCCATTATATCATGATAACACTTATTTCGCTCTGCATTCCTAAAGTTGGATTCGAACTCAGGACACCAAATTTAATTCCGTGGATTGGGTCCAATGGTATCACAATTGTGAGATTTGGTCCCTTGTGATTGAATTGCGCGAACTAATTAGTCCTCTAGGTATCACAATTATGCAACTTTGGTCCATTAGGTTCCAATTGCATTGGGGGTATGGTGTGAAACATCATAACATGGACAAAGTAGAACCCAGGATTCCAAAATTTCTCTACCGTGACACCTTTTTCCAATAAATGAATATTATTGATTGATGTCTATTCAAAGTGGGGTGAGCTCTACCAACCTTTTTATATTGTGATTTTTAAGGACCCAATTCACGCAATTGAAATTTGGGACACCAAAACCGCACAATTGCAATACTTGGAGAATTCAATTTGTATAAAAACACATTTTTTTGACAAACGTGTAATCAAAACTTAAATTGACAAAATATCTCTCAAAAAAAAATTTAATAGAAATAGTATATGGACAGCTAGACACACATGCATGCATTCACTTTTAACGCGTATGTAATGATAGGAGCATGTATATGGTCATTAGGACCACATATTAAAGCAACTTCCTTCATGAGCACTCAATTTCATTTTGGTTCCTTTCTTCTCCTTCTAAAAGATCAGCATAGATATAAGTTTCACTTCAGATTTCGGTTAATTTGAGAATGTCTGCGTGTATGTAAGGACTAAGGAAGGAAGGAGGACTAAGTACTAGGGATGGCAATTGGTACTCTCAGGGGAGGATACTATAGTGCCCATCGGTGTCCACACATGCATTGGCAGGTATTCTAAAACTTGTCTGTGTACCCTCAATCACTCAAATGCTCGTGGGTACGCCCATTACCCACAGTTTAACAGGAAAAAATAATAAACAATATAAAAAATATTATAATTCAATTTAAAAAATGGTCATTTGTTCAGTATCTATTAATTAAAATATTACACATTATAACATTTAGTGAATTTATGTTGGATTTATTTTTTTAAGATCGGATTTACTTAAAATTGTAATAATAGTAAATATATATAATATACTATAATATACTATAATATGATATGATATAATATAAACATCCAAAATATTATTAGTGTTTTATGAATAAAAATCATTTTATTTTCTTAAAATTGTAATATTCGTTATCTATATGAATATATATATATATATACGGGTGCGGGCCCAGAGCGGGATGGGCACGATAGTGCTCGTACCCGAGCCCGCGCCTATTTGTGCGGATAATTACCTGCCTATTGCGGGTAATTTTTTTGGGTGCCCAATTGGCATATATGTATCCCTAGGACTCAGTCTGACCTTCTTTTTGTTATTGGTGTACATCCGCTTTTTCGATAACTAATTTATGCCACAAAACTTGACTTTTCGTGCACGTGCTTATTCAGTTTCATGAGTCTGTGTGGTTTTCAACTCCCGATAGAATTGTTACCACACATAAAATTCGAACCTGAGACTTTATAGGAGGGGGATCCGAATCCAATTACTTTTCAGATCAATCCTCGTTGGTATTTTCACTACCAACTTGGTTGTTTGTATATCTTTAAATGCTTTGAATTGATTATTGTATATAATGATAAAAAATACTGGTGAGTAAAGTAAGTAGTACCTACCCTCAGATATACCTTCCACACGAGACGAATATTAATGAAAGACGAGTATGGTTTTCTAGAACATTTTTGTGACAAAACAATCATTTTGTCTATAGTGATAGAAGGAGAAAAATATACCCGCGGCTAATATGGATAAAGAGTGGTAAATTTGGCTTTGAAAATTCTAATTGTGTATGAAATTCTGGTTAATTGCCTAATGAGAATGAATGCTAATGATGGTGTAATCCCTGTTTTATTGAAAATGCAAATAATATAATTGTATTTTTAATGGCAATTGCAATTGCCATGGGATGATTAAGCACCCATTATCCCAACTGAAAGAAGGAAAGGGCTTCTTTGAATTGATTTTGCAAGCTAAGCAAAAAGCATCGCTTTTTAGGATGCTCCGGTCTGTACTTTCTTTATTATGCATCTTCTATCATGCCTTTCCTTAATTAAAGAACTATTGATCTACAAGTTTTGATGGAAAAAAGTATTTCTGGCTCAAAATATATTGTCTTGGATTATTTTTAGAGGTGTTAAATTGGACCGTTTGACCCGGTCTAGCCCAGCTGGTTCATCGTGTCAAATTGCAAAAATTGGGCCAGCCTATTCTATGAGTTCATTGGCCATATGTATTTTGTGGCTTGATCCAATCGAAAAACATTAGGTTTGATTGGGTCGGGTCATACTTAACTTTCTAATAAGTATAATACTTAATTTTTGAAAAACCTAATTTTTAAGGACCCTTTTGTCTTGGACTTCCCCTATAGATCAGCTCTAGTGGTCCTTCACTAAGGATGGCAGGTACTCAGTAAAATCTAGATATAGAAGGCTTCTAGAGCCTCCTCGCCCCAGGTTTCTTATTCATCCATCTTTACTAGTTTTCCTATTGAGCTTTGGAATCGTATTGTGGAGATTATGTCACAGTGCCCTCCCTGTGTGGGATGTGTTGTTCAGGAAAAATATTGCCCACTCCCCCTCTGCCCCATTTGTAAGACAGATCCTAAAACTGTTGGGCATCTATTTTTATTATGCCCTTGGACCGAACCTTTGTGGTTTGGCCTCCACCTTGACCCCCCTTCCAATCTTGGCCTATCTAGCATTCATAACTGGATTGTTGAGGTTTTGAATATTAGAGAAGCCTGACCTAACATTCCTACAGAATTTATCTCTTGGCTTTTCTGTGCCCTTCAGATTATTTGGAAAACGATGAATGAGGCCTCTTTTAATGGTAAATGCCCTAAGCCTGTAGAGGCTTAGTTCAATATCAAATCTCATTGGACTGAGTACATTAATGGTATCTACATCTAAGGCTTTTGGAGTTACCCCCAGTAAACCTGATCATGCAGCGCTTAAATGTTGGAGGCCTCCACGCCCTTTATTCGTCAAGTTAAACTTAGTTGTTGCCTTCGGCCAGGGAAGTGGTAAAGGCTATGTGTGAATAGTATGTAGAGATGAGAAAGGTATTGTGTTAATAGCCTCTTTATCAAGCTATGGTCCTTGGGCGTAGCTTGCAGCTCCATTCTGCCACCTTTGAGTCTGATAATCAGATCCTTGTCGAAATGTGCAAAGGTAATATGAACAAGGAAGAGATTAGAGGTTTTGTTGCAGACATTAACTTTTTGAAACCTAGCTTTGACGAATGCGGTTTTACCTAGGTGCCTCGTGATGGGAATAAGATTGCTCACACCATTGTTGCCCTTGCAAGTTTGGGATCTGTGAATGGAAGTTGATTGTATAACCCGCCTCAGGTCTTGCGTTAAAACATTGTGTGTGATTGTCAAAACATTCCTCATTGTTGCTGGTCTTCCTGGTTTATTCTTCGCGATACTATCTCTACGTAGAGATCGAATGCCGCTGTTGTGGATCTTTCACTTGGTTCACTTTTGAATTCTAGGGTTTTCTGTGTAGCAATTTTCCTCTCTCTCTTGTTTTCGATGTAGTTTTGATCTAGGCAACGACTTTCTTGTACATGGTTTTGATAGTATTAGATCTCGTACTTTAGTCACATGACTGCGCTAGTGTTGTTGTGGGCTTGTTGGGCGAGTCTTTGATGGTAATGGTTTCATTAGTTTGTGCAAATCATTCAATCTTGACAAAAAATGGTTAAATATGTTTTTGGTCCCCATGAAATTTTACAATTTTATTTTTAGTCCTTATAAAATATTTCATCAACTTTAGTCGCCAAAATATTTCTTGTCAGTAGTTTTAGTCCATATGAAATCAAAATAGATAGAGTTATTATCGAAATGGTATAAAAAATAGTAGATACACTTTATGTGTTACGACTTACGATAGAAGTCTCTGAGAAAAATAAGCTCAAAATTCGATTTCTAGGTCCATATAATTTCCTTTATCTTGCTTCTGGAGTTTTTGACGCTTAAAAAAATTCATATTTAATTCATCATTTGTTAAAAGTTCTAAGTTTTTGTGCGGGAGATGTTTATAATGTTCATAACATGTAGCCAAACCACATTTGAAGGGAATAATACATGAGTTGACAATTTATAGGGACTAAAACTGTTAACGAAAATTATTATGAGAACTAAAAGTGGTGTAAACTTTTATAAGGAGTAAAACTAATTAACAACACGTGATTTATTTGTCAAAAGTGATTAAAACATACATTAGGCTAAGCATAATCACCAGGAAAGTGATTAAAGAAATGGATTCCGTGCACTCAAAGTCAAAAGTGTTTTGTTTAACAATCATACATTAGGCTAAGCATAATCACCAGGGAATGTCGTATGGTCGAATGAACTGGATAAAGTAAGGAGGAAATGTCTTAACAGACAATTATAACTAGTATATTATATGCAGATAAATGTTGGCTTAGTTAGTAAAGAGTTAGCCCATTCTTCGTAAGGGACTAAGGGTGTGAGTTTGACTCTCACTGCTGGTGTGAAGATCTATTTGGTGGGTGATCTGTAAGTAACTCTATTAAGTGCTTAAAGAGTCGTAATGTCTGCCCTGACCTTGGTAAGCCCTCAAAACTCAACTCACCTAAACTTTTTTGTAACAAAAAAAGTAGTAATTATACCACCATAATTGTAACAAAAAAAGTAGTAGTTATACAACCATAATCTTCCAACTAACATGTATTGTGAGTCAAAAAAAAAAACTAACATGAATTAGATAACGATTTGCATTATTTAGTGATATAATATCAACTCCTTACAAACTTAGCAATTAGATTGACTAATTACGCATCCACAAGACCACAACTTCCATCAAAAAGAACATATTGAATTAGCAAAAATAACAAAAGAAGATAAACTTTCATCATATACTAATATAATTTTCTCCTACACTTCTCACCTATTCAAGTATAAATTTTTATTCAAGCATCAATTCACTTTGCCACTTTCCCAAACTTTGTCAGTTATAAAGCATATCAATATGACCAGAATTGATAAAAGTGAACTAGATTTGAATAGGATTTATATGAGTTTGATGACATCTTAAGAAAAGTAGTTCAATATCACAAGTGAAAGAAAAGTAGTATATGCGGAATAGCTGGTTAAGAGTGGTCCACTTTAAAGCGTGGGTTATTAATTTAACTTTATGATTAGTTAAAATCAATAACCAAACCCATGAATGAAATTTAATTATCACTTGAGAAACACTTCAAACATTAATTATTAGTTGTTACGATTACGTTTTTCATTAACCAAACTAAATATTGTTTTCAGTAATGATGCTTTATTTGGTCCCATTGGTATCAATTGGGCAATTGAGATGTTTAGAAAGAGTTCCCTACAAATGTTATATCTTTTGAAGACCAACTCACCAAGACCTGCTAGGTATTATTAGGGAGTCAAGAAAAGTGAATGAAAAAAGAAGAGGCACACTTGTTGCGATGTGGATTGATGTGCTTCTTTACTTTTTATAATAAGCTTAATTACACTTTTAGTTCCAAAGTAGGATTAGTGAGCGACAAATTAGCAAAATGTTTGACCAAATTAGGGTGGGACAATGAATTTAGAAATTAGAAAAATAAGGAGACTAAATTCGTGGAAAAAAAAGTTTGGGGACTAAAATCGTGAGTCGGTGATAATGTGAAAACCAAAAATGTAATTAAACCTTTATAATAAAGTTATGATCATTTGTGGCACTATGGCGCTGGTTGAGTAATTTTTGGATGTGGATTTATGTAGTAAAAAAACCCTATAGTCATCATAATCGACAGATCTAGACCGTTGGATCAAATATTAAACAGGTCATATTTTGAATTTGTATTAACAAATTGATTTGGTGAAATAATAATACATGTTAATTTTCTTGCATAGCTGCCCTAGTGGTTGAGAGCGGTGACATGTGTGTTGTATGTGTTAGGGTGTGGGTTCGAATTCACGATGCCTCTCTCTCAGCCCTAGCCTCTCTCTCAACCCTATAGTGGGTGTATATATATGTTATCGTTAGGCCCAATGAATAAAATAATAAAATAAAATATGTTGTTTGATTGTGATCCAACAACTAAGATTTTTTTCAGGACTAAAGACAATTGGATGGCTGGATCCATGAATTTTTTGTTGTTGTTGATAAAACTACATTGGAGGCAATAAGTTTACCTTACACATTAAGTCACTTAACAAAGTCTTGACCAAGTATAGTATTATTCTTATTCATTTGAGTTTCCGTGGATGAATGTGTTTTCATCGATGGTGGTGGTTATAGTCAACATAAGCATAACCTAATAACTAGGATTCTTATTGGATTAGGCAATCATTATCTTTATAATTACTCTTTAAGATTTGGATTATTTTTGGCTATCTGAAATGTACATTATTAGTTGTTTTCAGCTTTCACTTGGTTGCCCTTCTTTGTTAGGGAAATTCGCAAATTATTAGCTTTTAACTGGGACGTCTGTATTTCATGTTTTCCGAGAAGCTAATCGGTGTGCGGATGCCTTAGCTTCAATTGGTTGTAACCAAGATGAGTCTTTGATTGTTTTTGAGCAGAGCCCATCTAGTTTGGATGCTCTTGTGCTCGCTGATTGTATGGGGTACTCTATCCCGCGTCGTATTACTAGTTAATCTATTTCTTTTTGGGGCTATGCCCCCGTTTGTTGCCAAAAAAACTTTCACTTGATTGCCCTTCTTTGTTTTGCTTTGTGATATCATTCTCAAATTTCCTAATATAACTTATGAGCTTCTGTGTACGATGATTGTTGACATTCACTACAGATTTGGTGAAATATGAAACTTTCACCCTACGCAGAAGGGAAAGAATGTCAACAAGTTTGGATACCTATGGGCCCGTTTGCAACCCTGGTTGCAAACGGGCACCCAAACCGTTACAAACAATGGGCCTCATTACAACCAACTCTTTGGGCGAAAACCCCAAGGGAAAAAGACCTAAGGAGGAAAAAGAGTACATCAGGAAGAATGAGGCAAAGAGCCAGTTATATAGAATTCATACAAACAAAAGGATTATCCCACCAATCAGAGATCTTAAAAGTGGAATTACGACCCTCTACGTTTATAAACCAAATCCATGTTATTGACTTGACATGGTTAACAACCACCTGCGAATTATAAACTTGACCTCTGAAAAGAATATGATTCTGATATAACCATAAACACCAAGTAACGGTCATCCATATCAAATACTTCAATCTACACGCCTTCTTCGATTCCAATTTCAAGCCATGGACACGAAAATGTTCGACCCCCCACTAAAGTATCTGGAATCTCCAAACCCGACCAATTCTGAATAGCAAGCCAAACAATCCTGGAACACCTGCACAAGAAAAATAGATGTGAAACCGACTCATCCTGTTCAAAACAAAAGGGACAACATACCTCATGAGGATCATTGATTATGCCCTTAGAAACAAGGTTATCCCGGGTTGGGAGCTTCCCCAACAATAATCTCCAACCAAAAACTCCCACCTTAGTGGGTATAGATAATTGCCACATATCAACAATAGCACTCTGAATATCGCTATCCAACCTCACCTGTTGCATCATATTTAACAAAAGCACATAACAGAATTTAACAGAAAAAAACATGAAGGTTTTCAAGCCTCCATCGCCAATGATCTTGCTCAGAAACATTAGGATGATACGGAAGAATAGTGTCCAAACGCATAATCTGGACATCCCTCTCCTCTCCTGACAAGTCACGACTCCACTCAAGATTCCAACGCCAGATGTTGTCACTCCAAAACCCGTGATCCAAAATGCTACCCTGTTTATGCTTAGCCACAGCAAAAAGGCTAGGAAACAAATCCATAAAAGTTTCATTGCTGTCATACCCCAATTTTGTCCGACTAATTGGAAAGTCCCAAAATTTTACTACTTCGCATATTGTTCTAAACGCGAGTGTCTATGGCACTCTCGTGCAACGATTTTGTTTGGCGCTTGTTACTTTCAAAAGAAGAGTCCAAAAAAATATAATAAAAATAATAATAAATAACGCGAGCGCGTGTCGGTTGCGAGCCACGTGTGAGGGCGCCGTGGAAAGAAAAAGAAGAAATTAGGGTTTCCAATTTTAGATTTAGGCTTTTATAGTATGGACCCAGGGGTATTTTCGTCTTTTCACTTTTATTTTTTTTCAGATCCCTATTCGCACCCCTTGTTTTACTCAGCGCGCCCCCCATTTCTGAAGCCCACGATTTCTTTTTTTTTTGAAACGCAGCCCAGCTTACAAAAACAAGCTGGGCTCACTGTTTACACCCCAGTTTTAATAATACAGCCCTCCTTTTATTTACACCCTTATTTTACTACTACACCCCCTGTTTCTCCTTTTTTAAATTTCGTTTCTTTCCCCTAAGCGAACTTATTTTTTTTCTCACAAACCTTTTCTTCCAAATGATAGATAAATGTTTCCCCGAACAAAAATTCATCCAATTGCGAAAACTCTTCAAAATCAAACTTTGTTAGTAGTCTTGCGAAGCCTTTGCTTGCATGATTATTAACAATGGAGTGCTAATGGTGGTCACTTGGAGCCTTTGCTCAATTGATCATCATGAAAGCTCAACTTTCACAATTCAACAAGATAAAGAACAAAAACCTTTTCCTTTCTAAAATCATTTTCAACACATCGTCGCTAGTGGTTAATCAGAACCTTTGTTCGTCTAGCCATTGGTGGCGATGTCTTTTTCCCCAAAGAACAACAAGCGATGATCACTCATAACCTTTGTTAGTCTGATCATTCGTGCCAATCAATCTCTTTCGAAAACCACTTTCAAAAAGGCAAATAAAAAACGGGTTGCTACTAATAGTCAATAAGAACCTTTGTTCGTCTGACTGGTGGTAGTGACTCTCATTTTCAAGAGTACTTAGCAGTGATTACCCATAACCTTGGTTAGTTTAATCATTCACTAAATGCTCGTCCTATTTCGAAAACTCACTAAAAAGATAAAAGACAAAAACCCTTTTTCAGGATAAAGAAGAACTACGTAGCTTTGAGTTCTCCATCGCACCGGGAGATACGTAGGAGCGGGCCTTGTCCCGTCAAGCGTTTTTTTTCTAAAAACCCATTCTTCCCCCTTTTCTTTTTCATAATAAATAAAGATTTTCATTAAGAATTTTTCAATGAGAAGTAGAGAGTCAAAATTAAGTATTTTCAAGTCAACACACTAAAACCACACATTTAATTAAAGGTTCCCTCTCAGTAGAGAGGACGTGTGGGGTGCTAACACCTTCCCTGCGCGTAACCGACCCCCGAACCCTATCCTCTAGTTTCGCAAGACCAATCGCTTTCCAAAAAAGGTTTTCCTAATATTTTCCTTAATAAATATTGGTGGCGGCTTCATTGTCTTAGGAAAAGTTGTGAACGAGGAAGGTTCTCCCTCGGGGACTTTTTCGGGCACAACAGCTGGCGACTTCACTGGGGACTAAAAAAGAAAAACCTTTTTTTTAAAAAAAAAAAAGTGTGTCAAGCCTAATTAATTAAGTGTGTGATTTGTGTGATTGATTTGAATATCTTGTTTTGCCTCTATGTTTTCTTCTTTTTCATGCTTTCATGTTGCATTCCTGTGCATTCTTCTTCTTCTCTTTCTATGTTTGCTTTTGTTTAAAGTAATAGATGGTTGCTTCTTTGCTTATATGCTTAGTTCCCTCATGCATTTCCCCAATCATATCATGTTCCCTTTTTTTTTCTTTGCTCCCTTTCTTAAGGTAAACTCATGCATTTTCCCCTCTCTTATTAGGTTCCCCTCTTCTCAGCTCCTTTTCTCAAGCAAGTAGTGCATTGTTGTTGGCACCCTAGGCTTGTTTGTATGATATTGAACCCTAGAGTAGACAACATGCTATTGTCTGGACTGTTCTGGATTTTCATTTGCAGGTGGGGTAGTTTTTAAGGAAATGCCCTTCGCACACACACACTTGTACCTTGAGATTATATGATTAGAGAAAGAGACCATAACCCAGGTCTATTAGGGTACCTTAGGATGAGTGGATTCGAGTAGTGGGAGCCCATCAGGACCTTTGTCCGTTTGGCTACTCGCGAAAGTTTCAATCAGAGTTGTGCTCTTTTATGATGCTTCGTATCTAGCAGTTTGCTGCATTAACGGGGATTTTCATGAGAGGGACTGTGGCTCTGATGACCTTTGTGAGGGTGTGAATAGAGCTACATGAGAAGATTATCCCTAAAATACCTTAGATCATAGGTTCTACCCCCTTTTAGGTCACAAGGGCTTTCCAAATTGTGTGCTGCATCGTTGCATTCAGTTCAAAAATCAAAAAAGATGTGCTTTTCCTTTTCAATAAACGCCTATATGAGGTGGCATATAGTGTGAAAATTTTCAAATCACCACCTGTAAATATCCTCTTTCTGCAAAAACACGAAAAGAAGCATCATTGCATCATGCATCATGGCATCATTGCATCATTACGTCATTTGCATCATCTACATTAAATAAAACCCAATTTTGAAAATCATTCGTCACGCATCTAAGCTGTTTGCCGGGATTGTAAAGTAACTTGGAATCTTGTCTTAGGCGGGAAAGATAAAGCAACATGGGATCAAAAAGCGAGATTGTGCTTAATTCAAGGTTCCCGGTTGTCAGGAGAATAGATGTAGAGGGTTTGAAAGAGTTTATTTCCTTGATGGAGTCAGAAGAGAGGGATCTATTCGGGAAGGCTTATGGTAACCTCCTTAGATTGTTACAATTAGATGTCCAAGAGAGTGCTATTATGGCCCTGAGCCGATTCTATGATCCGGACATTCAATGCTTTCTCTTCAAAGACTTTCAGTTATCACCAACTCTCGAGGAGTATGAACAGATTCTGGGGTTCTCAAAGTCAGAGTTAGCGCCTTACCAATATCAGAAACATCGGTATTCAGACCAGAGACTCTCTTTGTTGTTGCAAGTCAGTGTGAAGGAATTAGAGCTTCATAAGGAAAAGAAGAACCGTATCAAGGGTTTCCCGCTAAGTTATTTCGAAGGTTTATTGAAGTTTTATGCCCAGAATAAGAAGTGGGGTCCTTTCAAGCAGCTGTTAGCCCTAACTATTTTCGGGATCGTCCTTTTCCCTCAGGTCGAGAGGTTCATTGATGAGACTGCTAATGGGCTTTTTCTAGCATTTATAAATAAAGAAAATCCGATTAACCCTGTACCAGCAATCCTTGCAGATATCTACTATTCCTTCACTCATCACCGTGTGTTAGGAAAGAAGAAGGTTGCTTGCTCTTTCCATGTTCTCTACACCTGGCTCCTCAACCATGTTGTCACTCATAAGACGAAAGCTGCGGACTTAGTAGAATATGCCCTGTCTTGTGATGTAGAAGCCAGAAGTGCACGAGAGTGGGTGCACACTTTAGAGAATCTCAGTGTTCTCAAAGTCTGTTGGTTCAATCATCCGTGTTGGAAAGATAGGCCTTCAATACTGTTCCAGTGCGGCAATTTCCAGAATGTACCCTTAATGGGAACCCAAGGCTGCATCAATTATAATCCTTCTCTCACCATCAGACAACTTGGGTATCCTATGAAGAATGCACCCACTAAAGACATGTTGGCCCCAATCTTTCTCGATAAAGAAGATCCAAAGAACCAAGGCTTGCTTCAGAAAATTTCAAAGGCTTGGGAGGGTGTAGTTTACAAGGATAAAGTGGAGATCACAAAGAAAACGGGTGATGTTACTTTCTACCAATGGCTTCACCAAAGAATTCAAAATGTTGGCCCTCCTCATCAGAATTCATCGTCAGTTGGGAAAGAAGTCCCAGAGCTTCACGTTCTAAGTCTCAAAGAACTAAGTGAGGTCAAGTCTGCTTTGCTCAAGGTAGAAGAAGAAAAGAAAGCCTTACAAGATAAGTTGGGGAAAGTAATTTCTGAGAAGAGAAAGTTAGAGAACGAGAACGAGCGCAAGGCCGAAGCTCTCAAAGAATGCAGCAAGAAGCTTAAGAAAGAAGAGGAAAGTAATCAAGAATTGAAGAAATATCTGAAAGGTGCCAAAGATGAGTTGAAAAGATCGAATGCCAAGGTGGGTGAGGCCATAGTTAGAGCAAACGAATGGAGGAAGCTGTTCAAGGAGTCCGTGCAAAGTGAGAGAGCTGCCAAGAAATCACTAGAGGAATTCAAGAAACAGTCTCAGTCTGTGACGTGTGAGCTTGAAAGTCAAATAGGGTGCATCAGACAAGATAGAGATGCAATTGAGAACATCCTTAGAGAGTATCAGCAGGCTTTAAGGATGGAGCAAGAGAATTCAGATGAGCTAAGGAGGAATCTGAGTCACATCAGTGATGCTTACCGACAGGTAAGAGAGGAGAGTCAGTACTGGGAACACCGTTTTCTCGAGCTAATGGGTAGGATTGAAAAGCAAGAGATCATAGTTGAGATGAGGGCAGAAATTCAACAATGGAAGAACAAGTTCTCCAAATTGGCATGGTTGGCTAACCAGGCGGTGAGGGATGTTCCCAAGAGGTTGAGAAAGGAAGAAGCTGAGATGCTGCCTTACAACACTTCGGTGCGAGTATATGAATTCGTGGAGTACTGCAGGTCTCTGACTGAGGAACTCATGGAAAGGGCAAGAGAAGCTGCTGCAGCTAGCAAAAAGGAGAAGAACCAAGAGAAGATGAAGGCAATAGGTTTTTAGATTTAAATTTTCCCTTTTTTAGAATGTTCACTAGGAAATTGTAATTTTTCTTTTCTTAAAGGATGTTGTGTTTTTCTTTTCGAAGCGTTGTATTGCACATTTAAGGATATTGTATCTTGTTCTTGGAATGATTAAAGATGTGATGCTTGAATGAAGTACGTTTATCTCACTTGTTGATCCCAGCCGCGTTATGTTCTTGAAAATATTTGAATATACACCTACGACAAGAGCAAGTTGCACTGTGATTCCCGGCAATAAACAACAAATAACATAAAAATCATGTGCATTACATTGCATTCATTAATTTGCTCCTTTGCTTATAAAAATGTTTTCAACTCAAACAGAAGATAAGGCAAGCTGGTGCGACCACATCCGTATTGGACACGTTCACAGGCCAGAGGAATGGCAATCTTAAGTGACCCCGATCAACCTCAACCAGAGAATCAGAATCCTCCAGCTTCAGGCTCAGAATGGAAATGGAACAGACCAAGGCCCCGAGGTACAGAATCAGAACCATTCAGCTCCTGGTAGCTCCAGTCAAGGTGATCCTGAGTTGAGAAATGAAATGAATGCCATGAAGGCACGGATGAGCGAGATGATGAGACTTCTGTTGTCCTTGAAGAATGGAAATGACTTTCAAGCTGCTTAGTGGCCTCCTTATGGCCTTCCTTTGGGTTATATTCCTCCAAATCAAGGGGCTAACCCAGGAGCTAGTCCCGTGGCAATAGTTGAGAATGTACAGCCAACGTCTGTCGGGTCAGAAGGAATGACTGGTGAACCCCAGGTTCAGATCCCGCATCCAATTGTTATACCTCAGCCTACTCCTCAGAACCTCAGTCCACAGCCAGCTGCCTTTCCACAGACTCAAGGTTTCGTATTCGGAAACTCCGTTTACCCTCAGGTTCAGCACTCAATGCCTCCACCTCCTTATGGTGTAAGTCATTCCCCTCAAGTCTATTCCGCTGAGCACCAACAGACCAGAGAGCAGTTCCAGATGTTAGAAGAAAGACAAAGAATGATTGAAGGCTTTGGCTCCAGGGCTAGGGAGGCCAGAGACCTATGCCTTATTCCTGATGTGGTGTTGCCGCCAAAATTCAAGGTCCCCGATTTTGACAAGTACAGAGGTGCGGCCTGCCTAAAGAGTCACTTGACGATGTATTATAGGAAGATGTCTACCTAATCCCGTGATGACAAATTGCTAATCCATTGCTTCCAAGATAGCCTTGCCGGGGCATCCCTTAATTGGTATATGAAGTTAGAGCCATCCCAAGTCCGCTGCTGGAAGGATTTAGCAGATGCATTCCTCAAGCAATATCAATACAATACGGACATGGCGCCAGACCGAACACAGCTGCAGAATATGAGCAAGAAGGAAAATGAATCATTCAAGGAGTACGCCCAGCGATGGAGGGCTTTGGCCGCACAAGTCACACCTCCTCTTTTAGACAAAGAATTGGTTTCTATGTTCATGGAAACCTTACCACCGCTATATTATGATCGTCTGATCAGCAGTGCATCATCCAATTTTTTAGATGTGGTGATTGTGGGAGAGAGATTGGAGAACGGATTGAGAAGTGGAAAGATTGCACAGGGGTCCATAAGTAACACAAGTTCCCAAAAGAAGCCATTCTCCGGCTTTCCCAAAAAGAAAGAGGGGGAAACCAATACCATCATTATCAGCCCACCATACCAGCCACCCAACATCCCAGTCCCTACTCCCACACAAACAGCCCATCCATTCCAAGACAACAACCAAAGCAACCACCAAAGGACCTATCAAAACAGAACAACCTTTGACCCAATTCAGATGTCATACACAGACCTATTCAACTACCTCATCACCAATAAGCTCATCAATACAAGACCCATGAAACCTGTTCAACCACCTTACTTCAGAGGATACAACCCCAATAGTACCTGTGCTTTCCACAAAGGGTCAGTTGGGCATGTTGTGGAGGATTGCAAAGCCTTCAAGATAGTGGTGCAGGACTTGATAGACAAAAAAGGCATAACTTTCAAGCAGGAGGATCCAAATATCACGACTAACCCGCTGCCTGGTCATGGGAAGCATGCCACTAATGCAATCATGGATATGAAAGAGCAGTCCCTAATCAGATCAGTAGAAGATATTCAGACTCCCCTAGAAATCATTCATGCAGAATTGTGCAAATGCGGGATTATTAGGATGGGTTGTGTTCAGAAAGGAGTTTGTACTAATGTCAGCTGTGTTGGAGCATGTGAAGCATTCAAGGTGGTGTTACAGGATCTGATGGACCGCCACATCATCCAGGTGGGCATACAGGGGAGAGAGGAGGATGTTCTGACCTTCCAATCAGATGGGGGTAGAGATGTGCAGAGACCTATCGAGGTGCCATACAGTCGGAATTCGGTTGTGGCAAGACCAAAGACTATTGTGATCCCAGTTCCAGCTCCTAGCCAGAAGAACACTGATGTCCCATGGAGCTACGGTGTGCCAATTCCAGCTCCGAGATCTCAAGCTGCTCTTGACATCACCAATATTGCAGGAATAGTGGGGTAACTAGAAGTGGGCGTGTGTATGTTCCCCAAGCTCAGGAAGAGGGTCCTTCTAAGGCAACGGAAGAGAGAATCCGAAAAGGAAAGAATGTAGAGCCGGAGCCTGTGATCAATAGGAAGGTGTCAGACCCAGAGGTTGCTGAATTCTTGAAGATAATGCGGCAGAGTGACTACAAAGTGGTGGATCAGCTACGCCACACCCCAGCCAAAATTTCCATCATGTCCCTACTACTAAACTCAGAAGCCCACCGTGACGCCTTGGTTAAAGTACTGAATGAGGCCCATGTCGCCCAAGATATTACTGTCAATCAGTTGGATGGTATAGTCGGGAACATCGTTGCATCTAATTACATTACTTTCACTGATGATGAGCTCACCCCAGAGGGGAAGGGGCACAATAAGGCGTTGCATATCTCAGTGAAGTGCGGTGAATATACACTCTCCAGGGTTCTCATTAACAATGGATCCTCATTGAATGTTATGCCCAGATCAACGATGAACAAGTTAGAGGTGGATTGTTCCTACATGAAACCCAGCTCAACCCTGGTCAGGGCCTTTGATGGGTCCAAGAAAGAAGTCATAGGGGAAATGGAGTTTCCAATGCAAATAGGGCCTGAGGTGTTCTATGTGACTTTTCAGATTATGGATATTGAATCCCCATACAGCTGTCTCTTGGGGAGACCTTGGATCCATGCAGCAGGCGCTGTCCCTTCAACACTTCACCAAAAACTCAAGTTTATAGTCGACGATAAGCTTGTAGTTGTCTGTGGGGAGGAAGAGTTCACAATCAGCAAACCTGTCCCCTCTCATTATATTGAAGCTGCAGAGGAATCCCTCGAATCCGCCTTTCAATCCTTAGAAATTGCGAATGATGTGTTCGTAAGTGGAGAATCCCCAGTACCTGTACCCAAGTGGTCCAATGCTGATGTTATGGTAGCAAAAGTTATGCTGAAGAGTGGCTATCAGATTGGGAAGGGGCTAGGAAGATCTGAGCAAGGAATTCTGTCGCCCGTACATCTGCAGGAATACAAGGACATGCGTGGGTTAGGCTATGGGCCCACTCCAGCTGATAAGAGAAGAATGGCTGAGGAAAAGCGTGAGAAGAGATTGGCTAGGCTTCAGGGGAGAGAACCCTGATTGATGATGGTCCCCATAGATGACCTCAAGCGGAATTTCAGGAGTGCTGGCATGCTTATCCCTAATCAGATAGCTGTCATCGGGGAAGAGTTAGTTGAAGAAGGCGAGGGTCGAGGCCTGGTTCGTCGCAGTGTTGCAGGAGAAGAAATTGGCAACTGGAAGATCGTCGATTTCCCTGTTGTTTTCATTTCAAAGTAATGATCTTTGTAATGCAAATCCTTTGGCTCTGCCCAAGGCCTTAGGACAGTTTCATAGGGGCATGCATGTTTTCTTTTAAATATCATTTATCGACAAAATGTAGTTTTGAATTCTCAAATGAATACAAATAGCCTTTTTGCGTCTTCATTTTGTGTCTCTATTTTTGCTTGTTCATTGCTTTTCTATTCCCGCAAATGCAGATCTAAAATGAATACCTCTGAAAATAATGATGCCAGCGGTCCATATGTTAATTTTGATTACCCCGTTAATCAAGCTGAGAAGGATACCGAGGATGACTGGGAAACTCCTCCGGAATTGACGAGAATGGTTGAGCAAGAAGAAAAGGTTATTCAGCCACATGGGGAAACTTTTGAGATCATCAATTTAGGCACAGAGGGCGAAAAGAAAGAAGTCAAGGTTGGCACTTCAATGAAAAAAAGTGAGCATGAGAAGTTGGTTCAACTCCTGCGTGACTACATTGATGTCTTTGCATGGTCGTATAAAGATATGCCCGGGTTAGATACTGATATAGTGGTGCACAAGCTGCCAGTCAAGCCTGAGTGCCCTCCAGTTAAACAGAAGCTAAGGAGGATAAAGCCTGAGATGTCTTTAAAGATCAGAGACGAAGTGAAGAAACAATTTGACGCTGGTTTCCTAGCCGTAGCCAAGTATCCACAGTGGGTGGCTAACATTGTGCCAGTGCCCAAAAAGGATGGAAAAGTTAGAATGTGTGTCGATTACAGAGATCTGAATCGTGCCAGTCCCAGAGACGATTTTCCCTTGCCCCATATTGATGTCCTAGTAGACAGCACAGCACAGCACTCCCTTTTCTCCTTCATGGACGGGTATTCAGGGTATAATCAGATTAAAATGGCTCCTGAGGATATGGAGAAGACTACTTTCACAACTCTCTGGGGAATGTTCTGCTATCAGGTCATGTCGTTTGGGTTGAAGAATGCCGGCGCTACTTACCAAAGAGCTATGGTCACGTTGTTCCACGATATGATGCACAAAGAGATCGAGGTGTACGTGGACGATATGATCGCAAAGTCTAGAACAGATGAAGAGCACGTTGTTAATTTGCGGAAGCTCTTCGAACGGTTGAGAAAGTTCAAGCTCAGGTTAAATCCAGCTAAATGCACCTTTGGGGTGAGATCAGGAAAACTATTGGGGTTTATTGTCAGTCAAAAGGGGATAGAGGTTGACCCAGACAAAGTGCGTGCAATTCTCGAGATGCCTGCTCCTAAGACAGAAAAAGAAATTCGGGGTTTTCTCGGAAGACTGAACTACATTTCCAGGTTTATCTTCCAGCTAACTGCCACATGTGAGCCGATTTTCAAATTGCTGTGCAAGAATCAAGAGACTAAGTGGAACGATGATTGCTGTAGCGACCGAAAAATCCGGGTGAGGATTCCTCGAAGGTTCAAAGATGAAGCCGCCACCAAAGTTTAGTTTAAGGGCAAACATTGGAAAATCCCTTTTGGAATGGATAAGGGTCCTTGAGACCAGATTTGGGTTCGGGAGTCGGTTATGCGTGGGGAAGGTATTAGCACCCCACGACATCCTTCCTAATGAAGGTTACCTGCTAACTAGTTGTAGGAAAGAACATTAATTTTGAAAACATTTATTTTTACCCTTTTATTGTGAATTAAAAAGAAAGAAGAAAATTGATATTTTATTTGGGAAAATGATTATTTTGGAAAAGACTAAAAGAGGTTTTTTTATTAGTGTAATTGACAGATGTGGGCCCCCATCTGCTCCTACGTATCTCTTGGTAGAGAATAAAATCACACGTAGTTCTTGGTAGAAAAATGTTTGTTTGTTGGTATTTTTTAATATAGGGATCTTAGGACTCCTGAGTGATCAGTTCATTTGTCCTAAAATGACGACTAACCTGACTGTACAGTCGGCTTAGTCCCCTACTTTGCGAAAATAGAGTTTTTGGAGTTTGGAAAATGGTTTGAAGTGTGTTTGTTTGATTTTATTGGAATAGGGGTTTTAGGGTTCCTGAGCCGTACAGCTCATTTATCCTAGAACGCTGACTAACCCGTCTGTACAGTCGGCTTAATCCCCTAATTTGAAAGTTTGTTTTGTGGAAAGAAATGTGTTTGTGTTTATTTTAATTTAGAAATTTGTTTGTTTTAAATAGGGATTTTAGGCCATGATCCGTAACGGTTCATTAGTGACCTAAAAAGCAGACTAACCCGACTGTACAGTCGACTTAGTCCCCTATTTATGTTTTTTGAAAATGAAATATTTATTTATTTGTTTTTATAGATTTTTTTTGTAAGTTTGTGAAAGAAATTGTTTTTGTAGAGAGAGAAAAAAAGAAGAAAACGAAAAGGGGTGTAGCGGTAAAATGGGGGTGTAGTTAACTGCAGGAGGTTGTATTATTAATGAGGGGGGTGCGAATAAGAGAGCAGCCCACAGCTTTGCTTTAGTGTCCTGGCCCTGCGCAAATGGGCTTACCGGGGGGTCATGGTGATGAAACACAGGGGTGTATTCAGTAATCTGAATAAAAAATAAAACAAAAATAAAACAAAAAACTGAGACATATAAAAGCCCACTTATTTTTTACCTAAACCTAATTTGCCTCAAATTTCACTCCTCCAGCTGCGCCGCTTCTAGAGGCATGAGGAGAGAGAGAGTTAACTCCGCAAATTTCGTGAGAGAGAGGGAGAACGAAGGCGGAGATCACGGAGAGAGAGGGAGAACGAAGGCGGAGAGGAAGAAGGAGGACGACGCGAAGGGGAAGAGCGAAAATAGGAGGGAGAGAAGAGACGGTGGCGACTGCGGCGACCCATCGCTTGGTGACGGTGGAGGGATGAAGATGGTGACGGTGGCTACGTTGTTGTCCAGTTTGAAAAAACGCAAGGGAAGAGGAGCGGCGACGGCTCAGTTGGGGAGGGCTGATGGCGGTGTTTTGGAGTGGACGGCCACCGTCTACGGTGGCCGGAACTAGTGGGTGAGGCTTCGGTTCCTCTTGTTTTTTCGTTAATATTTTCTCCTTTCTCTTCTAATCTGATTCCTTTTCTTTATGTTTTTTATGTTTGTTTTTTTGGTTCCTTTAGGTGGTTCGTGCGGTGGTGGTGACCGTAGGCTACGATGGCGTTGAGCGAAGGACGGTTCTGATGGTCACCGTGAGCTCACGGTGGGGAAAATCGGTGTTCCGACGGTGTCTTCCGTCCAACGACCAACGTCTACGGTGGCCGGAATCTACAAGGGTGAGTTTTGCTTGTTTTTTCAGTTTCAAATTTCTTCTATTTTGCTAATTCTGATTTCTGTTTTTGCTTACTGTATTTTTGATAACAAATTATATACCGATTGTTTCAAATCATTATAACAAACAATCAGATAAATAAATGACTCTAGGCCTAATAGATTTTAGACACCAAGAGCAAGCATTTAGAAATATTTTCGATGTTTCAAACTTAAAAGTACAGTAACTGACCCGAACTCCAGCCTCTGATATTTTCCTTCCGCGTGTTTGCTACGGCTACTGTTATTTATATTCTTGTTTGACTGCTACTGCCGCTGTCTGATCTTCGCGCTTGCTGGCTCTCCTCCTTTATTTCAGAAACTCTGATTGTTTTCATTGTTTAGGGTTTCGGTGTGAAACCCTAATCGTTTGGGTGTTTTTCTGATTTTTTCCCCTCTGCTTTTGTGTGTTTTTCTCTGTCTGAATTGCTGTGTCAAGGCTTGCTTATATAGGTAAAAAAATAGGGTTTTGCTGATCCTTCTCCATTTCTTTCCTTTTTCAGGTATTTGGACCTCTTGAGGAAACTTGCTCAGCAAGAATAGGCCCAAGGACTGCTGTTGCTGCTTTTATTTTTATTTATTTTCGTTTTTGATTTTTTTGTATTTTTGGTTATTTTTGGTTTTGTATTATTTTTTAATTTAATTTTAATTTTTTGGATTATTGTAAACATTTGTAAATTATTTTTATTGACTTTTGATTATATTTGCTATGGACAGATTTTTGTTTTTGGTTGAAGTGGATGAGAATGATTAAATTGGGCCAAGCCCAATCAAAACTAAACATAGGCCCAACTTAGAAAAATGGCTGAAATGAAGCCCAATTAGAACAAATTTAAGATCAGGTCCAATCTAGCCCCATAGGTCCATTTAGGCAAACATTAGACATAAGCCCAATTATTAAAAACTGGTTCAAAACACTAAGTGTAAGCTCAAATAGGCAAGCTAATGAGATCAGGCCCAAAAAGGTTGGACATAGGCCCAATTAGACAAATCGGTCCAAATCAGAAACAAAACAGCGCTCGAAGTGCCATAGGCTTGTGACACGGGGTTAAAGCGATTATTATAAAAGACCGGGCAAAATTAGGGTATAACAGCTGCCCCTCTTTATTTATATTTTACTAGAAAAGGTGAACGGTTTTCAGATTTTCATAGTAGAAATACAAATAAAGATAGATTAGACACTAATTTTGTCCGCTTAGGGGGAAGATGAGTTAGGGAAATGAGGGACGATTAACACTTGGCGTGTTAATCGAGAACAATAAAGAAACGAACACTGGGGATCTGGCGGAGCACTGGGGCTCTAAAAGAGCATTTGGGCTCTAAGGGAGCACTGGGGTTCAAAAGGGGTTGCCTAAGCCCTAAAGGACCAATTGGGGTCCGAAAGTGCACTGGGGCTTTGAAGACTGCCGGGGTCCGAGGGTGGCCTTTTTCGAGCGGCCGTTAATAAGATCAGGTCTAGAACTGATCACGAATGACGTCCACTATGTCTTAGGCTGACACAGCTAGTCTGAATGGCCTGGGGCCGGATGATCCGTCGGTGCTCGATGCCGACGTGCGATCTGGATTGGATGACCGTTGGAGGTCTAAGGAGCGCTGGG
Organism: Astragalus membranaceus; assembly: GCA_039519185.1. Classification (NCBI taxonomy): domain Eukaryota; kingdom Viridiplantae; phylum Streptophyta; class Magnoliopsida; order Fabales; family Fabaceae; genus Astragalus; species Astragalus membranaceus. The sequence goes on from CM076847.1 coordinate 180,417,749, forward strand.
GCTCGCGGTGTTAACATTACGATCTGGTTTGCTGAGTTAAGGTCAGCACTTATCATGTTTAAATAATAATAAAAAAAACTGAAAGGGTCGACACTTGAGGTCGGTATGCAACATGTGTTATGCATATGACATGCATGTAATGTATGCATATGTAATGAAATATGGAATGGTTCACTCTTGCTTTCTTTTCTTTTCTCGCTTTTATTTATTTTTCTTTGCTTCTTTTTGCTTTTCTTTTTGGCTTTTTTTTTGCCTCTTTTTTTTGTCTCTTTTTTTGCTTTTCTTTTTGGGCTTCTCTTTTTGCTGGTCCTTCAACTCGCAGGACTTCCGGCATGAGGCTATCAAGTGCATTCGTACTGCTAAGTCAATTGCGCATGACTGGGACTTATCATTTGAGATGATCGCGCATTTATTGCTCTATTCCTGCGGTTCCCTTCTTCCTTATAGGTATTTTAATGAAAGACTATATCTCTTCTGTGATTCTCGGAAATTTCGTAGTGATTGTAATGCTTTTGATTATGCCACATGTTTCCCAATCTAGTATCAATTATCACAAAACATCATTTCGAAAATAGACTGGAAGTAAAAAGAAAGGAAAGTGTTTGATATTGACATTGGAGGCCAAATGTGCAGAAGGCACACCGACTTAAGATTACGTCAGGAATTTTATTGAAAGAATAGGAAAGCTGAAATACTAAGCAGACTTCTCGGTAGTTAGTGTCCTTGAAGTAACGGTGCCGGCCACCCATGTTCACGACCTTGATCACTCATCATCCGACTTCTGGAAGTGTTGATTGTCTCAATGTTTGTTTAGTCCAACTTCCTGACCCTAATTTTTGCCTGGATCGCCCTTTAGAGTTTTCAATCCATCGGGTCGCTCTAATTTTTGCCTAGGCCGCCCTTTCGGGTTTTCAACCTAGCGAGCTCATTTTTGCTTGGATCATCTTTCTCATTTTTCTATACTCCTTTTTTAAGCAGAGTTCACCGGGAGTGGGGGGGTCTTCCCTGTCCATTTTTGTGAGAATTAAGGCTCTTCCAGAGAATGATTTCTTTACCATGTGAGGTCCTTTATAGTTCGAGGTCCATCTCCTGCGGGAATCCTTTTGGGTATGACTTTCTTGGGTACCAAGTCTCCTTAAAATTGTTGAGGAAAGACTTTGTTAAGTTTTCTTTGTTCTTTTCTGGTATGACATAAGACAACCATTCTTTTGTTTGGTGAGGTTTAATGGAAGTACTACTCCCATCGTACGGGGTTGCCCCTGTTGAAGTATGAACTAGGTCTGATCTCCACGTGAGGTGAAATGTCACTATCATCCCTGATATTCTTCACTTGTTGTTGCAACTGCCCCATTTGTTTTTTTGGGCGGTATGGGATGGGATCATGATGCTTGACTTGGAGTCCTTACATAGTCGTTTCGCCATTGTCTGTGATGATTTTTAGGAAAGCCGTAACGGCAAACCAAATTTCTCGACAATCACGGATTTGTTACACCAGTGGGCGTCTTATGTCAGACAAGGTGATGTAAGTGAACTTTCTTGATTTGTTATCCTTTGGGTGTGATGTTAATTTTAACACCTTTTTGTCTTCTTCTGTGCCCAAGTTGATCATTTCGTTTGATTCCACGCGAGGATGAGTTACTTTATCCTTTTGTTCTGTTATTATCATTATCTCTGGAAGAGTTTCCCAGTTATCTTCAACATATTCCTTGGTTTGATTAATGGGGCGATCAAAGTTATGACATGAATTACCGACGTTGTTATTTTCAAGGACAAGTTATTTAAGTCTGCATTAGTAGAAATTGAAGAAGGATAAAAGAAAAAGTAAAGCGAGCAAATGAGTAAAAAGGAATTTATCGGAGAATTCAAAATGCTATTTTATTAATATTGATACAGGAAAGAAACATGCATGCCCTTATTGAAATGTCTTAAGGCTTTGGGCAGAGCCATAGGATTTGCATTACGTAACATTACTTTGAACCGAAAATCACAAGAAAATCAACAATCTCCCAATTCATAAGTGCTTCAGTTGCAGGACAAAGGCGCACAAGGTTGATGATGTTGTTTTTAGCCCTTTGATCGCCTTCAAAAGCACAGACGGGTGACTTCTCATGCCCCTGGCAAAGAGTTAGCGCCTCCGCTCGGAGCATCCTCATTGAAACTCAACCATTTGGATTCGATCAGATCTTGAATCACATGTTTCAGTGCCTTGCAGTTTTCTACTGAATGCCCGATTGCGCCTGCGTGAAATTCGCAAGTGGCGTTCGGGTCATAGCCTCTCGGGAAAGGAGGTTCAATGGGCCTCATCGGGCGAGGGGAGATTAGGTTGTGACTAGTGAGGTGGTCGAACAGATCTAAGTAGGATGCGGGAATTGGATCAAACTGTACATGTCTCCTTTCTGGGTAGTTTGGTGGTTTATGGCTTTTAGTGGTTTGGGTAGAGAAGTGCAGGGCTTGAGGATGTTTTTTGGAAGTGTAAGAGGCTTTCACTGATCCTGTTATGGAATTGGTTTCCCCTCTAACAAATCCTGCGAAGGGCTTCTTTGGGTTATTGGTTTCGGCTGAACCGTAAGATATTTTCCCGTTTCTCATTCCGTTTTCCAGCCTTTCCCCTAGGGTGATCATGTCTGAGAAGTTAGAGGATACGCTCCCAATTAATCTGTCATAGAGGGGTGATTGCAACGTATCTATGAACATGGATACCATCTCTTTCTCTAGTAGAGGCGGGGCTACCTGCGCTGCCGACCCTCTCCAACGCTGGGCATACTCCTTGAGTGATTCTTTGTTTCTTTTCACCATATTTTGCAACTGTGCTCTATCGGGAGCCATATCGATGTTGTATTTGTACTGCTTTGAGAAAGCATCAGCCAGATCTTTCCAGCATTGAATGTGGGTGCGTTCCAACTGCATGTACCAGCTTGAGGCTGCCCCAGTCAAGCTGTCTTGAAAGTAATGGACGAGCAGTTTGTCGTCGTATGCAAATGCGGCCATTCTTCTACAATACGTAGTCAGATGGCTAGCGGGACAAGTTACCCCTCTGTATTTGTCAAAGTCAGGCACTTTGAACTTGGGTGGGATAATCACATTAGGGACAAGACACAGATCATATGCCTCCCTTGCGCCGACATTGGATCCTTCAATTGCTCTGAGGCGCTCTTCTAGCATCTGATATTTGTCCTTGGGCTGAGAGTCCTCCATTGAGTAGTTATGAGTGGGTCCTCTCATGTTGTAGTGGGGAGGAACCATTGGCATTGCAGCAGAGTTCGGTGTAGGAACATGATGAACTACTAATGGTGACGAAGTATAACCCTGCGGAATGACCTGTGGAGTAGTCGTAAGACTTGAGAAGTGAACTCGCGGTATTTCTGCATTTGTATTTTGAGCTGAAGGTCCAGCGCCTCCCGAAGGTCCTTCCTCTTGATTGGCTTCCAAGGTAGGAGGAGCGTAACCAGCTGGGAGACCGTAAAGGGGCCATTGGTAGCTCTGGATGTTCACTCCAGCGGTGTGTGGAGTCTCAGAGCTGGGAGGAGGAGGAAGACTTATAGCATTGTTCTCAGTATTCCCTGCCAAAGCACCTTCATCTACATTTTTTCTCTCGAGGAGTTTCACGAATTCATACATTTGATCTTTCAGCGCCATCATCTCGGTCATTTGATCTTTCAATACCATCATCTCGCTCATTTGAGCCTTCAGCTTTGCAATGTCTTCTCTCAGAGTCTGATTATCCTCTTCGGCCATTTTTCTTGTTTGAGAACTAGTCCGGTAGCAATGTTGATGAACCAGCTTGCCCTTTTACTCTCTGTTTATTTTTTTCAATTTTTCTTTTTTTCGTAAGTACGTGAATGAACTGATGAATGTGCATGCAATGAAAATGTATGCTTTCGTGTCGTGCCGGGGAAATTGCAAGAAACTTATTTTATTAATGCGAATGTTTGATCCATCTTGTCAGAAAGAAAGTCTTACAATTCCCTGGCGGTTATAGAAATGCATGAAGAATGAAATGTTAATGTGCAATTAATTTTTTTTATGCCATGCAAAAGGGAAAGGTAAAAATGCATGAGGTATGCTAAAAACAATTTGCCAAAATAACACATGATTTTTTGAGAATTTTGTTTTTAGAAGACCGAAAAATGTATCAGTGTTTGTTTGAGTGCAGGGGTATGAGGCTCCTTTGTGTCCTACGAGGGTTCCTTAGAAAATAGTTCTAGGGCTTGTCTATTAAGTGAACCTTTCAAAGGGTAGCTCTAAAGAGTCCTACATAAGGTTCCTAGAGCCAACGACCCCAATTAAGAACACTGATCAACAACAATAGGCAAGCTATTAGGAGTGCCAGCATTCTCAAGAGGGACCAAACTCTAGGTGAGACTTTCGTGACCACCCAACAGGACGCACATCCAGTAGGCCATCACTACGCAGTCTCGTTCTAACTTAGGTTATTCTCCAGTCCGGGTATAGGACTATTCTCACAAGTGTGCAAAAATGTGATAGTGGAGTGTGTGAAGGAGCAAAATATCAAGAATGCCCCCCAAGCTGCAAAACAAACAAACATACATACAGAAAAGTAGTCTTCTATCCCAGGGTTTTCATGTCACAAAGAATAATATGCAATGAAAATAAAAGACAAAAAGGGAAGGATAAAAATAAACATTTAACAACTAATCTTGCAACTAATTAGACTAGGTTTGACTCTCTAAATTGTCCCCAGTGGAGTCGCCAGCTATAGCGACCGAAAAATCCGGGTGAGGATTCCTCGAAGGTTCAAAGATGAAGCCGCCACCAAAGTTTAGTTTAAGGGCAAACATTGGAAAATCCCTTTTGGAATGGATAAGGGTCCTTGAGACCAGATTTGGGTTCGGGAGTCGGTTATGCGTGGGGAAGGTATTAGCACCCCACGACATCCTTCCTAATGAAGGTTACCTGCTAACTAGTTGTAGGAAAGAACATTAATTTTGAAAACATTTATTTTTACCCTTTTATTGTGAATTAAAAAGAAAGAAGAAAATTGATATTTTATTTGGGAAAATGATTATTTTGGAAAAGACTAAAAGAGGTTTTTTTATTAGTGTAATTGACAGATGTGGGCCCCCATCTGCTCCTACGTATCTCTTGGTAGAGAATAAAATCACACGTAGTTCTTGGTAGAAAAATGTTTGTTTGTTGGTAGTTTTTAATATAGGGATCTTAGGACTCTTGAGTGATCAGTTCATTTGTCCTAAAATGACGACTAACCTGACTGTACAGTCGGCTTAGTCCCCTACTTTGCGAAAATAGAGTTTTTGGAGTTTGGAAAATGGTTTGAAGTGTGTTTGTTTGATTTTATTGGAATAGGGGTTTTAGGGTTCCTAAGCCGTACGGCTCATTTATCCTAGAACGCTGACTAACCCGTCTGTACAGTCGGCTTAATCCCCTAATTTGAAAGTTTGTTTTGTGGAAAGAAATGTGTTTGTGTTTATTTTAATTTAGAAATTTGTTTGTTTTAAATAGGGATTTTAGGCCATGATCCGTAACGGTTCATTAGTGACCTAAAAAGCAGACTAACCCGACTGTACAGTCGACTTAGTCCCCTATTTATGTTTTTTGAAAATGAAATATTTATTTATTTGTTTTTATAGATTTTTTTTGTAAGTTTGTGAAAGAAATTGTTTTTGTAGAGAGAGAAAAAAAGAAGAAAACGAAAAGGGGTGTAGCGGTAAAATGGGGGTGTAGTTAACTGCAGGAGGTTGTATTATTAATGAGGGGGGTGCGAATAAGAGAGCAGCCCACAGCTTTGCTTTAGTGTCCTGGCCCTGCGCAAATGGGCTTACCGGGGGGTCATGGTGATGAAACACAGGGGTGTATTCAGTAATCTGAATTAAAAATAAAACAAAAATAAAACAAAAAACTGAGACATATAAAAGCCCACTTATTTTTGACCTAAACCTAATTTGCCTCAAATTTCACTCCTCCAGCTGCGCCGCTTCTAGAGGCACGAGGAGAGAGAGAGTTAACTCCGCAAATTTCGTGAGAGAAAGGGAGAACGAAGGCGGAGATCACGGAGAGAGAGGGAGAACGAAGGCGGAGAGGAAGAAGGAGGACGACGCGAAGGGGAAGAGCGAAAATAGGAGGGAGAGAAGAGACGGTGGCGACTGCGGCGACCCATCGCTTGGTGACGGTGGAGGGATGAAGATGGTGACGGTGGCTACGTTGTTGTCCAGTTTGAAAAAACGCAAGGGAAGAGGAGCGGCGACGGCTCAGTTGGGGAGGGCTGATGGCGGTGTTTTGGAGTGGACGGCCACCGTCTACGGTGGCCGGAACTAGTGGGTGAGGCTTCGGTTCCTCTTGTTTTTTCGTTAATATTTTCTCCTTTCTCTTCTAATCTGATTCCTTTTCTTTATGTTTTTTATGTTTGTTTTTTTGGTTCCTTTAGGTGGTTCGTGCGGTGGTGGTGACCGTAGGCTACGATGGCGTTGAGCGAAGGACGGTTCTGATGGTCACCGTGAGCTCACGGTGGGGAAAATCGGTGTTCCGACGGTGTCTTCCGTCCAACGACCAACGTCTACGGTGGCCGGAATCTACAAGGGTGAGTTTTGCTTGTTTTTTCAGTTTCAAATTTCTTCTATTTTGCTAATTCTGATTTCTGTTTTTGCTTACTGTATTTTTGATAACAAATTATATACCGATTGTTTCAAATCATTATAACAAACAATCAGATAAATAAATGACTCTAGGCCTAATAGATTTTAGACACCAAGAGCAAGCATTTAGAAATATTTTCGATGTTTCAAACTTAAAAGTACAGTAACTGACCCGAACTCCAGCCTCTGATATTTTCCTTCCGCGTGTTTGCTACGGCTACTGTTATTTATATTCTTGTTTGACTGCTACTGCCGCTGTCTGATCTTCGCGCTTGCTGGCTCTCCTCCTTTATTTCAGAAACTCTGATTGTTTTCATTGTTTAGGGTTTCGGTGTGAAACCCTAATCGTTTGGGTGTTTTTCTGATTTTTCCCCTCTGCTTTTCTGTGTGTTTTTCTCTGTCTGAATTGCTGTGTCAAGGCTTGCTTATATAGGTAAAAAAAATAGGGTTTTGCTGATCCTTCTCCATTTCTTTCCTTTTTCAGGTATTTGGACCTCTTGAGAAAACTTGCTCAGCAAGAACAGGCCCAAGGACTGCTGTTGCTGCTTTTATTTTTATTTATTTTTGTATTTTTGGTTATTTTTGGTTTTGTATTATTTTTTAATTTAATTTTGATTTTTTGGATTATTGTAAACATTTGTAAATTATTTTTATTGACTTTTGATTATATTTGCTATGGACAGATTTTTGTTTTTGGTTGAAGTGGATGAGAATGATTAAATTGGGCCAAGCCCAATCAAAACTAAACATAGGCCCAACTTAGAAAAATGGCTGAAATGAAGCCCAATTAGAACAAATTTAAGATCAGGTCCAATCTAGCCCCATAGGTCCATTTAGGCAAACATTAGACATAAGCCCAATTATTAAAAACTGGTTCAAAACACTAAGCGTAAGCTCAAATAGGCAAGCTAATGAGATCAGGCCCAAAAAGGTTGGACATAGGCCCAATTGGACAAATCGGTCCAAATCAGAAACAAAACAGCGCTCGAAGTGCCATAGGCTTGTGACACGGGGTTAAAGCGATTATTATAAAAGACCGGGCAAATTTAGGGTATAACAATTGCCAAGAAGCTTTTGAGAAGATTAAGAAGTGTAGCGACCGAAAAATCCGAAGGAGGGGATTCTTCGTCATTTTTGCAATGAAGCCGCCATCAATATTTATTAAATAGGAAAACATTGAAAAAACCTTTGTTTTTGGGTTCGGGGGTCGATTATGCGCGGGGAAGGTGTTAGCACCCCACAGCATCCTTTCAAGAGAAAGGTTACCATTTAATTTAATGTGTAGATAGATAGTTAATTTAAAGAAAATACTTTAATTTACCTTTTTATTATTTGCAAAATTGAAGAGGAAGACTTAATAAAAATTTTAGTTTTTTGCGCTTGACAGGAGCGGGCCCCTGCTCCTACGTATCTCCAGGTGCGATGGAGAAATCAAAGCTACGTAGTTCTTGGAGTAGAAAATGTTTGTGTGTTTGATGTTTTTTATTTATTTTTGAAATCAGGAGAGGTACTCGAGACGACCAAACAAGTAAAACTCAGAGTGGTCGTCGCTCATAGCTCGTTTGAAAACCAAAGCTGTTATCAACGGTCAAACAAGCTAAGCTCAGGGTGACCATTAATAACAAACCAATTTTATGTTTAGGAAAACATTTATTTGCTATTTGGGAAAAAAAGTTTGTGAAAGAAAATATTTATTTAGGGAAAAGAAATATTTTTTTAAAAGGAGAAACAGTGGGTGCAATAGTAAAATAAGGGTGTAAAGAACAGGAGGGCTGTATTATTAAAACTGGGGTGTAGATAATAGCCCAATCTCATTTTTATTGGGCTGATCCATTTCAAGAATTCGTGGGCTTCAGAGGGGCGCGAAAAGTAACACACGGGGTGCTAATAGAGATCTGAAAAATAAAAAAAACGTGAAAAGACAAAAAAGCCCTTACACCCCTACTATAAAAGCAAAAACTTAAATTAGGAAACCCTAATTCTTTCTCTTCACCTCACGCGGCGCCCCCTTCCCAAAACGTCAAAAACCTAATTCCTCCCTCTCTCTCCCTCAGCGCCGTGCCTCCAACCCTAATCTCTCTCACCCTAATTTCTCTTTTCTCTTGCGCCATTTGCCCCCCTCTCCCTCAGCCGTGACCTCGCCTCCCTCTCCTCTACTCCGTTTCGCTTCCTTTCCTTCAACCGATCCAAACCTTCGCTTTCATCAAGACTCAGTTCCGTTTTTTCTCCTCCTCCTCACTGACCCACTATTTCTCTGATCTGGTTGCTGTTGGTGGTGCTGTTTGGTTCTGGGTCATCGACGGTGTGGTTACGACGGCGACGGTGATAAGGGGGAAACGAAACGGAGGGCGACACGGTGGTTGGTAGATGCGTTTGGTTGCGGGGTGATGGTCGCGATGGCTGTGAGATTTCGGTGGATGTGGTTCGTTTTATGGCTGTGGTGCGGTTTGCGGCTGAGATGGGTGGTGACGCCGTGGGTGGTGATTTCCGGTGGCGGTGATGTGGAGGTTTCGGTCATACAACGGGGGGGAGGCTACGGTAATGGTTGTGTTCGGTTTTCTGTGTTGGTGTCTTGCGGCGGCGTGAAGGGTTTATCGGTGACAGTGGTGGCCGTTTGGTGGAGGCTGGCCGTGGGGCTACGGTGGTGACCACCGCAAGCGGTGGCCGGAGGTAAAACCTCTCCCTTCTCTCTTTCTTGTTTCGATTCTGTCTTGAAATTTTAGTTGTGCCTTCCCTTTTTTTTAAAACGAAAACAGCTTACACCCTTCCCCTCCCCTTTTACAAATGAATTAACAGAAGCATAAACATGATTTTCCCTATTTTCAAATTCTCTTTCTGATACAGTTTCAACCCTTTGCATTTTATATTTGGTTAATCATTGAAAACAAAGAAGAAAAAAAAACGCATATGTACCTAAGAATAATAGTTATGTATACATATTCTCAGTTACTGAATAAAAGAAAGACATAAAGGAAAAGCTGATGTATACTATATTGAAAACGAAAATAGGAATTTACCTAGTTCCAAGCTTTTACTCTGAGTTACTCTTTACTTGCTCAAGTGGAAAGAAAACTGATCCTGAATATCTTTTGAAATAGCATCAACTTGATATCAGTGTTGTGTTTTTTGTGTATCTGTGTGTGTGTGTCCCTAACTGATTTCAGTTCATTGGTATTTATAGGCTGGGGATTCTGGTGTAGGTGTGGTGTTGGAGCAGGGAATCAAAACTCAGGAGACCGGGCTGTTGTTGTTGCAGCAGAGACACAGTGGAGCAGCAAGGGATGGCAGCAGGGGTGGAACAAGGTTGCTGCCACTGCAGCAATGTTTTTACTGAAAATGGAAGCCAAACAAAAGGGACAAGAAGAAAGAAGCTTGGGCTTCTAGCTCCAGGGAGAGCAAGTCGCATGCTGCCTCCATTTGATTTTGTTTTATTATTTATTTTTTTGTACTCTTTTTGCTTTTTAATTAATTTTTGTACCAATTGTAATTAATTTTTTTGTCTTCACCTACATCAAAGTTGACTTAGGTTGTTCCTCTTATTTGTAAAAAAAACTGTTTATAATAATAAAACATTAATTCAGAAATTGATTTTTATTAGATTTTTTCATAATAATAATGATAATTAACTAATAGCAAATGACTTTAATAGCGGTAAAAAAAACGAGTACCAAAAAAAGGCTCGTATGCCACGAGAAACAAACACGCTCACGCAATGAAAGCAACAACGCGCGTACAATTAAAAAACGTGGCACAACGAGAACAATAATGCGTGCACAATTAAGAGAGAAATGTGGCACAACGAGAACGACAATGCGTGCACAATTAAAAGCGACCCGCACACGCTAGGTGCGAATTGAAATCATTTGCGTTAGTCTGACGGACGAAATTAGGGTATTACAGCTGCCCCTCTTTATTTATATTTTACTAGGAAATATGAAGGGTTTCCAAATTCCTCGAGTAAAATAGAAATAAAGATAAAAACACTAATTTTGTCAAAACCTTTTCTTTTTTGAAAAAAAAATCATAAAAAAAAATGGGTTTACATAGAACAAAAGTAAATAGGGATCACTGGGGATCTGAAGGAGCACTGGGGCTCTGATGGTTTAATTCACAATTGATGCTTGGCGCATCGATTGGAGTCAAACTGAAGGACCGACGGGGTCTGAAGGGCATGCCTAAGCTAGATGGACCAATGGGTCTGAAGGAGCGCAAACTAGCAACGGGGTACTAGTAAAACGGTCTGCTTGGGGGATGGCCTTTTTCGAGCGGCCATGGGTGGCAAGGTCAGGTCGTTGACCTGATTTGCACACCTCGAAGGACGTGCACTGTGTTTTTTAGGCGGACACAGCTAGTCTGAAGGACCTGGGGTCGGATGATCCGTCGGTTGCTCGACTAACGCGACGTGCGATCTGGATTGAAGGACCAATTGTTGGTCTGAAGGAGCACTAGGGCTCTGAAGGACCGCTGGGGGTCTAAAAGGTTGATACTAGGCTCAATGCTAACACTATAACTTAATTTTTGACAGATAAAAAACTAATCTATATTTGAACGCATTTTAAGGATGCAATGGATGATGTATGCGTGCATGCAGTGTAAGCATGTGCAACGATCGATATCTGGTGGTATGATGAATGAAATGTGGGATGCTTTTTTTCTTTGTTTGTGTTTTTCTTTTTTGATTCTTTTCGCTCTTTTGCTCTTTCTCGACCCTTTTGCTCTTTTGCTCTTCCTTGACTTTTCTGCTGATCTCATCATCTCGCAGGACTCTCGACGTGAGATATGAGGGTTGCCTCAAAGTAGTGGTGCCAAAGCGCGGGTTATTGTGATTCATTGCTTGAAGTGATTATGCATTTGTCTTCTTTGCAATTTTATGAGAGATCGTTTCTTTTTGTGATCTTTAGAAATCTCGCAATGATTGTAATGCTTTCGATTATGCATTTGTTTCGCAATTCAATATCATCTACCATAAAGCATCTTTTCAAAGCAAATAGGGAGATGAGAGAACGAAGAAAGAGTTAAATATTCAAGTGGAAACCGAGTGTGCAGAAGGTCACACTGGCTGAAAATTACATTGAGAGTTTAAACTAAAAAGAAAGAAAGAAAAGGAAAACAAAAGCAGATCTTTTGATTGTTTGCATCTTTGAGGTAACAACGCCAATCACCCATACACATGACCTTGAGCATCCATCACCCAACATTCGGACGACTGCCTTTGCATTAACCAAGTCCAACTCATTGACCCTGATTTTTGCCTGGACTGCTCTTTAGAGTTTTCAATCCACCAGGTCGCTCTAATTTTTGCCTAGGCCGCCCTCTCGGGTTTTCAACCTAGCGAGCTCATTTTTGCTTGGCTCATCTTTCTCTTTTTTCATATATTTCTTTAGGCATAGTACTTCTTAACTGCATCTGAGTTCACTGGGAGTGGGAGGTCTTCACCGTCCATTTTTGTGAGAATTAAGGCTCCTCCAGAGAATGCTTTCTTTACCACATAAGGCCCTTCGTAATTAGGGGTCCATTTTCCACGGGAGTCCTTTTGGATAGGTAAAATTTTCTTGAGCACTAGATCTCCTTCTTGAAACTGCCGGGGTCGAACTTTCTTATCATAAGCTTTCTTCATTCTTTGCTGATACAACTGCCCGTGACACAAAGCTTCCACTCTTTTTTCCTCTATGAGGTTCAATTGATCAAATCGAGATTGAACCCATTCTGCTTCCTCTAATTTAGTTTCCATTAACACTCGCAGAGAGGGTATTTCGACTTCTACGGGAAGAACTGCTTCCATCCCGTATACTAGTGAGAATGGTGTTGCCCCTGTTGACGTGCGAACTGAGGTCCCGTACCCATGCAAAGCGAAAGGTAACATTTCATACCAGTCCTTGAAGGTCACTACCATCTTTTGCACGATCTTCTTTATGTTCTTATTTGCAGCTTCGACTGCCCCATTCATCTTTGGACGGTACGGGGAGGAATTATGATGTTGGATTTTGAAGTTGTCACACAACTCTTTCATCATCTTGTTGTTCAGGTTGGTCCCATTGTCTGTGATGATTTTATTTGGCAGACCATAACGGCAGATCAAATCTCTTTTTATGAACTTGACAACCACCGATTTGGTTACACTGGCGTAAGAAGCGGCCTCGACCCATTTGGTGAAATAATCGATAGCGACAAGAATGAAGCGATGTCCATTTGATGCCTTAGGTTCGATGGGACCAATGACATCCATTCCCCACATTGAGAATGGCCATGGCGCTGTTAGGACATTCAAAGAAGCAGGCGGCACATGGATATTATCGGCGTAGATTTGACACTTGTGGCATTTTCTCACGTAGTTAAAGTAGTCGGTTTCCATTGACAACCAGTAGTAGCCAGCCCTTAGGATTTTTCTTGCCATGGTGTGCCCGCCAGAATGGGTTCCGAACGACACATCTGAGGAGGACCATGTCGTGGTTCCTTTTGTAAAGCACCTCCCCGTTTAGGAAGAAACCCATCGATAACCTCCTAAGTGTTCTCTTGTCATTCTCAGTGGCACCAGGAGGATACTCTCGGCTTGTGATATAGTGCTTGATATCGTAATACCAAGGTTTACTGTCAGGCTCTTCTTCGATTGCCACACAATGATGTGCCGGTAGGTCTCGATGTTGGATTCGGATGAATGTCAGACTTTTGTTGTTATTGATATTGAACATTGATGACAACGTCGCCAAGGCGTCAGCCAACTGATTTTCTTCACGGGGGAGATGGTGGAAAGTGATCTCCTCGAATCGTTTAATCATATTTTGGATGTGATCATGATAAGGAATCAGTTTGGGATCCCTGGTTTCCCAGTCACCTTTTATCTGATGGATGACTAGTGCTGAGTCCCCATATACATCGAGTCTTTTGACTTTCCATTCAAGGGCCGCTTTGATGCCTAGGACGCACGCTTCATATTCTGCAATGTTATTGGTGCAATAGAAGCTCAGTCTAGCAGTGAATGGTATGAAGCGGTTATCAGGGGAAATCAGCACAGCTCCGACCCCGTGCCCATACAAATTGGAAGCGCCATCAAATGACATCCTCCACCTTTTGTCGTCTGGAGATTTCCCTTCTCCGAATAGAGCCATTATATCTTCATCTGGGAAATCGTATTGCATTGATTGGTAATCCTCAATGGGCTGATGTGCCAAGTATTCAGCTAGGGCACTACCTTTGATTGCTTTCTGAGTGACATACAAGAGGTCGTATTCAGATAGTAGCATTTGCCAGCGGGCGATTCTTCCTGTGAGCGCAGGTTTTTCAAAAATGTACTTGATTGGATCCATTTTAGATACCAACCAGGTCGTGTGGCTCAGCATATACTGCCTCAGACGACGTGCAGCCCAGGCCAGAGAACAACATGTTTTTTCCAACAATGAGTATCTCGTCTAGCACTCGGTGAACTTCTTGCTTAGGTAGTAGATGGCATGTTCTCTCCTTCCAGACTCATCATGTTGCCCCAGTACGCAACCCATTGAGTTGTCTAGCACGGTTAAGTATAGAATGAGGGGTCTGCCCTGCACCGGTGACATCAGAATCGGTGGATTTTGGAGGTACCTCTTGATCTTTTCAAAGGCCTCTTGGCACTTATCGTTCCACTTTGTTTCTTGGTTATTTGCACAGCAATTTGAAGATCGGCTCGCAGGTCGATGTTAATTGGGATATGAATCTGGAGATGTAGTTCAACCTTCCTAGGAACCCACGAACTTCCCTTTCGGTTTTAGGCGCTGGCATTTCAAGAATTGCTCGTACCTTGTCCGGATCTACCTCTATTCCCTTCTGACTGACTATGAACCCCAACAACTTTCCTGACCTTACACCGAAAGTGCATTTGGCGGGGTTTAATCTGAGTTTGAACTTCCTTAGGCGTTCAAATAGTTTCTCCAGATTAACAACATGTTCTTCTTCAGTCTTGGACTTTGCGATCATGTCATCCACATAGACTTCAATTTCTTTATGCATCATGTCATGGAATAAATCCACCATTGCCCTTTGGTACGTGGCACCGGCGTTCTTTAGGCCGAATGGCATTACTTTGTAGCAGAAGGTGCCCCAAAGAGTGATGAAGGTGGTTTTCTCCATGTCTTCTGGGGCCATCTTGATTTTATTATATCCGGAGTATCCGTCCATGAAAGAGAACAAAGAGTGTTGCGCTGTGCTATCTACCAGGACATCAATGTGAGGCAAGGGGAAGCCATCTTTAGGGCTGGCTCTATTCAGATCTCGATAGTCGACACACATCCGAACTTTTCCATCTTTCTTTGGAACTGGGACAATGTTGGCTACCCATTGAGGATATTTTGCCACCGCTAAGAATCCAACGTCGAATTGCTTCTTGACTTCATCTCTGATTTTCAGTGACATTTCTGGCTTCATCCTTCTCAGCTTTTGTTTTACCGGCGGGCATTCGGGCTTTACTGGTAACTTGGGCTCGACTATGTTGGGGTCCAGTCCAGGCATGTCTTGGTATGTCCATGCGAAGATGTCAACATAGTCGAACAAGAGCTTAACTAGCTTCTCTCGCTCACTGTCTTTCATTGTGATGCCGATTTTAACCTCTTTCCTATCTTCTTCTGTGCCCAAGTTTATTACCTCAGTAGATTCCTCGTGGGGTTGAATCACTTTCTCTTCTTGTTCCATCATTCTCATTAATTCTGGAGGAGTTTCCCAGTTATCTTCAACATCCTCCTCGGTTTGATTAATGGGGTGATCAAAGTCACAGTATGAATTATTGGCGTTGTTATTTTCAAAGGCGTTTTTTTCAAATCTGCATTAGTATAAATTGACGGAATGAAAAACGAGCAAAAGGAAAATAAAACGCAACCGCAAAAGAAAACTGAAATTTATTGGAGAATCTGAAACTACGTTTTATTGATATTGATATTGAAAGGAAACATGTGTGCCCGAATGAAATGTCCTAAGGCCTTGGGCAGAGCCATAGGATTGCATTACAGAAACATTACTTTGAACTAAAAACTACAGGAAAATCGACGATCTCCCAATTCTTGAGCTTTTCGCTTGCTGGACAACGGCGCACAAGACTGGCCCCGTCCCCCACAAAGGTAGCATTTGCAATTTCTAGTGCTTGGAAGGCGGTCTCGAAAGATTCTTCTGCAGCCTCAACATAATGGATAGGAAACGGCTTATTGACTAGCAACTCTTCTTCCCCCGAAACGACCACTAACTTGTTGTTGACTATGAACTTGAGCTTTTGATGTAGAGAAGAGGGCACAGCCCCTGCGGAATGGATCCAAGGTCTTCCCAGAAGACAGCTATAAGACGGATTGATGTCCATCACTTGGAAACTCACTATGAAGACTTCTGGACCTACCTGTACAGGTAACTCCATCTCTCCGATAACCTCTCTTTTAGACCCATCGAATGCCCTGATCAGCGTAGAACTGGGTTTCATGTATGAACAATCTACGTCTAGTTTGTTCATAGTTGATTTGGGTAATACGTTCAGGGACGATCCGTTATCGATGAGTACTCGAGCTAGAGAGTATTCATCACATTTCACGGAGATATGCAAAGGCTTGTTGTGCCCTCTTCCCTCAACGGGGATCTCGTCATCTGTGAAGGTGAGGTAGTTGTTTGCGACGATATTTCCGACGATCCCATCAAACTGACCAACTGTGATGTCGTGAGTGACATGAGCTTCACTCAGCACCTTCATTAGTGTTGCTCGATGGGCTTCAGAATTGAGTAATAGTGATAACATGGATATCTTAGCAGGAGTCTGATTCAGCTGATCCACTACCTTGTACTCACTCTGCCTCATAATCTTTAGGAACTCACTGGCTTCTTGCTCAGATAGTGCCTTCTTGCCCATATTTGTGTCGGACGACTCTCCCTCTACGTTTTTTCCTTTATCAATCTTTCCTCTTTCATTTGATTCTCTTCCTCCGGGTCTTTCAGGGGCATAGACGCGCCCACTCCGAGTCATTCCGCTGCTTCCCGAGATATTGGTGACATCAGGATTTTTCTGAGGACCTTTCACTTGGACTTTCGCGTTGTAGTTTCATGGGACTGCTTTGGTGTCATTGTAGGGGAAGGGAGCTGGCACTTGGATAGTGATTGGTTTAGGCATACCCAGGGACGACTTCGCGTCCTTAGTATAGCGGATCTCTAGCGGCTTCCGAGTATCCTTGTTCTGGCCATTGCTCGATAGGATAGTTGACACCTGGTCCTCCCTCTTTTGAAAGCCCACTTGTATTACATGTCGGTCCAACAAGTCCTGAAGCACTTGTTTAAACGCCTCACAATTTCCAATGCAGTGATGGTCATTGCATGGATTCTTTCCAGTGCATTCTCTCTCAATAATCCCAAAGGAACACAGATTAGCATGAATCACCTCCAGGGGTGTCTGGATGCATTCTACCCTCCTGATTAGGGACGGTTCTGCAAAATCCTCAATTGCATTAGTTGAGGGCATCCCATGTCCTGGTAATGGGTTGGTAGCCACATTAGGACCGTTTTCCTTGAAGTTCAACCAGCCCGAGGCGATTAGATCTTGGACGACATACTTCAATGCCTTGCAGTTTTCTATGGAATGGCCGACCGTTCCTGAATGAAATTCGCATGTGGTATTTGGGTCGAAGCCTCTAGGAAAAGGGGGATGGATCTGTCTCATTGGGCGGGTGGTGATTAAATTATGGCTGAGTAGTTGGCGAAATAGGTCGGAGTATGACATAGGGATTGGATCAAACTGGACGAGCTTTCCGACTGAGTAGTTTTGTGGTTTATGGCCTTGGTTATTTTGGGTAGGTGGGGTAGATAGTGTTTGTGCTGAGAACGGATTGGTGTGAGCGGGATTGGAGTAGGAAGTTTTTCCGGTTCCTGTGATGGCATTGGCTTCTCCTTCTTTCTTTTTAGGAAATCCGGAGAAGGGCTTTCTCTGGTTAGTGTTTCCGGGGGAGGTATAAGCGATTTTCCCATTCCTCATTCCGTTCTCTAGCCTTTCTCCAATAACGACCATATCCGAGAAACTTGACGATACACTCCCGATCAGTTTTTCATAGAAGGGTGAAGGAAGAGTTTCCATGAACATAGATACCATTTCCCTTTCAAACAGAGGCGGTGCTACCTGTGCTGCTAGTCCTCTCCAACGCTGAGCATATTCCTTGATGGACTCATTATCCCTTTTAGTCATGTTTTGTAGCTGAGTCCTATCAGGAGCCATATCAGTGTTGTACTTATACTGCTTAAGGAAAGCATCAGCGAGATCCTTCCAACACCGAATATGAGTGGGTGTCAACTGCATATACCAATTTGAAGCTGCCCCAGCTAAGCTGTCTTGGAAGTAGTGGATAAGCAGCTTATCGTCATTTGCGAATGCAGCCATCTTCCTGCAGTACATAGTTAGGTGGCTTGCCGGACATGTTGCTCCTCTGTATTTATCAAAATCTGGCACCTTAAACTTAGGGGGAATGACCACGTTTGGAACGAGACATAAATCTTGTGCATTTCTTGCGCCAATATTGAATCCTTCCACTGCTCTCAACCTTTCTTCCAGCATTTGCAGTTTGTCTTGGGCTTGAGGGTTCTCCATAGAGTAGTTGTGAGGAAGCCCACTCATACCATAGTAAGGATGAATCATCGGAACTATGGCTGGGTTCACATTTGGGATATGTGAATGAGTGGGGTTCCTGAGGCTGGACCCTTGAGCTTGAGCATCGACTACCAGTGGTGGAGTGTAGCCGAGTCGAAATCTTTGTGGTGCGACAACAGGGCTCGGGTTGTGCATCTGTGGTGCCCCCGGATTACTATTGTGACCTATCGGCGCAGGATGTCCTTGTCCCACGACTCCTGAGGGACCATCTTCCGGATTGGCAGCGACTGTCGGAGGTGTGTAACCTTGCGGAAGTCCATAAGGAGGCCATTGGTAACCCTGTTCGTTAGCCCCAGTAGGGTACACTGTATGGGGGATTCCGGGTCCATTGGGAATAGGAGGGTTGGTAGCTTGATTTTCAGTGTTCCCAGCGGAGACATCTTCATCTGCATTCCCACTCCTCAAAGCTTGTAGGACCCTTAAGATCTCGGCCATCTGTTGTTTCATCACATCTATTTCTGCCCTAAGCTCTTGATTGCCTAGGTTCTGGTTACCCTGACCTAAGTCGTCCTGATGTGGATCGCCTTGATCCAGGTTATCTTGAGGCGGATTGTCCTGATTTGCTTCCATGTTTCTGGCCTGAGAACGAGTCCAATAGCGATGTTGACGCACCAGCTTGTCTTTTATTCTCTGTTGACGGGATACATGATATGAGTATGTGAATGGATGAAAAATGAGTGATGCATGTGTGCATGAGTTTTATTGTTTTAGGCCGAGAATTGTAAGCGCGTCTTGATTTGTCATAAGTACATAAACTAACGTTTCAAGCATTTCCAAAAGGAGGATCAATAGGTGGAACAAACAAACTTCATTGATGGGGGAAAAGTACAGCATTCTTGAAATAAAAATTCGGAAAAAAACATTACAATGCTCTTTTAAATTTCGCTCAAATACATATAGCTTTCATTTTTCCACTCCTCTCTCTTTTTCTACTAGTGGTGCTACCAGCCTTCTCCCTAAGTTCGGCAATTAGGATCTTGCAAAATTCCATAAATTTGGAAATATGGACCGGGGTGTTGAACGGGTGCATTGCCGCGTCAGCCTCTTTTAGACGCTTTGGGATACCCATGATAGCTTGATCGGCCAGCCATGCCAACTTTGAGAATCTGTCTCTCCAGTATAAGCTTTCATTCTTCAACTCTATGAAGACTTCATGGTTTTCTATCTTGCTGACCAATTCTACAAAGCGGCTCTCCCAGTGGATGCTTTCAATCTTCAGCTGATGGTAAACTTCCTCTTGATATCTGATATGGTCTTTCAGCTCATCGGATCTCTCATGCTCCCTTCTCAAGGCTTGTTGGTATTCTCGGAGTATTTCTTCAATGGTCTCTTTATCCCGCCGGATACTTTTCACTTGATCTTCAAACTCAGCTATCAATATCCGGGACTCTCTCTTTGACTTCACCAACAAGCCTTGTGCGGTTTTTTCAGCAATCATTGACTCCTCCCATAACTCTTTCCATTTATGCGCATCATCAATGGCTTGGTTCATCTTCAGGTTGCATCGCTTTAGTTCTTCCTTTGCCCCTCTCAGGTATTTCTGGACCTCTTGTTTGCTCTTTTCTTCAATCTGAAGTTGCTTGCGGCTGTGCTCAATGGCCAATGACTTAGCTGCGTTTTCTTCTTCAAATTTCTGGTTTCTTAGGAGCACTTTCTCTAATTCTGCCTGTAAGCCCTTCTTTTCTTCCTCAGATTTTGACACTGCCATTTTGAGCTTATCTAACTCTTCGACAGTGGGTAGGATGGGTTCAGGTACTTCTTCCTCAACCCGTAGTGCGCTTCGGTAAGGCAATCGGGTGTCTTGGATCCTTTTTTGGAGCCACTGACGAAAGGTGGGTTCCTTATCGCCGCCTCTCTTAGTAAGCTCTTGTCCTTTACGGACAACCATGTCCCACGCTTGAGAAATCTTTCGGAGCATGTCAACCTCTTTTGGGCTTCCCACATGGAGGTAAAAAGGGATTAACATGTCTTCGGTGGGCGGATTTCGCATGGGGTACCCTAGCTGTCTTAGAGTCAGAGAAGGATTGTAATTTATGCATCCTCTTGTCCCCATGAGTGGGACATTTTGAAAACTTCCACACTGAAAAATTACCGTAGGCCGGTCTTTCCACCACGATGGGTGCCAACGAACCTTGTATTCATGAAGACCTCTTAGCACTTGCAACCATTCACCGGTACTC
This sequence comes from Astragalus membranaceus, assembly GCA_039519185.1. Classification (NCBI taxonomy): domain Eukaryota; kingdom Viridiplantae; phylum Streptophyta; class Magnoliopsida; order Fabales; family Fabaceae; genus Astragalus; species Astragalus membranaceus. The sequence continues at coordinate 180,438,169 of CM076847.1, forward strand.
ATCGACTCCACATCACATCCTCTAGCGTCTTCGATTGGGCTTTCTACCTTAACTTTGTTGACGAAGGCATGGGTAAGAAGCCAAACATACAAGGCTTGTAGGCAGCAGGATATCCTCTTCCCCTTTAGCTCACTATAATGAGTGAAGGTACAGTAAGTGTCTGCAAGAATGGCTGGAATTGGGTTGGTTGGGTTTTCTTCTTCTTTGAAGGATAGGAATACACCAATAGCGGTTGTGTCCACCTATCTTTCAAGGCGTGGGAATAGCACAATCCCAAAGATGGTCAAAGCTAACACTTGCTTGAAAGGACCCCAATTTCTAGCATCGGCGAAGGACTTCATTTGACTTTCCAAGTACTCTTGCGGGAACCCTACAATGCAATTTCGGTTTTTCTTTTGGAGCTTCAAACTTTCCTTGCTGATTTGTAGCATTGAGGCAAGTTTCTCATCTGTATAGTAATGCCCCTGATACTGGTAGGGCCTAGTGTCCTGTTGAGGAAAACCAAGGATCTGCGTATATTCTTCCAGGGTAGGTGCCATCTGGAAATTTTTGAAAGTGAAGCATCTCAAGGAAGAGTCATAGAATTGGCTCAAGGCAACAATGGCATTTGTTTGCACTTCCAACCGTAATAACATAATAATCTTCCCAAAAGTTCTATCGAAAGACCTGCGCTCGATGGGCGGCAACCAACCCGCACATTCTCTTAAGCTAGTAAGATTGGGCTGTTTCACTGTAGGGTAGTTCAGGGTTTGAACTGTTTCACCGTTTGATCCCATGCTGCCTTGCTTATGACACAATTTTTGAGCCTCTTACAATTCTCGGCAAACCTAAATGAGATGAATAACATGCATGTGAGGATTTTTTTACATTTTGTGAAATAATGATGCTATATGATGGATGAAAGAATGATGTCACGCGTGTAAAAAAAATAAGAAAAAAAAAATTGGCGATTCATCTTTGAGAAGGTGTTAACTATGTGTCACGTCCTATATATTTAAAAGGAAAAAAAAGAATAATAGTAATAATAAAATGGTTTAGATGATTTGATTTTTTTTGGGAAAAGGAAAAAAACAATTAAAAAAAAACTGTAATGATGCAGCGGGTAGGTGAAATGCCCTTGTGTCTTAAACAGGTTATGTCTTATATATAGGTCACGGTCTAGGGTCACTTACGTGATCAATCTCTCAGGTGGCTCTATTCACTTCCTCACAAAGGTTTCCAGAGCTAAAGTCCCTTTCATGATATGATCCACAACGATAGCGAGCTACCTGGTGTGGGATACCATGAAAGAGCATACTCTGGTTGAGACTTTCGTGAGAGTCAGACAGATAAAATCCAGAATGACTGTCACTAATAATCTCCACTCGTCCTAGGTTAATTTTCAGACCCGGGTATAAGGCCCCACTCAAAAGTGTGTGAATAAACATGTGTAGGTGACGTGTGTGACACGGGCATAATACCTAGACCACACAAGCTGCAAAAGAAATACAGGTAATAGTGCAAAAGTTTTCTACCCTAAGGTTCAATAAGGCCATAAATAAATAAACAAATAAATAAAAATAAAATAGACTGGCAAATATGAACGCTAAGGTAAAAAGATATTAAATTAACAATAATCTACACATTTAATTAAATTAGGCTTGACCCTCTTAAAAAAAATCCCCAGTGAAGTCGCCAGCTGTAGCGACCGAAAAATCCGAAGGAGGGGATTCTTCGTCATTTTTGCAATGAAGCCGCCATCAATATTTATTAAATAGGAAAACATTGAAAAAACCTTTGTTTTTGGGTTCGGGGGTCGATTATGCGCGGGGAAGGTGTTAGCACCCCACAGCATCCTTTCAAGAGAAAGGTTACCATTTAATTTAATGTGTAGATAGATAGTTAATTTAAAGAAAATACTTTAATTTACCTTTTTATTATTTGCAAAATTGAAGAGGAAGACTTAATAAAAATTTTAGTTTTTTGCGCTTGACAGGAGCGGGCCCCTGCTCCTACGTATCTCCAGGTGCGATGGAGAAATCAAAGCTACGTAGTTCTTGGAGTAGAAAATGTTTGTGTGTTTGATGTTTTTTATTTATTTTTGAAATCAGGAGAGGTACTCGAGACGACCAAACAAGTAAAACTCAGAGTGGTCGTCGCTCATAGCTCGTTTGAAAACCAAAGCTGTTATCAACGGTCAAACAAGCTAAGCTCAGGGTGACCATTAATAACAAACCAATTTTATGTTTAGGAAAACATTTATTTGCTACTTGGGAAAAAAAGTTTGTGAAAGAAAATATTTATTTAGGGAAAAGAAATATTTTTTTAAAAGGAGAAACAGTGGGTGCAATAGTAAAATAAGGGTGTAAAGAACAGGAGGGCTGTATTATTAAAACTGGGGTGTAGATAATAGCCCAATCTCATTTTTATTGGGCTGATCCATTTCAAGAATTCGTGGGCTTCAGAGGGGCGCGAGAAGTAAACACAGGGGGTGCTAATAGAGATCTGAAAAATAAAAAAAAACGTGAAAAGACAAAAAAGCCCTTACACCCCTACTATAAAAGTAAAAACTTAAATTAGGAAACCCTAATTCTTTCTCTTCACCTCACGCGGCGCCCCCTTCCCAAAACGTCAAAAACCTAATTCCTCCCTCTCTCTCCCTCAGCGCCGTGCCTCCAACCCTAATCTCTCTCACCCTAATTTCTCTTTTCTCTTGCGCCGTTTGCCCCCCTCTCCCTCAGCCGTGACCTCGCCTCCCTCTCCTCTACTCCGTTTCGCTTCCTTTCCTTCAACCGATCCAAACCTTCGCTTTCATCAAGACTCAGTTCCGTTTTTTCTCCTCCTCCTCACTGACCCACTATTTCTCTGATCTGGTTGCTGTTGGTGGTGCTGTTTGGTTCTGGGTCATCGACGGTGTGGTTACGACGGCGACGGTGATAAGGGGGAAACGAAACGGAGGGCGACACGGTGGTTGGTAGATGCGTTTGGTTGCGGGGTGATGGTCGCGATGGCTGTGAGATTTCGGTGGTTGTGGTTCGTTTTATGGCTGTGGTGCGGTTTGCGACTGAGATGGGTGGTGACGCCGTGGGTGGTGATTTCCGGTGGCGGTGATGTGGAGGTTCCGGTCATACAACAGGGGGGAGGCTACGGTAATGGTTGTGTTCGGTTTTCTGTGTTGGTGTCTTGCGGCGGCGTGAAGGGTTTATCGGTGACAGTGGTGGCCGTTTGGTGGAGGCTGGCCGTGGGGCTACGGTGGTGACCACCGCAAGCGGTGGCCGGAGGTAAAACCTCTCCCTTCTCTCTTTCTTGTTTCGATTCTATCTTGAAATTTTAGTTGTCCCTTCCCTTTTTTTTTAAAAACGAAAACAGCCTACACCCCTCCCCTCCCCTTTTACAAATGAATTAACAGAAGCATAAACATGATTTTCCCTATTTTCGAATTCTCTTTCTGATACAGTTTCAACCCTTTGCATTTTATATTTGGTTAATCATTGAAAACAAAGAAGAAAAAAAACGCATATGTACCTAAGAATAATAGTTATGTATACATATTCTATGTTACTGAATAAAAGAAAGACATAAAGGAAAAGCTGATGTATACTATATTGAAAACGAAAATAGGAATTTACCTAGTTCCAAGCTTTTACTCTGAGTTACTCTTTACTTGCTCAAGTGGAAAGAAAACTGATCCTGAATATCTTTTGAAATAGCATCAACTTGATATCAGTGTTGTGTTTTTTGTGTATCTGTGTGTGTGTGTCCCTAACTGATTTCAGTTCATTGGTATTTATAGGCTGGGGATTCTGGTGTAGGTGTGGTGTTGGAGCAGGGAGTCAAAACTCAGGAGACCAGGCTGTTGTTGTTGCAGCAGAGACACAGTGGAGCAGCAAGGGATGGCAGCAGGGGTGGAACAAGGTTGCTGCCACTGCAGCAATGTTTTTGCTGAAAATGGAAGCCAAACAAAAGGGACAAGAAGAAAGAAGCTTGGGCTTCTAGCTCCAGGGAGAGCAAGTCGCATGCTGCCTCCATTTGATTTTGTTTTATTATTTATTTTTTTGTACTCTTTTTGCTTTTTAATTAATTTTTGTACCAATTGTAATTAATTTTTTTGTCTTCACCTACATCAAAGTTGACTTAGGTTGTTCCTCTTATTTGTAAAAAAAAAACTGTTTATAATAATAAAACATTAATTCAGAAATTGATTTTTATTAGATTTTTTCATAATAATAATGATAATTAACTAATAGCAAATGACTTTAATAGCGGTAAAAAAAAACGAGTACCAAAAAAAGGCTCGTATGCCACGAGAAACAAACACGCTCACGCAATGAAAGCAACAACGCGCGTACAATTAAAAAACGTGGCACAACGAGAACAATAATGCGTGCACAATTAAGAGAGAAATGTGGCACAACGAGAACGACAATGCGTGCACAATTAAAAGCGACCCGCACACGCTAGGTGCGAATTGAAATCATTTGCGTTAGTCCGACGGACGAAATTAGGGTATTACAAGAAGTACCTGCAAGATCCGCCTATTTTAATGCCTCCGGTGCATGGCAGACCTTTGATCATGTATCTGACCGTGCTAGAAAATTCAATGGGTTGTGTGTTAGGACAACATGACGAAACTGGTAAGAAAGAGCACGCAATTTATTATCTGAGCAAGAAGTTCACCGATTGTGAGACGAGGTATTCGTTACTAGAAAAGACTTGTTGCGCCTTGGCTTGGGCTGCTCATCGCTTGAGGCAATACATGTTAAGTCACACCACTTGGTTGGTGTCAAAGATGGATCCTATCAAGTATATCTTCGAGAAGCCTGCGCTTACAGGAAGAATTGCCAGATGGCAGATGCAGTTGTCAGAATATGATCTTCTTTATGTCACTCAAAAGGCCATCAAAGGTAGTGCGCTAGCTGAGTACTTGGCACATCAGCCTATTGAAGATTACCAGTCGATGCAGTGTGATTTCCCAGATGAGGACATTATGGCTTTAGTTGAAGAAGGAAGGTCCCCAGAGAATGAAAGGTGGAGAGTAGTGTTCGACGGTGCTTCCAACAGCTATGGGCACGGGGCTGGGGCAGTGCTGGTGTCCCCTGACAATCGCTTCATACCATTCACTACTAGATTGAGCTTCTATGTCACAAATAATATTGCGGAGTACGAGGCATGTATTCTGGGTATTCAGGCAGCTCTAGACTGGAAAGTTAAAAGATTAGATGTGTATGGAGACTCGGCCCTAGTTATCCATCAAGTGAACGGAGATTGGGAAGCCAGAGATCCCGAGTTGATACTATACAGGGACTACATCCGAGAATTGGTTGAATCCTTCGAAGAAATCACATTTCAACATCTTCCTCGCAGAGAGAATCAGTTGGCTGATGCACTGGCCACTTTAGCTTCAATGTTTAATATCAATTGTGATAAGAACTTGACCCAGATCAGAATCCAGCATCGAGGTTTGCCGGCACACTCCTACTCCTGCGCAGCAATTGAAGATAACGGAGATGATAAACCTTGGTATCATGACATCAAGTGGTATATCCTGAACAGAGAGTATCCTCCAGGGGCATCGGAAAATGATAAAAGAACACTTAGAAGGCTGTCAATGAATTTCTTCTTGAGTGGCGAGGTGCTTTACAAGAGGAATCATGATAAGGTACTCCTTAGGTGTGTGGCAAAGGAGGAAGCAGAAAAGATCATGAGAGAGGTGCATGAGGGCTCATTCGGAACTCATTCCAACGGGCATACTATGGCAAGGAAAATATTAAGGGCTGGCTACTATTGGCTGCAGATGGAGGCAGACTGCTACAGTTTTGTGAGAAAGTGCCACAAATGCCAGATTTATGCCGATCACATACATGTGCCACCGGCTTCATTAAATGTCTTGACTGCATCTTGGCCATTTTCAATGTGGGGCATGGACGTCATCGGTCCCATAGATCCCAAGGCGTCAAATGGGCACCGCTTCATCCTAGTTGCAATTGATTACTTCACCAAATGGGTTGAAGCCGCTTCATATTCCAGCATAACCAGTTCTGTGGTTGCCAAGTTTGTAAAGAGAAATTTGGTTTGTCGCTATGGGCTTCCAGACAAGATTATCACAGATAATGGCAGCAACCTAAACAGTAAGATGATGAAAGAATTGTGCACAGAGTTTAAGATCAAACATCATAATTCTTCTCCATACCGTCCTAAGATGAACGGGGCAGTCGAAGCAGCCAATAAGAATATTAAGAGGATTGTGCAAAAGATGGTAGTAACCTACAAAGATTGGCACGAGATGCTTCCTTTTGCTTTGCACGGGTATCGTACCTCAGTGCGTACTTCAACCGGGGCAACTCCCTTCTCTTTGGTGTATGGGTCGGAAGCAGTCCTCCCTATTGAAGTTGAGATACCCTCCCTACGGGTGCTGATGGAAACCAAGTTGGAAGAAGCAGAATGGGTCCAAGCTCGTCTGGATCAACTGAATCTCATTGAGGAGAAAAGAATTGCTGCCCTGTGTCATGGCCAGTTGTATCAACAAAGGATGAAGACAGCTTTCGACAAGAAGGTTCGTCCCCGAGAATTCAGCGAAGGAGACCTGGTGCTCAAGAAGATCCTGCCTATTCAGAGTGACTCCCGTGGGAAATGGACCCCAAGTTATGAAGGGCCATATGTGGTGAAGAAATCCTTTTCTGGAGGAGCATTAATACTCACCAACATGGATGGTGAAAAACTCAAGAACCCAGTCAATTCAGATTCAGTCAAGAAATATTACGCCTGAGAAAAATAAAAGAAAAAGAGAAAGATGAGCCAAGCAAGAATTAGCTCGCTAGGTTGAAAACCCGAAAGGGCGGCCTAGGCAAAATTGAGCGACCCAAAAGGGCGGCCTAGGGTCAGAAAAGTTGGACATAAAAAGAAAAGGAGCAAGCAGTGCTTCCAAAAGCTTGGATAAAAGGGTGATCAAGGCTATAAGTATGAGCGGTTGGCATCAAACGCTCCAGAGACAAAGAATATTCATAAGATCTGCTGCGTCCATTCTCCTTTTTCTTTTTTCTTAGTTTCAGGAAAATTTCCAATGTACCCTTTTCAGTCAGCGTGACATTCTGCGCGTCTGACTCCCGTATGAATAAAAGTCCAAATTTTTCACTCTATCAGTTTGCTGTCTTATCATTGCTTTCTTTTCATTTCTGATTTTAAACTACGTTTTATGGTAGATGATAAATGAATCATGGAAATGTGCATAAGTCATAGCATTAAGGTCATTACGAAATTTTTGAAAATGACAACAAAAAGAGATGATCTTTCAGTCAAGTAAGCTCACAAAAATCAAATAAGAAGCGCTGATTGCATTAAAACAAGAGGACGAAGCTCGGCTCCCGAATAATTATCATAAATAATCATGGTGTCTCATAACGCAAGTCCCGCGAGTGGGTCGGACCAGCAAAGGAAAAGCCAAAAGAGCACAAAAAGAAAAAATATATATGAAAAAATAAAAAAAAGAAGAGAAAAGAAAAGGTTGAAAAAGCAAAAGAGCAATAAACAAATAAAGTCATATATTACATTCACCAAGCATAAAATCATGCACTCATCAGACATAGAAAATAATAATATTAAAGTAAAGAAAAGACAAATTCAGGCATTTACATTACATTCATCATAAGAAAAAGAAAAAGAAAATGGCAATCATGGCATTTGCATTGCATGTATGGGCTCATTTTTCAGCTGCAGACAAGTGAGAGAGGATAAACACCGCGGTGTTAATGCTCGCCTTCAGATTCCAGAAAATGCTCCCCCACGTTGGGAGTTCAGAAAAAAAGGAAAAGAGAGAAACAAAAAAGAAAAGAAAAAAGAGAAAAGAAAAGAGAGCGCTCAGGCGCGCATTGCGGATAGGAGCCCAGAGAGATCATCGCTCCCTTCTGCCCAGGTCTCACATCGTGTACGAGCAACGCGATCGGCCGCAGCCCCAAGCGAGGTTCAACGGAATAGTTGTATCAGCCTAAGATACAGTGGACGCCGTGCATTGATCGGTATATCGGTTTCGGAGCCGATAACGATCCCCCCCGGTCGCTCGAATGACCAGAGATTCTCAAGAGGCGTGCTCCTCAAAGCCACGTGCAAACTCGGATTCGCAAGGGTTCGTTTACAGGTTTTAGGCAGCCTGGCATTTTACCGCTTTCTTTATCGCTTTCTTCATTTAGCACTTTCCTTGCCTTTCGCAGTTAGCGTGCATGTTGTTAACCATTTCGTTTATCGTTTCCTCATCAACGCTCCAAGTGTTGATTCAAAAAAAAAAGAAAAAAGAAGAAACAAAAAAGGAAATTCAGGTTTCTCCAAGTAGACAAAATTGGTATAATTTCTGAATTCTTTATTCATATTTTATCTTCGAAATATGTTTCGGCCAATTCATATTTCTTGATAAAATCTAAATAAAGAGGGGCAGCTGTCATACCCCAATTTTGTCCGACTAATTGGAAAGTCCCAAAATTTTACTACTTCGGATATTGTTCTAAACGCGAGTGTCTATGGCACTCTCGTGCAACGATTTTGTTTGGCGCTTGTTACTTTCAAAAGAAGAGTCCAAAAAAATATAATAAAGATAATAATAAATAACGCGAGCGCGTGTCGGTTGCGAGCCACGTGTGAGCAGTTGCGTCACTACGCGTTATTTTACCGTTTTTAGAAAAGTGAGGATAGAATGAAATCGGTTTTAATAACATACGCGCGTGCGTATTCAAATCGCGTACGCGTTCCTAGTTTTAAGGCGAACGCGTGTTTCGTTTCGAGTCGTGTGAGTCGTTGCGTCGGTGCGCGTTGTTTTTACCGCTTTTATTATCATAAAGGAAAAATAAAATAATAATAAAAAATAGTAATAATAAACAAAATCAGATGTCCTTTTTTATTTAATTTGATACATATACAAACAAAAAAGTTTAAAAAAAAGGGGGCAGAGTAGTACAAAAAAAAAGAGTCAACTCTTTTTTACAAAAAAAATTAATTAAAAACAGTACAAAAACTGAAAGCAGGGCGCAGAAGATGAATTTTGAGAATGGGGTTGAAGGTCCCTTCTCCTTGCTCCCTAGTTTTTTTCCAAATTAGCAGCAACCAAGCAGCTTTGGGCAGCACCTCCTTTGCTGCCTTGTCTCCCACAGCTCTGCTCCAATACCATCCCTGCAAAAGCATAACAATTTTTTGTCTCATTAATATGCCTTCTCTATAAAAGCCAACAAACAGTGAAAAGGGGGAGGACACGCACTGTAACAAGAAAACGTAGATAATAGTATCAAATTGGTGGAGAGTCTGAGTTCTGTTCTTGAATAGATAAAGTCTAAAAAATATTTTTGAAGACATTCCGGTTTTGAGAGTTCAAGGATAGGGGCTGGAGTGGAAATCAGAGGAAAGACAACACAAAGGTATGCTTAACTTTTCATTCATTACATGGTAATCTTATATAGATGTTTATTGATGAATAATAATTCATGTTCTGCAAATGTTGCCATGTATATCATTTTCAAACAGTACACTTTTAGTTGAAAACATACATATGTATATGTGCAAAAAAAATGAATGTTGCAGAAACAAACAGATTAGCAAAAAAAACAATAAAGAAAAAAGTGAACCAGGAGGTCCTGAGAAGGAGAAGAAATCGTTTTCTAACAAATCATAAAAGAAATAGGCTTATCTGATTTTGGTTGACTTGAGTTTAAGGCAGTTTTTTTTTGAAAAATAAATAACTAAGAAAATAGAGGGGGAACAAACAGTTTTTGTACCTTGTAATACCCTAATTTTGTCCTATCCAAAAAAAGAGAAATTTTATTTATTTTTAATAAAAATAATTATTTTATTTTTTTTTATGCCATGTTTTATTTTATTTTAGTTTGCTACAAGTTTTTAATTTTTGAAAAAATAATAATTAGAAGTGAAGGAATAAAAATAAGCAAAAAGGAAGTGGGGGGGGGGGTCTATTAAAAATAAGGTGCTGTCATGGAAGCCCAACCCAGCAAAATAGCTAGCCCAATTCGCCTAGCCCACTCCTCCACCCAACCCATAACCCATATCCAACCCACAACCCATAACCCAACTCATCACAAAACCCTAATTCCCCTCCTCCTAACCCTAATTCGCATACCCCCCTTTTACCCTAAAAACCATCCACATTCACTCTCCCCCTAACCCAAAAATCCATCCACATTCATCCCCAAAACCCAAAAAAAATTCGGCCACCCCCTATTATCCCATGGTCAAAGCCACCTTTCTCCTTTCCACACTCCACCTTTCCTCTTTTCCCTCAATCCCACTTCCCCATTATCCCACTTCCCCATTATCCCACTTCCCCACATTTCCCTTCCCCAAACACTCTCTTTCTCTCTCTCTCTTTCCCACTCCCCTACGCCTCCTCCCTCTCTCCTTACCCCATCCATTCGACCCCACACTCTCTCTCACACACTCAACCATCCTTTCTCCCTTTCTCCTTTCCACACTCAACCCTTCCCTCCTCTTTCTCCCCATCCATTCGACCCCACTCTCTCTCTCACACACTCAACCATCCTTTCTCTCTTTCCTCTCCCACACTCAACCCTTCCCTCCTCTTTCTCCCCATACCTACGGCCCCCCCCCCCCCCATTTTTTCTCACATCCCTCTTCTCCAATCCCTCTCCTACACACCCACACTCACACACTCATTTCCCTCACATGGCTCCCCTTCTTTCACGCCCCCATTCTTCTTCTCTCACACACTCACGGATTTTTTTCCTCTCTCACACACAAGCCATCATTTCCCTTCTCTGTCAACCCCATACCTTCGCATATCTCACCCTCCCCTCCTCTCACAAGTTTTTTTTCTCTCTGTCACCAACTACTCTCCACAAAGCCTTAGGTCATCATATATCACGAAATGGCAAGCTACAGTGACAAGCTACTGTACAAGGCAGTACAAAAACGAAGGAGGCATTCCATCTTTTAGTATAAATAGGGTTCTTGCCATGGACTAAAGGAGGGAGATTTTCGAAGAAGGAGAAAAAGATTTTCGAAAAAAGAAGAGTTTTTTTTTAGAGAGAAAGAAAAGAGAGGTTAGGTTTTCCCTTTTTTAAAAAAAAAAAAACAGTTGAGGCTTGTTCACTGTTCTTATTTTTCTCCTTTCACAAACTTTTTTTTTAGTTTACATTTTGTTATTGTTGAGGAGATCCAAGGAAAATTTCTTCAACATTTCCGGATTTTGTCTAAGGTATTGCAATGTAATATTTTAATTGATTATTGCTTTTTTTAGTTGCTATATTTTGTTGTATATATTTGTTGTTGTCTCCTTCTATTTTATTTGTTGCTTTTTTTTAGTTTTTGCTGTAATGTAATTTACATTCTATTGTTACTATTTTTTTTGTATTTTTTAGTTGCTGTAGATAGTTACTGTTTTTTAAAAAAAAAAATGTGTTCCTTTGTATGTAGGTATTAATATTTTCGGTCTAAAAAAAAAATAAATAAAAAATGTTGTGCTTTTTTAAGTTTCTTTTCTATTTTCGGAGTAAAAAAGGTAAAAAAAAAATGTTGTTTTTTTTAATAAATAATTACTATTTTCGGACTAAAAAAAAAGAAAGTAAAAAAAATGTTGTGCCCTTTTTTAAATAAATTATGCTATTTTCGGATTAAAGAAAAAGTGAAAAAAAATATGTTGTTTCTTTAAAAATAAATTATACTATTTTCGGATTAAAAAGTGATAAAAAAAAAAAGATGTGTTGATTTTTTAACAATTACTATTTTCGGATTTGAAATAAACCAAAAAACAAAAATGTGTATTCCTTTTATTTAGGTATTAATATTTTCGGATTTAAAAAAAAGAAGAAAAAATGCTGTGCTTTTTTAAATAATTTATTCTATTTTCGGATTAAAAAAAAGTGATAAAAAATGTGTTGTTTTTTTAAACAATTACTATTTTATTTTCGGATTAAAAAAAAGAGTAAAAAAAATGTTGATTTCTTTTTTATAAATTTATTCTATTTTCGGATTAAAAAAAAAGGGTGATAAAAAATGTGTTCCTTTTTTATTTTCGGATTTAAATAAAGCCTTTTTTCAAATACTAAAAAATATTTTAAAAAAAAAAAAAATAAATGGTTACTAGTGTCACTACTCTTTTCTAAAAAAATGATATAATAACAAAAATCTTTTTTAACAAAAAAGGTAAAAAGGCCCCCCTTTTATTTAAATAATAACTATGACAAAAAAAACAACAAAAGAATTTTTCTCCATAATCCGCTTTCAAGATACCACTTTTTAGGCTAGGTTTGTTTTTTAAGAGAAAAAAAAAGCGCTTCAAGAATCACGCGTTCTAGGGTAGAATAGTAAAAAAGGGTAATAAACCAATCAATCGTTTTTAGCGTCAAAACGCTACTTGCACCCGCGGCAACTCTTTTTAAAAAAGGCACCAAAACGCTATTTGCACCCCGCGTTCTCTTAAAACAGCAAGCCCATCCTTTTTTTTACTACAAGCCCATCTATTCAAACACAACCTAGTTCACAAAAAAAAAACGATTTGGTCACGCTATTCACACCTCCCTTTTTTAATACAACCCCTTTATTATTTGCACCCCCCTTTTATCACTTATTCCGCTTTTTTTTTTTCACAACGTGATGCTTCCGAACCGTTCTTCATTTTTTTTTCTTTCGAAAAATCGAATTCGCGCAAAAAAAATAGGTTGTCTATAGCGGTCACCCTGGGCTTTGCTTGTTTGAACGCTATAAATACCTTCTTTTCCGAATAAGCCATTAATGACAACCACTCTGGATTTATCTGTTTGGTCATCATGAACGGTCTCTAGTTTTTTCCCAAACTTTTCAAAAAAAAAATAAAAAAATACCAACACACAAATTTTTTCTAACCAAGAACTACGTAGCTTTGATTTCTCCATCGCACCTGGAGATACGTAGGAGCGGGGGCCCACTCCCGTCGAGCGCAAAAAAACTAATTTTTTTATTAAGTCTTCTTTTCCGTTTTTTTTGCAAATAACAAAAAAGGGTAAATTAAAGTGTTTTCTTTAAACTAATTTTTTCTATACATTTAATTAAAAGGTAACCTTTTTAGGATGTTGCGGGGTGCTTGTACCTTCCCCGCACTTAATCGACCCCCGAACCCAAAAACAAAGGTTTTTTCAATGTTTTCCTAAAAATAAATATTGATGGCGGCTCCATTGTTCCAAAACAACAAGGAATCCCTCCTCGGATTCTTCGGTCGCTACAGCTGGCGACTCCACTGGGGACTTTTTTTTAGAGGGTCAAGCCTAATTTAATTAAATGTGTAAATTATTAGTTTAGTACTTTATTTACACTTAGTCTTTATATTCGCATATTGAACCTTAGGGTAGAAGACTTTTATTCTGCTATTTGTTTTCTTGCAAACCTGAGGGTAGAAGACTTTTATATTGCTATCTGTTTGCTCTTTTGCAGTTTGGGTAGTTTAGGTTGCTTATATCACACACATCACCTACACCTATTTATTCACACACTTCTGAGTGGGGCCCTATACCCGGGTCTGAAAAATAAACTTAGGACGAGCGGAGATGATTAGTGACAGTCATTCTGGATTTATCTGTCTGACTCTCATGAAAATCTCAACCAGAGTATGCTCTTTCGCGGCATCCCACACCAGGTAGCTCGCTATCGTTGTGGGTCATATCGTGAAAGGGATTTTAGCTCTGGAAACCTTTGTGAGGAAGTGAATAGAACTACCTAAGAGGTTGATCACATAAGTGACCCTAGACCGTGACCTATATGTAAGACATAACCTGTTTAGGACACAAAAGCAATTCACCTACCCGCTGCATCAAAAAAAAAAAAAAACTTTTTATCTTTCAAAAAAAAAAAAAAAATCAAACAATGAAAACCATTTACTCTTTTGCCCTTTACACATATTTTATGTGATATGGTTAATGTTTCTCAATTTTTTTTTTTTTTTTTGAATCACCAAAATATGCTTTTATTAACGCATGTAACGTCTTTTTTTAATTCATCATACATCATCATTATTTCACAAAAAAATATATACAAAAAAAATCCTCACATTGCATGCTCTTCATCTCATTTAGGTTTGCCGGGAATTGTAAGAGGTTCGAAAGTTTTGTCATAAGCAAGGCAATATGGGATCAAACTGTGAAGCAATCCAAACTCTGAACTACCCTATAGTGAAGCAGCCTAATCTGACAAGTCTAAGGGAATGTGCTGGTCGGTTGCCGCCCATCGAGCGCAGGTCTTTTGATAGAGTGTATGGGAAGATTATTATGTTACTACATTTGGACGTGCAAACAGAGGCCATTGCCGCTTTGAGCCAGTTCTACGACTCTTCATTAAGATGCTTCACCTTCAAAAATTTCCAGATGGCACCTACCCTGGAAGAATATACACAGATCTTCTGCTTTCCTCAACAAGACAAGGGACCCTACCAGTATCAGGGACAATACTACACAGATGAGAAACTCGCCTCAATGTTACAAACCAGCAAAGAGAACTTGAAGCTCCGGAAGAAAAATCGAAATGGCATTGCAGGATTCCCACAAGAGTATCTGGAAGGCCAAATGAAATTCTTCGCCGACGCTAGAAATTGGGGTCCTTTTAAGCAGGTGTTAGCTTTGACTATCTTTGGCATTGTCCTATTTCCACGCCTTGAAAGATATGTAGACACAACAGCTATTGGCGTCTTCTTATCCTTCAAAGATCCGATTCCAGCCATGCTTGCAGACACTTACTGTACTTTCACTCATTATAGTGAGCTAAGGGGAAAAAGGATATCTTGCTGCCTACACGCCTTGTATGTTTGGCTTCTCACCCATGCTTTCGTTAACAAAGTCAGAGTAGAAGGCCCAATTGAAGACGCCAGAGGGTGTGATGTGAAGACAATGAACACGGGTGAATGGTTGCAAGTGCTGGGGGGCCTTCATGAATATAAGGTTCGTTGGCACCCATCATGGTGGAAAGATAGGCCTGAAGTGGTTTTTCAATGTGGAAGCTTCCGAAATGTCCCACTCATGGGAACAAGAGGATGCATAAATTACAACCCCTCTCTAACTCTAAGACAGCTGGGGTACCCCATGCGAAATCCGCCCACCGAAGACATGTTAATCCCTTTTTACCTCCATGAAGGAAGCCCAAAAGAGGTTGACATGCTCCGGAAGATTTCACAAGCATGGAATATGGTCGTCCGCAAGGGACAAGAGCTTACTAAGAAGAGCGGCGATAAGGAAACCACCTTTCGTCAATGGCTCCAAAAGAGGATCCAAGACACCCGATTGCCTTACCAAAGTGCACTACGGGTTGAGGAAGAAATACCAGAACCTACCCTTCCCACTGTCGAAGATTTAGATAAGCTTAAAATGGCATTGTCAAAAGCCGAGGAAGAAAAGAAGGGCTTACAGGCAGAGTTAGAGCAAGTGCTCCTAAAGAACCAGAAGTTGGAAGAAGAGAATGCAAGTAAGTCAGTAGCCATTGAAGACAGCCGCAAGCAGCTCAAGATCGAACAAAAGAACAAACTAGAGGTTCAAAGGTACCTAAGAGGGGCGAAAGAGGAAATAAAACGTTGCAACCTGAAAATGGACCAAGCCATCGATGATACATACAAATGGAAAAAGTTATGGGAAGAATCAATGATGGCTGAAAAGACCGCACAGAGCCTGCTAATGGTATCAAAGAGAGAGTCCCGGATGATGGCAGCCGAGTTTGAAGAGCAAGTGAAAAGTATCAAGCGGGATAAAGATACCATTGAAGAGATACTCCGAGAATACCAGCAAGCCTTAAGAAGGGAGCATGAAAAATCTGATGAGCTGAACGACCATATCAGATATCAAGAGGAGGTCTACCACCAGCTGAAGACAGAAAGCATCTACTGGGAGAACCGCTTCGTGGAGTTGGTCAGCAAGATAGAAAACCATGAAGTCTTCATAGAGTTGAAGAACGAAAGCTTATACTGGAAAGACAGATTCTCAAAGCTGGCATGGCTGGCCGATCAAGCTATCATAGGAATCCCCAGACGTCTGAAGGAGGCTAACGCGGCAATGCACCCGTTTAACACCCCGGTCCAAGTTTCCGAATTCATGGAGTTTTGCGAGATTCTGATTGCCGAACTCCGGGAGAAGGCTGGCAGCACTACTAGTAGAAAAAGAGAGAGGAGTGGAAAAATGAAAGCCATATGTATTTGAGTGAAATTTAAAGAACATTGTACTTTTCTTTTCTAAGTTTTATTTCCAAAATATTGTACTTTCCTCCATCAATGAAGTTTGTTTGTCTCACATGCTGATCCTTTATCTTGAAAAAATTGTGGAACTTTAATCTGTGTACTTATGACAAATCAGGATGCGCTTGCAATTCCCGACCTAAAACAATAAGACTCATGCACACATGCATCATTCGCATTGTCATCCATTCATATACTCATACATATACTCATAACATGTGTCCCACCAACAGAGTAAAAGACAAGCTGGTGCGTCAACATCGCTATTGGACTCGTTCTCAGGCCAGAAACATGGAAGAAAATCAGGACAATCCGCCTCAAGATATCCCGGATCAAGGCAATCCACCTCAGAACCTAGGCAATCAAGAGCTTAGAGCAGAAATAGATGGGATGAAAGAACAGATGGCTGAAATCTTGAAGGTTCTACAAGCTTTGAAGGGCCAAGACACAAGTGAAGATGCCTCCGCTGGGAACACAGAAAATCAAGTTACTAACCCTCCTCCTCCCAATGGACTCGGAATCCCGCATACAGTGCACCATACTGGGCCTAATGGCCAAGGTTACATATGGCCTCCTTACGGACTTCCACAAGGTTACACACCTCCAACAGTCGATGCCAGTCCCTCAGGAGTCGCGGGCCAACAGCAGCTTACATCAACGGGTCACGATGGTAATCCGGGGGCACCACAAGTTCAAAACCCGACCCCCGTCGTCATACCACAAGGACTCCCACTTGGCTGCCCTCCACCGCCGATAGTTAACGCTCAAGCTCAGGGTTCCAACCTCAGGAATCCCACTCATTCACATACCCCAAATGTGAACCCAGCCATAGTTCCGATGATGCATCCTTACTATGGTATGAGTGGGCTTCCTCACGACTACTCTATGGAGAACCCTCAAGCCCAAGGAAAGCTGCAAATGCTGGAAGAAAGGTTGAGAGCGGTTGAAGGATTCAGTGTTGGTGCGAGAAATGCACAAGATTTATGTCTCGTCCCAAACGTGGTCATTCCCCCTAAGTTTAAAGTACCAGATTTTGATAAATACAGATGAGCAACATGTCCGGCAAGCCACCTAACTATGTATTGCAGGAAGATGGCTGCATTCGCAAATGACGATAAGCTGCTTATCCACTACTTCCAAGACAGCTTAGCTGGGGCAGCTTCAAATTGGTATATGCAGTTGACACCCACTCATATTCGGTGTTGGAAGGATCTCGCTGATGCTTTCCTTAAGCAGTATAAGTACAACACTGATATGGCTCCTGATAGGACTCAGCTACAAAACATGACTAAAAGGGATAATGAGTCCATCAAGGAATATGCTCAGCGTTGGAGAGGACTAGCAGCACAGGTAGCACCGCCTCTTTTTGAAAGGGAAATGGTATCTATGTTCATGGAAACTCTTCCTTCACCCTTCTATGAAAAACTGATCGGGAGCGTATCGTCAAGTTTCTCGGACATGGTCGTTATTGGAGAAAGGCTAGAGAACGGAATGAGGAATGGGAAAATCGCTTATACCCCCCCCCCCGGAAACACTAACCAGAGAAAGCCCTTCTCCGGATTTCCTAAAAAGAAAGAAGGAGAAGCCAATGCCATCACAGGAGCCGGAAAAACTTCCTACTCCAATCCCTCTCACACCAATCCGTTCTCAGCACAAACACTACCTACCCCACCTACCCAAAATAACCAAGGCCATAAAACACAAAACTACTCAGTCGGAAAGTTCGTCCACTTTGATCCTATCCCAATGTCATACTCCGACCTATTCCGCCACCTGCTCAGCCATAATTTAATCACCACCCGCCCAATGAGACAGATCCAACCCCCTTTTCCTAGAGGCTTCGACCCAAACACCACATGCGAATTTCATTCAGGAACGGTCGGCCATTCCATAGAAAATTGCAAAGCATTGAAGTATGTCGTCCAAGATCTAATCGCCTCGGGCTGGTTGAACTTCAAGGAAAATGGTCCTAATGTGGCTACCAATCCATTACCAGGACATGGGATGCCCTCAGCTAATGCAATTGAGGATTCGGCAGAACCGTCCCTAATCAGGAGGGTAGAATGCATCCAGACACCCCTGGAAGTGATTCATGCTAATCTGTGTTCCTTTGGGATTATTGAGAGAGAATGTACTGGAAAGAATCCATGCAATGACCATCACTGCATTGGAAATTGTGAGGCGTTTAAACAAGTGCTTCAGGACCTGTTGGACCGACATGTAATACAAGTAGGCTTTCAAAAGAGGGAGGACCAGGTGTCAACTATCCTATCGAGCAATGGCCAGAACAAGGATACTCGGAAGCCGCTAGAGATCCACTATACTAAGGACTCCAAGTCGTCCCTGGGTATGCCTAAACCAATCACTATCCAAGTGCCAACTCCCTTCCCCTACAACGACACCAAAGCAGTCCCCTGGAACTACAATGCGAAAGTCCAAGTGGAAGGTCCTCAGAGCAATCCTGATGTCACAAATGTCTCGGGAAGCAGCGGAATGACTCGGAGCGGGCGCATCTATGCCCCTGAAAGACCCAGAGGAGGAGAATCAAATGAAAGAGGAAAGATCGATAAAGGCAAAGACAAAGAAGTGGAGCCATCTGACAAAAATACGGGCAAGAAGGTACTATCTGAACAAGAAGCCAATGAGTTTTTAAAGATTATGAGGCAGAGCGAGTACAAGGTAGTGGATCAGCTGAATCAGACTCCCGCTAAGATATCCCTGCTATCGCTATTACTCAATTCTGAAACCCACCGAGCAACACTAATGAAGGTGCTGAATGAAGCCCATGTCACTCCCGACATCACAGTTGGTCAGTTTGACGGGATCGTCGGAAATATCGTTGCAAACAATTACCTCACCTTCACAGATGATGAGATCCCCGTCGAGGGAAGAGGGCACAACAAGGCTTTGCATATCTCCGTGAAATGTGGAGAATACTCTCTAGCTCGAGTACTCATCGATAACGGATCGTCCCTGAATGTACTACCCAAATCAACCATGAACAAGCTAGACGTAGACTGTTCATACATGAAACCCAGTTCTACACTGGTCAGGGCATTCGATGGGTCTAAAAGAGAGGTTATCGGAGAGATGGAGTTACCTGTACAAGTAGGTCCAGAAGTCTTCATAGTAAGTTTCCAAGTGATGGACATCAATCCGTCTTACAGTTGTCTTCTGGGAAGACCATGGATCCATACGGCAGGGGCTGTGCCCTCTTCTCTACACCAAAAGCTCAAGTTCATAGTCAACAACAAATTGGTGGTCGTTTCAGGAGAAGAAGAATTGCTAGTCAATAAGCCATTCCCTATACGT
This sequence comes from Astragalus membranaceus, assembly GCA_039519185.1. Lineage (NCBI taxonomy): Eukaryota > Viridiplantae > Streptophyta > Magnoliopsida > Fabales > Fabaceae > Astragalus > Astragalus membranaceus. The sequence continues at coordinate 180,457,652 of CM076847.1, forward strand.
TATATTGAGGCTGCAGAAGAATCTTTCGAGACCGCCTTCCAAGCACTAGAAATTGCAAATGCTACCTTTGTGGGGGAAGGGGCCCCATCATTAAAACCAAAGCTGTCCAAAGCTGCATTGATGATTGCTAAAGTCATGACAAGCAAGGGTTATCAAGCTGGAAGTGGTTTAGGAAAGACTGAACAAGGGATCCTAACACCCATACAGCCGCGTGAAAACAAGGACAGATGTGGGATAGGGTACCGGCCTAGTCGTACTGACAAAGGAAGGATCGTCGCAGAAAAGAAGGAGCGGAGGTTGGCCAAACTTGAGGGTCGGGAGCCAAACATGAAGAAGATTGTCATCTGCAACATAAAGCAAAGCTTTCAGAGCGCAGGAATGCTAGATCCTAACCAGGTTGCAGCTATTGAAGATGATTCAAGCGCTGAAAATGGCAGTGTCAGTTTTGTGCGCCGTTGTCCAGCAAGCAAAAAGCTCAAGAATTGGGAGATCGTCGATTTCCCTGTAGTTTTTAGTTCAAAGTAATGTTTCTGTAATGCGATCCTATGGCTCTGCCCAAGGCCTTAGGACATTTCATTCGGGCACACATGTTTCCTTTCAATATCAATATCAATAAAATGTTATTTCAGATTCTCCAATAAATTTCAGTTCTCTTTTGCACTCGCGTTTTATTTTCTTTTGGCTCGTTTTTCATTCCATCAATTTATACTAATGCAGATTTGAAAAAAACACTGTTGAAAATAACAACGCCAATAATTCATACTGTGACTTTGAGCACCCCATTAATCAAACTGAGGAAGATATTGAAGATAACTGGGAAACACCTCCCGAGTTAATGAGAATGATGGAACAGGAAGAAAAAATAATCGAACCCCACGAGGAATCAACCGAAACAATCAACTTGGGCACGGAAGAGGATGAAAAGGAAGTCAAGATTGGCACCACCTTAAAAGACAGTGAGCGAGAGAAATTGATTAGACTTTTGATCGACTATGTTGACATCTTTGCATGGACATACCAAGACATGCCGGGACTGGACCCCAACATAGTCGAGCATAAGTTACCAGTAAAACCTGAATGCTCGCCGATAAAGCAGAAGTTAAGAAGAATGAAACCAGAAATGTCACTAAAAATCCGAGATGAGGTCAAGAAACAGTTCGATGCAGGATTTTTGGCGGTAGCAAAGTACCCTCAATGGGTAGCCAATATTGTACCGGTCCCAAAGAAAGATGGGAAGGTTCGGATGTGCGTCGACTATCGAGATTTGAACAGAGCCAGCCCAAAAGACGACTTCCCTTTGCCTCACATTGATGTCCTGGTGGATAGCACAGCTCAGCATTCCCTTTTCTCCTTCATGGATGGATATTCCGGATATAACCAGATTAAGATGGCCCCCGAGGATATGGAAAAAACCACCTTCATCACTCTCTGGGGAACCTTCTGTTACAAAGTAATGCCATTCGGTTTGAAGAATGCTGGGGCAACGTACCAGAGGGCGATGGTAGCGTTGTTCCACGACATGATGCATAAAGAAATAGAGGTCTACGTGGATGACATGATCGCAAAATCCAAGACTGAAGAGGAACATATCGTCAATCTGCGAAAGCTATTTGAACGCCTAAGGAAGTTCAAACTCAGATTAAACCCCGCCAAATGCACTTTCGGTGTGAGATCAGGAAAGTTGTTAGGGTTCATAGTCAGTCAGAAGGGTATAGAGGTAGATCCAGACAAGGTAAAAGCAATTCTTGAAATGCCAGCGCCTAAAACCGAAAAGGAAGTTCGTGGGTTCCTAGGAAGGTTGAACTACATCTCCAGATTCATATCCCAATTGACATCGACCTGCGAGCCAATCTTCAAATTGCTGTGCAAGAACCAAGAAACGAAGTGGAACGATAAGTGCCAGGAGGCCTTTGAAAAGATTAAGAGGTACCTCCAAAATCCACCGATTCTGATGCCACCGGTGCAGGGCAGACCCCTCATTCTATACTTAACAGTGCTAGACAACTCAATGGGTTGCGTACTGGGGCAACATGATGAGTCTGGAAGGAGAGAACATGCCATCTATTACCTCAGTAAGAAGTTCACCGAGTGCGAGACAAGATATTCATTGTTGGAAAAAACATGTTGCGCTTTGGCCTGGGCTGCACGTCGCCTGAGGCAGTATATGTTGAGCCACACGACTTGGTTGGTATCTAAAATGGATCCCATCAAGTACATTTTTGAAAAACCTGCACTCACAGGAAGAATCGCCCGCTGGCAAATGCTACTATCCGAATACGACCTTTTGTACGTCACTCAGAAAGCAATCAAAGGTAGTGCCTTAGCGGAATACTTGGCGCATCAGCCCATTGAGGATTACCAATCAATGCAGTATGATTTTCCGGACGAGGATATAATGGCTTTGTTCGGAGAAGGAAAATCTCCGGACGATGAAAGGTGGAGGATGTCATTCGATGGCGCCTCTAATTTGTATGGGCACGGGATTGGAGCTGTGTTGATTTCTCCCGATAACCGCTTCATACCATTTACTGCTAGACTGAGCTTCTATTGCACCAATAACATTGCAGAATATGAAGCGTGTGTCCTAGGCATCAAAGCAGCCCTTGAATGGAAAGTCAAAAGACTCGATGTATATGGGGACTCAGCGCTGGTCATCCATCAGATAAAAGGTAACTGGGAAACCAGGGATCCCAAATTGATTCCTTATCATGATCACATCCAAAAGATGATTGAACGGTTCGAGGAGATCACTTTCCACCATCTCCCTCGCGAAGAAAACCAGTTGGCTGACGCTTTGGCAACTTTGTCATCAATGTTCAATATCAATAACAACAAAAGTCTGACATTCATCCGAATCCAGCATCGAGATCTACCGGCGCATCATTGTGTGGCAATCGAGGAAGAGCCTGATAGTAAGCCTTGGTATTATGATATCAAACACTATATCACAAATAGAGAATACCCTTCCGGTGCCACTGAGAATGATAAGAGAACACTTAGGAGGTTATCAATGGGTTTCTTCCTAAACGGGGAGGTGCTTTACAAAAGGAATCACGACATGATCCTCCTCAGATGTGTTGCAAAAGAAGAAGCAGAAAGAATTATGAAAGACGTCCATGAAGGCTCGTTCGGAACCCATTCTAGCGGGCACACCATGGCAAGAAAAATCCTAAGGGCCGGCTACTACTGGTTGTCAATGGAGACCGACTGCTTTAACTACGTGAGAAAATGCCACAAGTGTCAAATCTACGCTGATAATATCCATGTGCCGCCTGCTTCTTTGAACGTCCTGACAGCACCATGGCCATTCTCAATGTGGGGAATGGACGTCATTGGTCCCATCGAACCTAAGGCATCAAACGGGCATCGCTTCATTCTTGTCGCTATCGATTATTTCACCAAATGGGTCGAGGCCGCTTCTTATGCCAGTGTAACCAAATCGGTAGTCGTCAAGTTCATAAAAAGAGATTTGATCTGCCGATACGGTCTGCCAAATAAAATCATCACAGACAATGGGACCAATCTGAACAACAAGATGATGAAAGAGTTGTGCGACGACTTCAAAATCCAACATCATAATTCCTCCCCGTACCGTCCAAAGATGAATGGGGCAGTCGAAGCTGCAAATAAGAACATAAAGAAGATCGTGCAAAAGATGGTAGTAACCTTCAAGGACTGGCATGAAATGTTACCTTTCGCTCTGCATGGATATCGGACCTCTATCCGCACGTCAACAGGGGCAACACCATTCTCACTAGTATATGGGATGGAAGCAGTTCTTCCCATCGAGGTGGAAATACCCTCCCTGCGAGTGCTAATGGAAACAAAATTGGAGGAAGCAGAATGGGTTCAAGCTCGTCTGGATCAGTTGAACCTCATAGAAGGAAAGAGGGTAGTAGCTTTGTGTCACGGACAGTTATATCAGCAAAGAATGAAGAAAGCTTATGACAAGAAAGTTCGACCCCGGCAGTTTCAAGAAGGAGATCTAGTGCTCAAGAAAATTTTGCCTATCCAAAAGGATTCCCGTGGAAAATGGACCCCTAACTATGAAGGACCTTATGTGGTAAAGAAGGCATTCTCTGGAGGAGCATTGATTCTCACAAAAATGGACGGTGAAGACCTCCCACTCCCAGTGAACTCGGACGCAGTCAAGAAGTACTATGCCTAAAGAAATATATGGAAAAAAAGAGAAAGATGAGCCAAGCAAAAATAAGCTCGCTAGGTCGAAAACCCGAAAGGGCGACCTAGGCAAAAGTTAGAGCGACCCGGTGGACTGAAAACTCTAAAGAGCGGTCCAGGCAAAAATTAGGGTCAGAAGTTGGACTTTAAGTTACAAAGGCAATCAACAACTCCGAAAGTTGGGTGATGGATGCTCAAGGTCATGTGTATGGGTGATTGGCATTGTTACCTCCAAGATACAAACAATCAAATGATGTGCTTTTTCTTTCTCTTCTTTCTTTTCAGTTTAAACTCTCAATGTAATTTTCAGCCAGTGTGACCTTCGGCACACTCGGTTTCCATTTGAATATTAAACTCTTTCTTCATTCTCTCACCTCCCTATTTACTTTGGAAAGATGTTTTATGGTGGATGATATTGAATTGCGAAACATGTGCATAATCGAAAGCATTATAATCATTGCGAAATTTCTAAAAATCACAAAAAGAGATGATCTCTCACAAATTTGCAAAAAGGACCAACGCATAATCACTTCAGCAAATCTTAAATAACCCGCACTTTGGCACCACTGCTTGAGGCAACCCTCGTATCCCACGTCAAGAGTCATGCGAGTTTGGTGATGCCAGCAAAGTCAATAAAGAGCAAAAAAAAAAAAAAAAAAAAAAAAAAAAAAAAAAAAGAGAAAAATGAAAAAAGAAATAGCCAAGAGCAAAAGCCAAAAACGAAATCATTCCACATTTCATCCATCATGTCATCAATTACTTAACTACATGCACGCATGCATCATTCATTGCCAGTGTCTGTTAAGATAATTTTATTTTGTGTCGCTAGCACCAATTCTTCAGACCCCCAGCGGTCCTTCAGAGCCCAGGCGCTCCTTCAGACCAACAATGGTCCTTCAATCCAGATCGCACGTCGCGTTAATCGAGCAACCGACGGATCATCCGGCCCCAGGCCCTTCAGACTAGCTGTGTCCGCCTAAAAAGCACAGTGCACGTCCTTCGTGGTTATATCAGCTCCGGACCTGATTAACCCTAATGGCCGCTCGAAAAAGGCCACCCCCAGACCGTATTACTAGTACCATAAGCTAGTTGCGCTCCTTCAGACCCATCGGTCCCTCAGGCTTAGGCATGCCCTTCAGACCCCGACGGTCCCTCAGTCGAACTCAGGTCGATGCGCCAAGCATTGATTTTGAGCTAGACCTTCAGAGCCCCAGTGCTCCTTCAGAGCCGCAGTGCTCCTTCAGACCCCTAGCAATCCTCCAGAGCCCCGGTGCTCCCTATTTACTTTTAGTCTAAATTAGCCCAGTTTTCATAATTTTTTTTTCAAAACAAAAAAAAAACCAAAGTACCTCAGTCTGGGCAAAATTAGCGTCTTTTCTATCTTCATTTCTATTTTCCTCGAGAAATTCGGAATCCCTCCGATTTCCTAGCAAAACATAAATAAAGAGGGGCAGCTGTAATACCCTAATTTTGTCCTATCCAAAAAAAGAGAAATTTTATTTATTTTTAATAAAAATAATTATTTTATTTTTTTTTATGCCATGTTTTATTTTATTTTAGTTTGCTACAAGTTTTTAATTTTTGAAAAAATAATAATTAGAAGTGAAGGAATAAAAATAAGCAAAAAGGAAGTGGGGGGGGGGGTCTATTAAAAATAAGGTGCTGTCATGGAAGCCCAACCCAGCAAAATAGCTAGCCCAATTCGCCTAGCCCACTCCTCCACCCAACCCATAACCCATATCCAACCCACAACCCATAACCCAACTCATCACAAAACCCTAATTCCCCTCCTCCTAACCCTAATTCGCATACCCCCCTTTTACCCTAAAAACCATCCACATTCACTCTCCCCCTAACCCAAAAATCCATCCACATTCATCCCCAAAACCCAAAAAAAATTCGGCCACCCCCTATTATCCCATGGTCAAAGCCACCTTTCTCCTTTCCACACTCCACCTTTCCTCTTTTCCCTCAATCCCACTTCCCCATTATCCCACTTCCCCATTATCCCACTTCCCCACATTTCCCTTCCCCAAACACTCTCTTTCTCTCTCTCTCTTTCCCACTCCCCTACGCCTCCTCCCTCTCTCCTTACCCCATCCATTCGACCCCACTCTCTCTCTCACACACTCAACCATCCTTTCTCCCTTTCTCCTTTCCACACTCAACCCTTCCCTCCTCTTTCTCCCCATCCATTCGACCCCACTCTCTCTCTCACACACTCAACCATCCTTTCTCTCTTTCCTCTCCCACACTCAACCCTTCCCTCCTCTTTCTCCCCATACCTACGGCCCCCCCCCCCCCCCATTTTTTCTCACATCCCTCTTCTCCAATCCCTCTCCTACACACCCACACTCACACACTCATTTCCCTCACATGGCTCCCCTTCTTTCACGCCCCCATTCTTCTTCTCTCACACACTCACGGATTTTTTTCCTCTCTCACACACAAGCCATCATTTCCCTTCTCTGTCAACCTCATACCTTCGCATATCTCACCCTCCCCTCCTCTCACAAGTTTTTTTTCTCTCTGTCACCAACTACTCTCCACAAAGCCTTAGGTCATCATATATCACGAAATGGCAAGCTACAGTGACAAGCTACTGTACAAGGCAGTACAAAAACGAAGGAGGCATTCCATCTTTTAGTATAAATAGGGTTCTTGCCATGGACTAAAGGAGGGAGATTTTCGAAGAAGGAGAAAAAGATTTTCGAAAAAAGAAGAGTTTTTTTTTAGAGAGAAAGAAAAGAGAGGTTAGGTTTTCCCTTTTTTAAAAAAAAAAAAACAGTTGAGGCTTGTTCACTGTTCTTATTTTTCTCCTTTCACAAACTTTTTTTTTAGTTTACATTTTGTTATTGTTGAGGAGATCCAAGGAAAATTTCTTCAACATTTCCGGATTTTGTCTAAGGTATTGCAATGTAATATTTTAATTGATTATTGCTTTTTTTAGTTGCTATATTTTGTTGTATATATTTGTTGTTGTCTCCTTCTATTTTATTTGTTGCTTTTTTTTAGTTTTTGCTGTAATGTAATTTACATTCTATTGTTACTATTTTTTTTGTATTTTTTAGTTGCTGTAGATAGTTACTGTTTTTTAAAAAAAAAATGTGTTCCTTTGTATGTAGGTATTAATATTTTCGGTCTAAAAAAAAAATAAATAAAAAATGTTGTGCTTTTTTAAGTTTCTTTTCTATTTTCGGAGTAAAAAAGGTAAAAAAAAAAATGTTGTTTTTTTTAATAAATAATTACTATTTTCGGACTAAAAAAAAAGAAAGTAAAAAAAATGTTGTGCCCTTTTTTAAATAAATTATGCTATTTTCGGATTAAAGAAAAAGTGAAAAAAAATATGTTGTTTCTTTAAAAATAAATTATACTATTTTCGGATTAAAAAGTGATAAAAAAAAAAAAGATGTGTTGATTTTTTAACAATTACTATTTTCGGATTTGAAATAAACCAAAAAACAAAAATGTGTATTCCTTTTATTTAGGTATTAATATTTTCGGATTTAAAAAAAAGAAGAAAAAATGCTGTGCTTTTTTAAATAATTTATTCTATTTTCGGATTAAAAAAAAGTGATAAAAAATGTGTTGTTTTTTTAAACAATTACTATTTTATTTTCGGATTAAAAAAAAAGAGTAAAAAAAATGTTGATTTCTTTTTTATAAATTTATTCTATTTTCGGATTAAAAAAAAAGGGTGATAAAAAATGTGTTCCTTTTTTATTTTCGGATTTAAATAAAGCCTTTTTTCAAATACTAAAAAATATTTAAAAAAAAAAAAAAATAAATGGTTACTAGTGTCACTACTCTTTTCTAAAAAAATGATATAATAACAAAAATCTTTTTTAACAAAAAAGGTAAAAAGGCCCCCCTTTTATTTAAATAATAACTATGACAAAAAAAACAACAAAAGAATTTTTCTCCATAATCCGCTTTCAAGATACCACTTTTTAGGCTAGGTTTGTTTTTTAAGAGAAAAAAAAAGCGCTTCAAGAATCACGCGTTCTAGGGTAGAATAGTAAAAAAGGGTAATAAACCAATCAATCGTTTTTAGCGTCAAAACGCTACTTGCACCCGCGGCAACTCTTTTTAAAAAAGGCACCAAAACGCTATTTGCACCTCGCGTTCTCTTAAAACAGCAAGCCCGTCCTTTTTTTTACTACAAGCCCATCTATTCAAACACAACCTAGTTCACAAAAAAAAAACGATTTGGTCACGCTATTCACACCTCCCTTTTTTAATACAACCCCTTTATTATTTGCACCCCCCTTTTATCACTTATTCCGCTTTTTTTTTTCACAACGTGATGCTTCCGAACCGTTCTTCATTTTTTTTTCTTTCGAAAAATCGAATTCGCGCAAAAAAAATAGGTTGTCTATAGCGGTCACCCTGGGCTTTGCTTGTTTGAACGCTATAAATACCTTCTTTTCCGAATAAGCCATTAATGACAACCACTCTGGATTTATCTGTTTGGTCATCATGAACGGTCTCTAGTTTTTTCCCAAACTTTTCAAAAAAAAAATAAAAAAATACCAACACACAAATTTTTTCTAACCAAGAACTACGTAGCTTTGATTTCTCCATCGCACCTGGAGATACGTAGGAGCGGGGGCCCACTCCCGTCGAGCGCAAAAAAACTAATTTTTTTATTAAGTCTTCTTTTCCGTTTTTTTTGCAAATAACAAAAAAGGGTAAATTAAAGTGTTTTCTTTAAACTAATTTTTTCTATACATTTAATTAAAAGGTAACCTTTTTAGGATGTTGCGGGGTGCTTGTACCTTCCCCGCACTTAATCGACCCCCGAACCCAAAAACAAAGGTTTTTTCAATGTTTTCCTAAAAATAAATATTGATGGCGGCTCCATTGTTCCAAAACAACAAGGAATCCCTCCTCGGATTCTTCGGTCGCTACATACCTGTAGCTCTGACCTCCACTCCGACCACCGTGTGTGGTGGTCGCCGCCGCCCCAAGCACCGCCGTAGTCTCGCCCTTACAACGGAACCGCATCCACCCTCACCAACAACCACCACCAACAGCCTCCTCTCTCTCCTCACCATGAAAACCGCCCCTTCCCCATCGCTGTCCACCGAACGACCACACCCAACCACCTTCAAACACCCATAACCGCCACCACGGCCGAACCTTCCTCCACCAACGACAGCCTCACCATCTTCACGACACCATAGCCAACCCACTCTTCCCCTTCGCAGTCACCACCGTCCAAAAAAGGCCACCATCCTCCACCCAAATCTGCGACTGTTCACCGCCCAAACCGTACCCCCTCCTTCTCTCTCCTCACCACCGAACCACCTCCACAGTCACAGTAGCAACCCCCACCATCGCAAGCTGAACCGTACCCCCTCCTTCTCTCTCCTCACCACCGAACCACCTCCACAGCCACCAATCGAACCACAACCACCAACGTCGCCACCACCGTCGATTGAGAGATGAAGGTGAGGTGCGATTGAGGGAAAGAGAGGAGAAAATCGAAGCTAGGGGATGAGGGGAGTGGGGATCGACCGCAGCAAGGAAGAGAGAGAGAGAGAGAGAATTTTTTTAGGTTTTGCAGATTTGGGGGTGGGGGCGCCGTGGAAAGAAAAAGAAGAAATTACGGTTTCCACTTTTAGATTTAGGCTTTTATAGTATGGACCCAGGGGTATTTTCGTCTTTTCACTTTTATTTTTTTCAGATCCCTATTCGCACCCCTTGTTTTACTCAGCGCGCCCCCCATTTCTGAAGCCCACGATTTCTTTTTTTTGAAACGCAGCCCAGCTTACAAAAATAAGCTGGGCTCACTGTTTACACCCCAGTTTTAATAATACAGCCCTCCTTTTATTTACACCCTTATTTTACTACTACGCCCCCCTGTTTCTCCTTTTTTAAATTTCGTTTCTTTCCCCTAAGCGAACTTATTTTTTTTCTCACAAACCTTTTCTTCCAAATGATAGATAAATGTTTCCCCGAACAAAAATTAATCCAATTGCAAAAACTCTTCAAAATCAAACTTTGTTAGTAGTTTTGCGAAGCCTTTGATTGCATGATTATTAACAATGGAGTGCTAATGGTGGTCACTTGGAGCCTTTGCTCAATTGATCATCATGAAAGCTCAACTTTCACAATTCAACAAGATAAAGAACAAAAACCTTTTCCTTTCTAAAATCATTTTCAACCCATCGTCGCTAGTGGTTAATCAGAACCTTTGTTCGTCTAGCCATTGGTGGCGATATCTTTTTCCCCAAAGAACAACAAGCGATGATCACTCATAACCTTTGTTAGTCTGATCATTCGTGTCAATCAATCTCTTTCGAAAACCACTTTCAAAAAGGCAAATAAAAAACGGGTTGCTACTAATAGTCAATCTGAACCTTTGTTCGTCTGACTGGTGGTAGTGACTCTCATTTTCAAGAGTACTTAGCAGTGATTACCCATAACCTTGGTTAGTTTAATCATTCACTAAATGCTCGTCCTATTTCGAAAACTCGCTAAAAAGATAAAAGACAAAAACCCTTTTTCAGGATAAAGAAGAACTACGTAGCTTTGAGTTCTCCATCGCACCGGGAGATACGTAGGAGCGGGCCTTGTCCCGTCAAGCGTTTTTTTTCTAAAAACCCATTCTTCCCCCTTTTCTTTTTCATAATAAATAAAGATTTTCATTAAGAATTTTTCAATAAGAAGTAGAGAGGCAAATTAAATTAAGTATTTTCAAGTCAACACACTAAAACCACACATTTAATTAGAGGTTCCCTCTCAGTAGAGAGGACCTGTGGGATGCTAACACCTTCCCTGCGCGTAACCGACCCCCGAACCCTATCCTCTAGTTTCGCAAGACCAATCGCTTTCCAAAAAAGGTTTTCCTAATATTTTCCTTAATAAATATTGGTGGCGGCTTCATTGTCTTAGGAAAAGTTGTGAACGAGGAAGGTTCTCCCTCGGGGACTTTTTCGGGCGCAACAATTGCTAGCCCACTTGTGACCCCAAAAGGAAATCAAATTCCCTTTCCCCACCATAGGCCTAATCGCAGAAACAAAAGCTCCCTGCCAAGAAGACTTACCTTCTTCCAAAAGAAGTAAATCCCTCCACCATAAAGAATCCTTAGTGCCACCTCTGGACAACTGAACCCCTGTGAAGATATCCCTCAAATCCCCATACCAATGAGTAAGAAGCCACCACCAACTTGCACTATTGTCGGTGATGCATCTCCACTTCCACTTGCAGAGAAGAGCCACATTGAAGGCTTCCATGTTCTTCACCCCCAATCCTCCATCCTTCTTGGGTCTACAAACCTTTTCCCACGACACCCAATAGACAGGACGACCCTCTCTAGTACCCCCCACAAATGTCCTAATGTAAGTTATTAAGCTTTAGTGTATGATGATTGTTGACATTCAATTAATATTCGGTGAAATATGAAACTTTCAATAGAGGCAAAAGAGATTCAATGTGAAGAAGTGAAGAAGTTTAGATATCGCGAAATTGATTTCAGTTAGGTTTCATTTTTAGGTAATTTAGAATTTTCCAGTTTAAAGAACTGAGCTACTGTTACTAGTAATTCTGCACTTCTATCTTATTATGAATTTCAGGGACTGATGTTAACAAAACATAGATACATTCCTTATAAAAGAAGAATAGAAAGAAAAGAAAAGAAAATAGGAATCATAACTAGTAGTTACAATAACACTTAACAAAATAAACAAGCATATGGATTCAGATGATCCTTCAAGTAGATACATTGACAAGTTTCTAGGATGCCAATAGACACAAATTACTAGTAAAATACCAGTACGTACTATTTTTCACAACAAACACATATATAAGAAAACGAGTGGTCCGTGGCAATATACATAAAGTTGATTAAACAATCTTCATCGATCTTGAGCCATGAGAGAATTGCCACCAATATAAAAGACTACATTACTAGTAGCATTACTCTAAATGACAAAGAAAAGTTAATTGTAATCTGCAGGAATTCCAGGAGTTTCTTCTACAGGATTTTCACGACTTCCAGGACTAGGAGGAGGAGGTAATTTTGGGATATATGGAATAAGAGGAGCTTCATGTTCAATAGGTCCTGTATCAACATGCTTCATTGTTGGTGTTGGATCATTTTTGTAATCATCAAGAGTCACCCTACTCGCATCGCCCTTATTGTTGCTTTCAATACTAACGCGATTTTCCTGAAATTTCATGAAAAAAAACAGCACTTAAAAGTTATAATCGACAGTCTAGTACACGAGGCTCCCACCAGATAAGGTCTATGTGTAGAGGTTGTTTCCGGTATTTGAACCTTGGCAGCAACCTTAACTTGCGCCATGGCTCGCGCTCACTTAAAATATAAGATGATTCAATTTCTAAAAAAACAGAAAAAATTGTTTTTGTCATACCTTCAGCTTCCTGCTTAGAGCAATCAATGTAGCTTTATCACCATATTTTGTGCTATCCAAATCTAAAAGGACATATATAAAAAATGTACAGTGGAGTGAATACATGAAGGCTTCAGGTTATTAAGAAAGTAGACAAGAAAGAATCTAGTAAAATACATCTGAAATGATCTACAAGAACATGAAGAAGAAAAAAAAGTATAAAGTTGCATGCAATATTTGGATTGAATAACAACGTGATGATGAATTTTTATCAAATTTGTGAGAACTTAAGAGGAACTAATCACCAGTCACTTTTAAATGAACAATGAAAATTGTGACATCTATTCATAAATCTTTCAAAACACATGTATGATTATTTTTTTAAAAAACAATTTTCTGATTTTAATTAAAAAATTTAAAAAGAAGCAAATTTTGTTCTTTGGTAACTTCTAAAAGCAGAAAAGTGTTTTTTAAAAGTATAATCAAAATATCCGTAATTTTTCATATTTTTTGCATGTCATTTTCATTTGATAAAACAAATTAACTGATAAATCTAGATAAGAATTTCACAATCGGTACAAATTGGTAACTAGAAAATGCATTTCTCAATGCACTGTAAAAATCAAAAATTACTCGTTCAATTTCAAAGACTCAATTTTTTGTTCTTGAAAAATTTGAAGTAAATTGTCACAAGTCTCAACCCATGCTTGATTTGAGAATCAGAATCCACAAACAATTAATCAGCCATAAAAAATGAAAATCATATAAAAAAAGGTCAATTTCTAATAAAAAAAATTAACATAAAGCAAGGAAGAAAAAAAAATCTCTTAAAGAGATTGTGGAATGGAAACTTTCATCACCAATACATGCACCCTACTTTTCTCAAAGATAATATAAAGAAGAAAATAATCAGAGGCAATACAATATTCAAAACATCTAATAGGTCTTTTAAATTAAACCTATAAACTTGTTTTAACGTAGTAACAATATAAGAACATTTTTTGTACCAAAAAAAATATAAGAACAATTTTACAAAGACTAAAAGATTTCCATTATAATATATATATATATATATATATATATATATATATATATATATATATGTCTAAAAATAAAATGATTCCCATTATAACTAAAGATTTTCTCAAAGAATAACAAAAAATATTGATGGATAGAAGAAGATTTACCGGGAAACAAGGAAGCAATAGTAGTGAACATGAAAGCTGTGAAAACCACCAGAAACAAAGCACAAAAGCTAGAGATCTTCATTATATATCCTGGAAATGAAGTGAGTGTTATCACATGCACTACACTGTAGTAGAAAACTATTATATATAAAAATTAATAATTCTTGAAATTATTTTAGTAAGACACAACTCACAAGAAAAGGGTTGTGGTTACTGCATGAAAACCAAAGTGCACCTGAAAACACGGGAAGGTAATGAGTTGAAGAAGAGGAAGGTGACGAGCTTCCCAAACAAATTAAAACTCACACTTATTATTATTTTTGAAATGTGTTTTTCTTTGTATCATTTATTGTTGTTGCTTTCTGTCAGCACAACGTGCTTTTGGGCTCGCATTCCACTACAATATTTAAGTGCATGCCTGTGGTTGCATTAAATACTTGTTCAGCCTTCTTCATTCCTTTACTGTTCTGTACATCAAAATCAAAATCAAAATAAAAGCATTAATATTTCTACAGTCACAGGCTAGCTCATAGCAATGAATATTATTTTTGGATGACTGTTAGAGCAATGAATATGATAATGATGACACTCCTCCCATGCTGCCCTTTAATTTTCTACTTACCACATTCATATTTTTATTATCTTCTTCTCTTTTAGTATATTTTTAATGAATAAAAAAAATGTAAAATGATTTAAAAAATACTCATTTCATATTGGCACTAAGCTCTTGTTCGGTTCCTAATCTTTGGTACTTTTGGCTTGTTACACACATATTAATGTACCATTAATTTGTATTGATTAAATACTAAAATGTCTCATTTGTAGTTGTCTTGGGATAATTGATGTCAAAATTAAATAGTCTTGGGACAATTAATTCATACTTTGGAACTCAAAAAGGCTAAATAAATATAGAGGGTATATTAAGAAAAAATTGGTGAATTGTACATTGGGTTTTTAAAAGTACCATTGTTTTGAAACAAAAATAAAAGGCAAAAGTACTAAAGATCAGGAATTGAGGGAGTAGTAATTACTTTTAAGGTTTTTCTTACAATGTAAAAGGATAAATAAATAAATAAATAACTTTATGCGATAAACAATTTTGTTGAATTATTTTTATTAATTAGTGGAGTATTAATTATTATTATTTTTATATTAATAATGCATTGGAGTATAATAACTTGTAATCAACCAAAAAAGAAGTATAATACTACTAATATTTATTTTGGGTAAAAAATCAGAAAACGACTAAATTGACACATGTGCCAATTCACACTTAAGAATACAACGGTGAGATGAGGTTGATTAATTAGACATAGGTGCTATTAATGGAAGAGTATATAAAAAGTGATATTGAAGCCTTAGATGACTATTATAGACAATTTAGGGAAGAGAAGGAATTAACATATATCCAAGATCAAACAAGTCAACACGTCTGGTGTACAAATACCATAAACCAACATATGTCCTAAAGAAGTTGTTAGAAAATAGGGAATTGTGGCCAACGGATGTAGAGGATTATGCGTTACGAAATAAAACAATAGAGAGAAAGAAAATGAGTGCAATTAGAACACAAAAAATTGGAACACAACAAATGTGAAACACTTTAAAATTGGAAAAAAATCATGAACGGTTGTCTAACAAGATAATCAAAGAATAACACTATGTAAAAAAATTTACAACACGAACTTTTCTCAAACATCTTACGACCTCTGTACATCCACACTTTCTAAAGTAAATAACTATATATATCGTACAAGACAAGAGTATTAAGAGAAAGAAAAAGTTGGATACAAACTTAAAGTGTTTCCAACTGGTACACTTCAAGACCAGATTGACTTCTTCTAGATGTTTAATTTCAGTCAACTCCAACAATCTCCATCTTGATTAGAATTGATACATGATAAATGTTTTACTTTCATTGTCTACACGACAACCATAATTCAAAAGATCTATCATACTCAACAATAAAGAGTATATTTACTTGAAGTTAAACCACTTCAAAAATTTCTACATGTCAAAAGTCATCCACATGTGCTATTTTGATTTCGCTAGTAATAACTTATCATTTTCCATAGCAATGCGGTAATCCCATAAGGTCATCATCTCCCATAACAAGGGAGACATTGTCAACATTCGCCTCAGAGCCTTTTGTTGATATTGCTCCTCCAGGACATTTTTTCTTTACATGTAGGGGTGTTTACAGCTTGGTTTGAATCGATTTTGACTAAATCTGTTGCCCAAACAAATCAAATTTATTCGGTTTGGGTTGATTTTTAGTTTTAGTTTTTTCTACGAAATCGGAACAAACAACCCCGATATTTGGTGGGTTGGTTCGGATTGGGTTCGTGGGTCATGCAGTAACGGTGTAAATTTTTAAAACATAAAATTCTACGTTTTTTTATAGCCACCAAAATCGAACTAAATCATAATTTAGAAAATACATCCAATCCAAACTTTGAAGTATTAAAGTCTTAAAACTTAATCTGTAAGGCCTACTTCAACTAGCAAATACCGATATTTTTAGGTTGGATATCCTCAACCAGTTTGAACTCGAGACCTCGCAGTTGTGTTGTGAGTTTCAAGGTGGCTCTTACGTACCGCTCTATAATTACGGACAAAAAAATCTCAAAAATTAATCATCAAATTTTTAACAAGTTGCTTCTAAAATAGTAATTTATAGCAATAGTAACTCATTTGTCGGTGTTCTTAGTATATTGTTACAAATCAATATTCCAGCATCTTGAACAGTTATTATTATAACAATATAAAAAACAACCACAAAAAATTGGATTTGAATTCTCTAGAGTCATTTTTTCCTCAATTCACCCACATTCACCTTCATCTAGGCAAAATGTAATGAGAAAAAAAATTTAGAAGGAGTTGATGAGTTAGAGAAATACCTAAATACCTTTTAATTTAGCCTAATTATATGTGGATATAAATTAATTGAGAGAAAAATGACTTCAGATAATCCAAATAAAAAATGCACAAGAAACTACATAATTTATTGTAGCTGTATTTGTGAAGTTATAGAGACATGGTGATGGAATGTAGAACCACCATTCTACACCCACTAATGGCGCGTAAAATGAGACTTCATAGATTCAACATATATTCTAATACGGTGATGAATGTTTATATTAATGAACTAATTCTAATGAGCAAATTGAAATATATTTAAATTTGAATTAAACACATTTGGATCTTGAGAACAGGTATGAAAGCAAGTATTGAACTCATTTGCGCAGAAGGCTAAGTCTAGAAGAGTTGAAGATTAACATACTACGACACAGTCGCCGTGTGCTAGCTCACTAGGTTTGGATAGACGGGTTAGATTAGTTTCCGTCATCCGAACCAAACTAGTACGGATTTCATTCGGATTTGATTCGATCACGAAAGTTATTCGATCCGACTGCTTCTGTTTGGGTTGGGTTACTGATTGGTTTGAATACTTACCGATGACACTAGATAACTACCATTCGAATGTTAAATATGTGCTTTCATGGGGCAGTGGAAATGAATACTTTCTTGTCCATGCTTTTTGGATTTGCTCATTACGTGAACAGATGAAATGAAATGAATAATTTTTGTTGACTTCTTCATCAAGAATATGTGGTATATACACTACTGCAAAAAAGACATTTAGCGTTGGTTATTTTGGACATTTAGCATCGGTTATCGCCCGATGCTAAATGTTGTGATGCTAAAAGTGTGGCATTTAGCGTCGGTTATTTACCCGATGCTAAATGTCACTTTTAGCATCGGATTTTCAAAAAACTGATGTTAAATGTCTCTTTCATCACTTTTTTTGTAGTTTGGGAAATGACATTTAGCATCGGTTATTTGAAACAGCCGATGCTAAAAGTTATTTGTTGAGACATTTAGCATCGGTTATTCTAAATAACCGATGCTAAATGTAGTTTAACCGATGCTAAATATCATTTTTTAAATCAAAAAATGACATTTAGCATCGGTTATTTAGAATAACTGATTCTAAATGTCTCAACAAATAACTTTTAGCATCGGTTGTTTCAAACAACCGATGCTAAATGTCATTTTTAAATCAAATGTCTGTGCAACGGTCACGTCAGCATTAGCGACGGATTACTGCCTTAGCTACGGATTCAGAATTTTACGCATTCCAATGCCTGCGCAACAGTCACGTCAGCATTAGCGACGGACCATTAGCGACGGATTAGTGCCTTAGCGACGGTTCAGAATTGGTGCAATTTCCAAGGAATTAGCGACGGATTTTTTGCGACGGATTTTAAATTTAGCGACGGAATTTAAATTTTTTGCTAAAAAAGCGCGCCTTCGTCATTATTAGCGACGGATGTTGGTTCCCTCGCTAAAATCTGTCGCTATTTAAACATTAGCGACGGATTTTGGTTCCCTCGCTAAAAATCTGTCGCTAATAAGGCATTTTTTGTAGTGTAAAAATTTTAATTTTTTTTTCATTTCTAGTTCAGAAGTCGCCCCCCAGGGTGACTTCTGAACTGTGTTTTTTTATTTTTTCTTTTTCTTCTATATTAATTTAAATAAATTTAATTTAATTAATTTAGAAAATTAATATTGTTAATTCTAAATTAATTATAAATATTTTTGTGAAAAAAAATTATGCGCTAAATAGAAATATGGAACTAACTGTATTGATTTAATTAGTAGCACATTACAAAGTGCATATATAGTTTAGTGCATAGTGCAACGTGCAGGTTCAACGGTCAAGATCTTGACGACACTAATAAACGGTTAAAAACTAATTTTGTTATTTCTATCATAAAATAATTAGATAATTAATGGTAAAAAAAATTAATTTAAGCTATAGAAGAAATACTTAAATAAACAACACAGTTCCCAGAAAAACATCATTAGAAAATACAAAACGAAACGAGACGAAAACATAATACAAATTACTTAGATGGTCTGAAAACACGACGAATTGAGTGGCTTCTTGCTCCTCACCCTCCAGCTGCACCTTATTAGCGCCCATTAGGGAAAACAAGACGAATTATGGATTCAATGGCTATACGGCTTTGGACGCACAACTCAATTGCACTCCGAGGTTGAAACATCTGATGTCTGTCCATCATGCATCGAACGTCTTCCTCTTTCTTGACATCCATTAGGATCCATCGTACACGTCTATTTGCCGACATAATTGGGTAGCGATAAACAATACGAGTGACAGCTTGCTCCTCACCCTCCAGCCGCACATTTTCCGTTAGTTTTTCATTGAGAGCGGCAAAGGTGATGTTGTTTTGAAGCGTGGAAAAAATGGTCTTTGGACCATCAAAATAGACACCTTCTTCATTGTAATGGGTCTATTTAATGGGTCTATTTATAGAGATTGAGTGATCAAGGTAATGGTGTTTGGACCATCAAAATAGACACCTTCTCCATTTGAGGATCAAGGTAATACGAGAGGAAATTGAGTACAGATCCTCCCACTGTGGTCGCCAATGTTCTGTACCGTACTTCCGATCTTGGTTAATAATCCGAAGTAGTTGGTAGATGTCGTCCTTGATCAATATTGTTCGATCTTGAGGGGGCGATGTTGTACCTGCAAGAATACTCCGACGCTCAAGTCAGTATTTGAGTGAATCAGTGTTTAGTTTTTAGAAGTTCCTCTCGTTTATGAGTATTGAATGTGGTATTTATAGAGATTGATTGATGTTCGTTCTGACGATCCTTAGTCGTTAGATCTTCCAGAGGTATCTGACGCTCAAGTCAGTATTTGAGTAAATGAGTATTTTGTTGGAAAAAGTGTTTACCATTTAATGAGCATTGAATGCTGTATTTATAAATTTTGAGTGGTGTTTGCGGTGGTCGATTTGGGTTGTCCGATCTTGCAGAGTGATCTTGGCCATTGAAGAATGGACTCTAATGATTTTAATGGGTCTTCCAACAATTGGGCCTTGGAGGAGGTGTAAAAAATAAAAATTCTAATTACCAGAACAGTGGCCCCCCAAGTCTGGTCGCTTGAGGAGCGATCTTGACTTGATAAGGCGATGTAGCCTCGCATTTTGTCTTCTTTGAGTAGAAATTTCTTTGGTCTTGAGCTGATGTCGAGCCTGAGATTTTGGTCGATGTTAAATAACCGTCGAGCTTCTGAGCAAGGTAGACAGTTTTTGGAATCAGTGCTGCTTTGGAATCAGTGCAATCTTGGAATCAATGCCATTTTTACTGTTTCTGACAAGGCGCGATTTTGCAGTGGCGGCGCATGATGGTGACGCTTTATTTTTTTAGCGTGCGAACCTAATGGACCTTGATTGGACGTGACGTTTCGACTTCCCGGCCCAAGCCCATTAATTCCGCCTTGCTATAAATAAAGGGTCTCACCTTTTCATTTGTTGCTTGGTGTTTATTTGTTTTGGATTATCGATCCTCGAGAGCTCCCGAGCTTCTTTTTCGAGCAAAACGAGTTTGGAGAGTTTTGAAGCATCTTTAAGGTCGGTTTCTGTGGATTGGCAACTGCATTCTTTCCAGACACGATCAAATTTGCGGCTCCGTTCCGAGGTTAGTTCCTTTTTTGATTTGTCTTTCCTTTTCTTTTTGTTTGTGCCTGGACCTCCCCCAGTCCTTTATGATCTCAGAATGGGGGTCGTCAGGTCGGGTTCTGATTTGCTCGCGAACCCATATTCGATCTTAACCCTGACATTTCGACCTCGGGACAAGTTCCGACCCTGCTGATCACTACAAGAAAACTTGGACTTTTCGGCGGACCAAATCCGCCGAAAAATCCGCAAATCCGCCGAAAATATGAACTTTCCGGCGGATTTATTGGGCTTTCCGGCGGATTTTTGGCGCCGGTAGACAGCTCGTGGCAAAAGGTTTTCGGTGGATGTCAGCTCGTTTGGCGAGGATGTCAGCTCGTTGGTTTTCCGTTCTTGGCACATGAACTACCTCGCTCGCTTCAAATTTAGCCAATAGCGACCGTACCCGAAGTAGGTATTTTTGCAAGATCGATTCTTTCGTCTCGTATTTGTTTCCGATCTGGGAGACCACCAAGAGAGAGTCGGTATGTAGTTTTATTTGTCGAACTTGGAGGTCAATTGCCAGGCGTAGTCCGGCGATGCAAGCCTCGTATTCTGCTTGATTGTTCGAGGTTGGAAAACCGAAAGTAAGGGAAACTTCGATGATGACCCTCGTTGGGCTTTCTAGCATGATTCCAGCGCCACTTCCCCTTGGATTAGAGGATCCATCGACATATAGGATCCATACATCAGGTTCGATGTTAGCAGGTGTCATCTCGGCCATGAAGTCCACCAAAACTTGTGCTTTTAGTGCTGTTCGAGCTTCATATTTAATCCCGAATTCTGAGAGTTCCACAGCCCATTTAATCATTCTTCCAGCAAGATCGGGTCTATGGAGTATTTGCCTTATGGGGTAGTTACTTCGGACGACCACCTGGTGAGCGACAAAATAGGCTCGGAAGCGTCGAGCTGCGACGACGAGAGCCAAGGCGATCTTTTCGACCTTCTGATAACGAATCCCAGCTCCGTGTAGAGCCTTGCTTGCGAAGTAGACCGGGCTTTGTCCGGTTTCTAGCTCGCGCACCAGAACGGCAGCTAAAGCTTCCTCCGAGACCGCCAGATATAGATACAGGGTTTCCCCCTCGTTTGGTCGAGTTAATATAGGAGGCTCGGAGAGAGATTTCTTGAGTTGTTTTAAAGCTTCATCTTGTTCAGGTGTCCATTCGAAATCCCTTTCTTCTTTTTTGAGGATTTTGAAAAGTGGAAGAGATTTGAATGCTGCATTAGATACGAAACGAGATAGAGCCGCTATCATGCCATTAAGTTTTTGTACTTCTTTCTTGGATGTCGGAGTTCACATTTCTGTGACGGATCGACATTTATCACGGTTTGCCTCGATTCCTCTTTCTGTTAAGAAAAAACCCAAAAAATTTCCTGCCTGAACTCCGAATGTACATTTCTCTGGGTTAAACCTCATTCTATTTTTTCGAACCTCATAAAAAATTGTTCTTAGATCGTTTATATGGTCGTCGTCACTCCGGCTCTTGGTGATCATATTGTCGAGGTAAACTTCCACGCTCTTGCCGATCTAGTTGTGGAACACTTTGTTCATCATTCTTTGATAAGTCGCTCCTGCGTTTTTCAACCCAAATGGCATGACACGGTACGCGAAGTTACCTCGGTCGGTGATGAAGGCAGTTTTTTCTTGATCTGGGGGAAACATGGCGATCTGGTTGTATCCGGAGTATGCGTCCATAAAGGATAATAATCGAAAACCGGAGGCGTTGTCGACCAGCCGATCGATGCTGGGAACCGGAAAAGCATCCTTTGGACAAGCTTTATTAAGATCGGTGTAATCGACGCACATACGCCATTTTCCGTTATTTTTCTTTACCAGGACTGGGTTTGATAACCAGGTCGGATATTTAACCTCGGAGATGAAGTTTGCTTTTATGAGATCGTCTACTGCTTTGGCAGCAGCAATGGCTTTCTCCCTGCTTTGAGCCCGCTTTCTTTGGGCGATCCATTTGGCTTCCGGGTTAATCGCGAGCCGATGGCAAGCGACCTCTGGTGGGATCCCAGGCATGTCTTCTGCTGACCAAGCGAAGATGTCTTCGAAGTCGTTAAGACATCTGGTCAAATCGATTTTAACCTCTTCTGATAGGTCCGTCCCTATTTTGACAATTCGGGAGGGGTCTGATCCGAGCTGTATTTCGATGAACTTTCCGTCGGGCTCCGGTCTTTTAATTTTTCGTTTGAGCTCTTTGGTTAGCTCGTCAGCGTCTTTTTCATTTTTGTCTTTCGGATCGCACCCTGTCTCTATGTTAGTGGTATTAACTTCAGTCGATCTGTCTTTAGCTTGTTTTGGAGTCGACAGCTCTTCTGAAGGGGGAACCCCTTCTTGCTCCGAAGCCTTTCGTTCGGTCTTCGTCCATAAGAAGAAACACCTAGAAGCAGACTCTAAGTCGGAGTTCAAAGTGATAACCCTGTTGCAGAGAGAGTGGAACTTCATCTTTAGGTGTGTGGTGGAGGTAACCGCCCCGAGTCTGCCTAAGGTCGGTCTTCCTATAATACAGTTGTATATCGAATCACAAGGCAAGATGAGGAACTTGGTTTTGACGGTCCGAACCATTGGTTCGGTTCCGTAAGTAACCATCAGTTCCAAATGCCCAAGGGGTTTGGTTCGAGATCCGTTGAAACCGGACAAGGCCGTTCCTCTATAAGGGGTGAGTTCCTCTTTGTCGATCCCCATTTTGTTTAGAAGATCGACAAAAAGGATGTCTGATGAGCTTCCTTGGTCGACCAAGATCCTACGTACCTCTTTATTGGCTATGACCGCCGAGATTAAGAGAGGTACGTGTTTGTTAGCTTTCCCGTCTATAAGGTCGTCATCGCTGAAAGATAATGGAGGTCGATTTGTCTTGGTCGGGGTTGCCGATGTCGAAGCTACGATTAACAGTTCCTTCCACTTTCTTTTCATTGATTTTCCGGATTCTTCATGATCGAATCCTCCTGTTATCATCATTATAATCGAGCGTCCTTTTGATCTTTTATTCAATTCATCGTGGTCTGGCTCGATCACTTCTTTACCTTTTGTTTTAGGATCTTCATTTCTTTCTGTTCTGACATCGTCGGATCATCCTCCCTCCCTTTTGACATAGGAAGATAGTTTTCCTCGTTTTATCAAATCTTCAATGTCGTCCTTCAGGGCATTGCAATGATTTGTGTCGTGGCCATTGCTTCTGTGGTATCGGTAGTATTTGTTAGCCTTTTGTCCAGGTCGGATAGGTAGGGATCTGGGAGGCTTGACGTCTCTGAACTCGACGTTCCAACATTCCCCCAATAATTGGGCGTTGGAGACGTTGAGTTCGGTATATATCTGGTGACGATTTTTCCTACTGACGTTCCACGAAGTCTTTCGAGGATCGACCTCGATGCGGTGTTTTGATGGTTCTGCATGTGAAGATGCTTTGTCGATTTTGGAATTTTCCTCTTCATTGATGAAACACTGGGATAGCTCAAGGAACTCTTGTAGGGTGTTAGGTTCCCAAGTGTTAATATGTTTTCGGAACGGGCTTCTAGGAAATAGACCTTGAGCCATGAAGAAGATTCGAAAAGCGTCGTCTAGCTGTCGAACCTGAAGAGCTTCGTTATTGAATCGCTCTATGTATTCTCTCAAGGGCTCGTTTCCCCTCTGGATGATAGATGCTAAAACATTCTTGTTTTTGGGTTTGCTTTTAGAATGGGCAAAGTGTACCGAGAAGTGTTTCGCTAATTGGTCCCAAGAGGAAATGGTATTCGATCTTAAAGTCCGAAACCATTCAGAGGCCATTTTGTCCAGGGTTAATGGGAATATTTGGCATTTCATTTCCATCGGTACATTTCGGTACTGCATGGTCGTGTCAAACTGATCGAGATGCCTGTCGGGGTCGCCCAGGTGGTTTTTCAAGGTATCGTGGAACTTGGAAGTTATCGATTGCTTTTGTGAACGGACCTTTTCACCTAGGTTGACTCGCCCGAGATTGTGGTTGACGTCTGTAATGATGATCGGGACGTCTGTATCATCGAGGTTGATTGTTTTGAATGTTGTCACGACTTCTTGAACGTCGTCTTGGCGAGGTTGAGTCCCAGTGTGGATGACGTTGAGGGGGGTTATTCGAGCCTTCAAGATCGTCATAATCTCGAGCCGGAGGAGAACGGGAACCATTCCCTCGGTGACGGCGTGGGGGAGAATAAGGATCGTCTAGATCGCTATGCTGTCGAGCCGGAGGAGAACGGGAACCATTCCCTCGATGATGGCATGGGGGAGAATGAGGATCGTCGAGATCGTCATTTTGTTGAGTCAGAGGAGAACGGGAGCCATTCCCTCGATGACGGCGTGGGGGAGAACGATGATTGAGCTTTCTCCTAGGGGGTGATCGATGAAAGAGTCTCCTTCGAGTTGGGTTTCTTTTCTCAAGGGAGTCATGTTCGGTCGATTCCTGATCCGGAACGTCGCGTGCTTGGAGTCTTGCTACTTCGGCTTCGAGGTTAGTGAAACGGTTGCTTCTTTCTTCGTTTACGGCTTCCTGTCGAGCTAGTAGCTGAACGAGTTGTTGAACCGCGTCGGTCAAAACTGGAAGCAATTGAGGTGGAGGTGGTAAGCTAGCTTCATTCGTGCTCGAATATATCCGGGGCGGACCTGTGTTGGGATATCGGTTTCGAGCTTGTGATGAATTTGTGAGTTCCTGGACGTGGCCTTCAGGGGTTTGTTGAGGACCTACCTCGGGCCCGGCTATGGGACTAGCCGGTCTTGAACGGCGCCTTGGTGCCATTTTTTAAGATCAGGGAGATGGTGAGAAATAGGGTATTGATTCTCCCACTGTGGTCGCCAATGTTCGGTATTGTGCTTCTGATCTTAGTGATTGGTATTATGCAGTTAGTAGATGTTTTATCATTGATTCTGTTTCTATCTTCAGGTCTTGAGATGTTCGATGTTGTTCGACCTTAAGATGTTCGATGTTGTTCGATCTTGAGATGTTCGATGTTGTTCGATCTTAAGATGTTCGATGTTGTTCGATCTTGAGATGTTCGATGTTGTTCGATCCTGAGATGTCCGATGTTGTTCGACCTTGAGATGTCCGATGTTGTTCCTGCAATAACACTCCGACGCTCAAGTCAGTATTTGAGTAAATGAGTATTTTGTTGGAAAAAGTGCTTACCATTTAATGAGCATTGAATGCTGTATTTATAGATTTTGAGTGGTGTTTGTTGTGGTCGATTTGGGCCGTCCGATCTTGCAGAGTGATCTTGACCATTGAAGAATGGACTCTAATGATTTTAATGGGTCTTCCAACAATTGGGCCTTGGAGGAGGTGTAAAAAGTAAAAATTCTAATTACCATAACACCTTTATATTCGGTAACATTGTTACAATCATACCATGCAATTTCAAGTGGCTTGCTTTTGGATCAAAAAAAAAAAAGTGGCTTGCTTTTGCAACAAAAACGAAAGTGTCACTAGCATAGGCAAAGTTTATCTACATCTTACAAAAATTGACACTTTGCTTTATTTGTTCGGTTGGCATCTTCACTTGGACTATATAATATAAATAATGTAGAATTACAAGGAATGATTAGAGGTCTTAGCCATATACTCTTTTTTATAACATCATCCATATTTGGGTAAGTATACGTTACCTAAAATCTTACAAAGAGAGATTAGAGGTCTTAAGGATTTGTTTGACCATATGTGTGTTTGTTGCAATTAACTATCTAATAATTAAATAAAATTCTCACACGTTAGCTAAAAAAAAACTATCTAATAATTAGATAGAGAGGAGGATTCATACGTTAGCTAAAATTCTCATGTATTTTTTCTTAAAAAAAAAAGATTTCTCACATTCTTTTATTTGAAAAAGCTATAATTCTCACGTTACCTATAACACATTCAAATAATACTCTTTTGAGTCAAAAAAAAATTAAAATAATACTCTCTTTGTTTCAAATTAAAAATGGTTTAAGGTTTTATACACAACCATTAGGAAAATCAATAAAATGACTAAATAACATAGTGATTTTACCAAATTAACCTCATTTATTAATAAATAAATGTATGTTTGATAATGTCTTTGGTTTGTAAAAATAACATGTCTCCTACTACAATTAATAAGGGCAAAATCGGAAAGATATAACTAATAATGCATTGAAATGACAAAACTACACTTAATTTGGAATTTTTTATTTTAATTAAAACAACTATTGATATTAATTTGTAACTCAGGGAGTAATAGTTAAGGCTTTATTGGAGGTCAAGTTGACGGCCAAAATCAAGAGTTGAGATGGCAGCGGGGCGAGGCGGGAGCGGGGAGTACTCCACACTCCTCGTGGCCGCCTCGCAAATTGTCCCCTGTTCTCGTCCTCGATCCCCGTTTCGGAGAGTTTTCCTCCCTCATCCTTGTCCCCACAGATTCCCACAGTCTTCGTGGGGACCCAAATTTTTTTTTAAAAGTTAGGACAAATAAAAATTTAAATATTATTAAATTGAAAATGTATAAAAAGTAAGACTAAAAAATAAAAGTTTAACATTTCAATATAAAAAATATAAAAGTTAGCCTTCCTTTGATATTTTAATATTTAAAAAATATAAAAGTAAGAATAAAAATATAAAATTAACATAATTTAGTATTTTATTATTATTTGTAATTTTTAATTAAAAGCATATATAAAAAAACAAAAAAATCAATTACTTATAATATAATATATATTTATAATAAATGCGGGGGAATTTTCTTCTCCATCCCATCCCCTCGTGAAAAAATTCCCCACCAACGGCCCCCAAATGGGGTAGTCCCGATAGGGATCCCTTCATACGGGTAGAAATTGCCACTCCAGTTCAAGAGCTAGCAATGCTGCAAGTGCAACCATTATTGGAGGTGGAGCTGAAACAACATGGATCTATTGTGGAGCAACTACAGCATGATGCATCACAGCACTAAATAAGCCAAATGATATTTAATAGAGTTCCCAATCGAATAAAAATTGGCCCAATACATATCCTATTGTTGTGCAAGTGAGCTATATTCTACCTCATGCTCAATTTGTTTATCACGAGCTCAACTAATTAATAAGCCAAAATTGAGTTGGATAATGAGAATTTTGCTATCATTGAGAATTGCCTCCAGTCCACTTGGCCTCTTACTAACAAACTCTATTTGTCTCTTGAGTTAGAATCTCGTCCTTGGGCTTCTTACAACATTATCAGTGTAGCCTGTTTGGGCTTCTTGGGCCTGTTTGGCATGGTTTGTTTGACATTAACAGTGAGGATATTGATTTTTACACCCCCAATTATGGGCACTATACCCCCACCAAATTCAGTCATCCTCATTTTATCCTCTCACTTTTACCACATTTACAGCTGAGAGGAGAAAATTTTTTACTTTTCAGATTTACCAAATTGAAGGAAAATCTGTAGTTTACCTTTTTTATAAAAATGTTGTATTATACGGATTTATGTATTTTTTATAAATTCGTAGTTAACTTTTTTGGTATTTTAATTAATTTTTTATAAATCTGTGTAGCTCCGGATATAACGTCGCCCTAGTTTCATTGTCGATTAGAGGCTCATATACCTTTTTACCATTGAGAGGTTTATATTCGGTGAGGAAGAGTGTCACCATGATTAGTATTGGGTTCGTGAAAGACAATCATTGGGTGCAGGTAATTAAGAAAACTTAAATTTTGAATACTCTATTTACAAATAATATTTTTCGTAGAATATTTACTATTAATATGTTGTTATAATATTTAATTTCTTTTTGAAATACAGGTTAAATTGACTCCTGAAATTCCATTGCCTCCAGTTGCTTATCAGTGGGAGTGTTTTGCATTAGAAGAGACTAATTCATGGTTGGTACCATATTTAGGGCGTTACCAACTATGAGGGGGTTTAGCTCCGGTTCCCGAATCACAAACGAATTCACCTGTAATTGTAGACTTAGCAGCCGACTTAGATTGTGATTGATGTAAATATTTAATGCTTTACACTATAGTATAATATATTTTTCCGTTCCTCCATGACACCACAATCTAATTTTTCCGTTTCCGCCTCTAGTTAGGGCACCGCAATCTAATTACAAAAAATAAGGAAAAAGAAATTAAAAAGTATTAAAAAAAAAACATTACAGATTTATCTATCTTCTACTATAAATTGATGCGATTAACCCTCCTACAAATTTACCTAACTGCCCTCCAATCAAATCACTACAACTCAGCAAATTTCAACCCTTTGGAGTCCAACTTTCAAATTTGGCGCCACTCAAATTAAACCACATTGGACAGCTAAAAACCTGTACTCAAGTACACTGTCATGGACTGAGGGAGCCAACTTAATCTGATGGATATTGGGGGAGCCAACTTTATGGGGAGGGATCCTCTAACTTTTTGGAGGGAACTTCCCCCTAACTTTGTGTCTATCTCTCTCTTTTAATACATTCTCTCTCATTTTATTTCTCTCTATTTCCCTCCATTTTTTCTTTTCTCTTTCATAAAAAAAAACACTAAAGTTAGGAAAAGGTAGAGGTTGAGAAGTTAGAGAGGATCCATTTCCCAACTTTATCTGGTGGAAACAGAATTTGTCTGATGACAAGAGTATAAGCCAACTTATACACTCTTCCTTCTACTTCTTTCCAAAAACTTTTTTCAACCTTTTCTGCCACAACACCCAACACGAAAGACACATTTTTTTCTTCAACCAATTCCAGTTGAAACTGAAGAAAAGAGAAATCGAAGCACCAACCAACTATCAAAGGTTTACTTCATCTAGGTTTGTTTTTTCTTCAACTCATTTCTTCAACCAAAGCATGATGACTGATTTTCGATGAAAATAAATGGCATCATTTTCTTCCCTTTTTCTATGTTGTTGATTTCCGAAGATGGAGATAAAAAACTTGAAGGAAACGATGTTGACAAATGACCGAGAGAAACAATAGAATCAGTGATAGACTAAGCTAAGCTAAAGAAATCAGAAATAGGGTTGCAAGGAAGAAGATAAACAATAAAACTGCATAGATATTTCTTATCCCTTTTGAGGAGGACAATACATTTAAATAGCTAGGGTTCTCAGCCACTGAATCATAACATGGGCCATGGGCCTTACAAGCAAACTAACATAAAAGGAAAAAATAAGACAGAATTACTAGATGCACCTCCAGTATTTTTATTTGAACCCTTTAAGCCAAACAGGCTTCTTAATGGTCCTTTTGGGCCTGGTATATTTCGGCCTATCACTACTATCCGGCCCAGCAGAAACCTTGTCCTCAAGGTTTGCGTTGACACGTGGCGTAAATCCAACCGTTGGCGCTGAGTCGCAATCGACCGGTGGCGTCAATCCATCAGCACGTGGCGCGACTTGCGAGGAGGCAGGCGTGAACCAATCAGGCGCGTTGGCGTGTGGCGCTGGTTGCGAGGAGGCAGCGAGTTGGCGTGTGACGCTGATCTGCGCGCTGGCCATCTTGGGCAGAGGAAAGTGCTTTGCTGTTTCCAAAGGAGAATCCAAAGCAGCATCCAACGATTTGGAGGAAAACACGCGTGGGCCAGTAGGATCGTGTGGCTGGGCGCGAGTGCTGTTCTACGGATTGATTATCTTGGGCAGAGGAACAAACTGGGCGCAAGGCACGTTAGCATCCAACGGTTGTGAGGAGAGATCGCGTGGATCGTTGCCATCGTGTGGCTGAGTGCGCCCTGCGTGGGAAACAGTGTTGTCCTTTTTCACTGCGTGAGGCAGATCCGTGTGGTTGAGCCTTGCGCCAGCTGTTGGCGTGTTGTCTGTTGATTCCATGATTTGAGGCGCGTGACTCCCATCCAACGGGTGTGATGAAGATTCGCTTTTCCCATTGCCATCGTGTGGCTCAGAATGACCTGCATGGGGAACAGCTTTCCCTGTTTTCCAGGCGTGATCAACTTGGTGAGTGTGTACATTATCCAACGGTTCTATTGGCTCCTTGGAAAGAGAATTCGCGTGCTTAAGAGGCATAAGTGTTGTACTTACCTCAGTTTCTTTTGCACACTTCTTAAATACTCCCCTTAGTTCAGAATCCGACCCATTCTCTCCCTTCTCCTCTGACTTATTTTTCCCCATGTCTTCTATGTTCTCCCCTTCATCTGCACACTCATCTCTTCCCTTTTTCGTCAGTTTAGAGTCTTGTGTTTCTCTTGTACTTTCTAAATCTAAATCGCCAAAATTCGAAGGGAGAGGTGTGAAGTGGGAACTTGGGTCTCCACCATAATAAGAGCGTAGTAGAGAGACGTGAAACACTGGGTGGATCCTGGTTGAGGGTGTCAGATCAAGCTCATAGGCCACAGTACCGATGTGCCGGGTTACGGTGAAGGGACCAAAATATCGTTTGGCCAGTTTCTGAGATGTTCTGGGAGCTACAGTTTGTTGCCTGTAAGGTTGTAGTTTCAACAAGACCATATCTCCTGTTGCAAAGGCATAGTCAACCCTTTTTTTGTTAGCTTGAGTGATCATGCGTTGTCTGCTTCTGTTTAAGTTTTCCTTCAAAGTACTTAACACTTCTTGATGTTGTTG
Organism: Astragalus membranaceus; assembly: GCA_039519185.1. Taxonomy (NCBI): domain Eukaryota; kingdom Viridiplantae; phylum Streptophyta; class Magnoliopsida; order Fabales; family Fabaceae; genus Astragalus; species Astragalus membranaceus. The sequence continues at coordinate 180,488,416 of CM076847.1, forward strand.
CAGGGTGGACTCCAAGATGTTTATGTTGGTTGAGCCTCTGACATATTCTGGAATGGATGGGGGAGGACGACCGTACAGGGCTTGGAATGGTGTCATCTGAATGCTAGAGTGAAACGATGAGTTGTGCCAATATTCCGCAAGATGGAGAAACTTGAACCATTGACGTGGGTGGTCACCTGCGAAGCACCTCAAATACGCCTCGAGGCAACGTTTTACCACTTCAGTTTGACCGTTAGTTTCTGGGTGGTAAGCTGTACTGTACTTGGGAATCCCATGCAAACAGCGGATCTCGACTGAGAAGCGAGTGGCCAAGTCTGAAGCAGTGTACTTTGCTGGGAGCCCGATCAAGTGGGTGTACTTTGTTAAGCGGTCACAGATGACCCATATCACTGTGTGTCCAAAGGAAACAGGTAAATGAGTTATAAAATCCATTGTTAGATCTTCCCATACCTGATCTGGTGTTGGTAAGGCCTGTAGTAACCCTTTCTTTTTCTGAGCCAGGTACTTGTTGTGCTGGCAACTGGAGCAGTGCTGGATGAAGTGCTTGACATCCCTATAGATTCCTGGCCAAGTGAAAGATGCAGATAGACGCGCAAGTGTTGGTTTCACACCCGAGTGACCTGCTGTGGGGGTGGTGTGATATTCTCGGAGGAGTGCTGGTCGCAGTTCGTTTTCGTCAGGTACAAAGAGTCTCTCCTTAAAATAAAGTAGACCATTTTTGAAACTGTAGAGTTGTTGCATTGCTGGATCTGATTGACTCTTCAAAACTAACTCCTTTCCTTTTTCGTTTGATGCATAATACTCCTTGAGGTAAGACAGAAGAGTTGGCACTGGGGAAGAGATTGCCGAGAGAAGGAGGCCTGCCTCTGAATATTTTTGGCTTAACGCATCAGCAACTTGATTTGCTTTGCCAGGTTTGTAAAAAATCTCAAAACTGAAATCTTGTAATTTAGATGCCCATTTCTGTTGTTCTGGAGTCTGTATTGTTTGAACTAGAAGATTTTTTAGACTCTTTTGATCTGTGAAAATGTGGAAATGTCTCCCTATAAGATATTGACGCCATTTCTTTACTGCCTTAGTGACTGCATACATTTCACGGACATAAACAGAAGCTGCCTGCATTCGTGGGCACATTTTTTTGCTGAAGAAAGCCAGAGGATGTCCATCTTGGGATAACACAGCACCAATCGCGATGGCGGAAGCATCGGTTTCTACCACGAAGACCTTGGAGAAATCTGGAAGGACCAGCACAGGGACTTGTGTAATTTTATTTTTCAATTCTGTAAATGCCATGCTGGCTGATGTACTCCAACTGAAATTAGTGGAACGTAACAATTCGGTGAGAGGAGCGGCGAGAGAGGCGTAGTGGCGGACAAATCACCGATAGAATCCGGTGAGGCCTAAGAATCCTCTGAGAGCCGTGAGTGAACGTGGCTCCGACCAGTCTAGAACAGCTTGCACTTTTTCAGGATCAGGGGCAACCCCCTTAACAGAAATAACATGGCCTAGGTAATGAACAGTATCAACTGCAAACACACACTTAGATAATTTTGCAACAAAATTGTGTGTATGTAATATCTAATATGTGCCGCAAGTGAAGTAAGTGATCAGATAAACATTTACTGTAAATCAAGATGTCATCAAAGAAAACTAAAACACACCGTCGGAGGAAAGGCCACAATAAATCATTCATAGCCGATTGGAAGGTTGAGGGAGTGTTTGTTAGTCCAAATGGCATAACTAGGAATTCGTAGTGTCCATCGAATGTTCTGAAAGGAGTTTTATGAGTATCTTCAGGTGCAACCCGAATCTGATGATAGCTTGAGCGTAAGTCTATCTTGGTGAATACAGTAGCTGAACCCAACTCATCTAGGAGCTCATCAATAGCTGGGATGGGGAATCTATCCTTAATAGTGACAGCATTTAGGGCTCGGTAGTCAACACAAAAACGCCAAGTTTCATCTTTCTTTTGAACCAATAACACCGGGGAGGAGTAAGGGCTGTTACTTGGAACAATGGTCCCCTCTTTTAACATGTCATGTATGATGTTGGTCATTGCTTCCTTTTGAGAGTGAGGGTACCTATAGGGTTTTACATTTATGGGAGGTGTGTTGGGCAATAGGGGTATGTGATGATCATGGGGTCTAGATGGGGGCAGTTCATGGGGTTCTAGGAAAACTGTAGGGTATTTTAGAAGGATTGAAGAGACTTCAGTTGGGAGGGTTTGGGAGATAGTCTCGACTGTGGGTTTTGGGTGGGAAGGTTCTTTGGTTAGGTGGGGGAGGGTTTCAAAACTGAGGAGGTGTAGGGAAGCAATTGCATCAGTGTAGATTAGGTGACAGATTTGGTCGTATGTTGATTGGGTCGGGCTGGATTTTGGGTCACCTCTGAGAGTGATGGGCTGGGCATTGTGTGAGAATGTGATTGATGGAATGGAGAAGTCCGTCTGGATTGGCCCAAGTGTGCGGAGCCATTCCATACCAAGGACCACATCAACACCCTCTATTGGGAGCAGATAGAATGGTAAGCAGAATGTATGGTTTTGTAAATTAATGGGGACATTGTTGCAAACTCCTTGGCAATGTAGGTAAGAGCCGTTGCCGACCATGACTGCGAATTGTTGGTTAGCTGAGGTAGGGAGGTCTAGGTGGTTAGCGATTCTTGGTTGGAGAATATTGTGAGTGCTACCTGTATCCACTAGAACCATAACTGTCAGTCCCCCAATTTTACCTTGAAATTTGAGTGTTTGGGGAGAGAACTGCCATGTGAGTGCTTGAGGGGATAGTTGGAAGTATGTGTTGTCTTGATCAATAGTCACACATTCCTCCTCTGAGGTGTTGTGTGTTTCATCGTCCCCCTGCTGTTTCTCCTGGGTCATCCTCAACCAGCAAAAGCAAAAACCGACTTGTGGTACATTTGTGGCCAGCAAAGAATTTTTCATCACAATTGAAACATAATCCCTGGGCGCGGAGCTCTTGCATTTGAGTTTGAGTCAACTCTTTGACGGGTAGTTTACTTGGGTTGGGTGTGAGTCTTGGGTTTTGGGTTGTGAGATTTGGGTGGTGTGTTTGGGGTGTTTGGGCGGGGGGTTGCAAGGTGGGGCGTGAGGTGTGGTGCTGGAAGGGCTTAGGATATTTGGGTTTTGCATCCTTAATTTTTGCTTCTATGAGTTTAGCTAGGCCAGTAGCTTGGGATATGGAAACCGATCGTTGAATAGCAATTTCGTTTCGGATCTCAGCATTTAACCCCGAAATAAAACAATTTAGTATAGCATCTGCGGGAAGACCCAGAACACGGTTGCCTAACTTTTCAAATTGAGCCTGGTATTCTGCAAGACCCATTTTGGCGTAGTTTGAATAACTCAGCTTGATGATTTTCATATGTGGATGGGCCAAACCGAAGTTCTAGAGCTTTTGTAAAGGATAACCAGTCAAACAATTGATTATTATTATGCATCCATTTATCCCAAGCTAAGGCATCACCCTTCATGTAGAAAGCCACCATAGACAAACGATTTTCTGGTGGTATTTGGTAAAAACTAAAATATTGTTCAGCTTGAAATAACCATTCTAATGGTTCAGCGCCCTCAAAAACCGAAAGCTCTAGTTTAGGGGTTCTAAAAGCAGTTTGTGGGTTGTTGAAGGGGTGTTGTTGATTGGGTGTTGTAATGTAGGGGTAAGATGGGAAAATTGAACCTGGGGGGTTTGGGGCGTGGTGTGGCATAAAGTATGGGTAAAATGGGTAGTTTGGTATGTCTTGAAATATTGGGATCTGGTGTTGTGGGTATGGTTGTGGCGTTGGGTGTGTGGGTGTGTGTATTTGGGGTCTTGTTGTGTGAACAATGGTGGCGGGGGTGGTGGTAGGTACTGTGTTCATAGGTGGGGTTGTAGATGTGCTAACAATAATATGCTCATAACCAGGGGGAGCAGTAGGGGAAGATGGGTTACCTTGAGTGGATCCTCCAGTTGAACCATCTGATCTGTGTGGTTGGACCCCCATTGTTGACAGTTGGTTCAACACCTCTGAAAGTTTTGCTGTGAGGGATGCATGTCTGCTGTCATTGATTTGTTGCTGGTTTTCCAGCTGAGTTCGTATTGGCTCAAGCTGTGAGTCAATGTGGTGGTGGGTGGCTTGGATGGCATCATCCAAGTCCTTTGATGAAGGCTGTGTGGCTTTAGGAGGCATAGAGTAGGGAATGAAAGCACCAAATGATAGACTAAGCTAAGCTAAAGAAATCAGAAATAGGGTTGCAAGGAAGAAGATAAACAATAAAACTGCATAGATATTTCTTATCCCTTTTGAGGAGGACAATACATTTAAATAGCTAGGGTTCTCAGCCACTGAATCATAACATGGGCCATGGGCCTTACAAGCAAACTAACATAAAAGGAAAAAATAAGACAGAATTACTAGATGCACCTCCGGTATTTTTATTTGAACCCTTTAAGCCAAACAGGCTTCTTAATGGTCCTTTTGGGCCTGGTATATTTCGGCCTATCAATCAGATTTGAAGATACAAATTTTTCGAATAAGATTGGGGGTGGGGACTTCGGCTGGTGTTATAAGCAGAGAGACTACAACAAAAATATATGGCTTCTTTTTGGGTTAGGAAGAAAAAAACTTCATGGAAATGGTGTTGAGAAATGATAAAGAGAAAGGAATAGAATGAGAGATGAAAGATATAAGGAGATAGAGTACAAGAAAAATGGTTTCCTTTTGGGTTAGGAATCAGTATTTTTTAACCATTCTTTGTTGATGTTTAATAGTTTTGGATTGGCCTCAACACTTTTTAATGATTCTAGATTGCAATTGTTTGTTGCTGTTTTTTTAACTTATTTTTTTAATCTGTTCTCAGATATATTTTATATCTAACCCTATTAACTATAATTTCAAAAAGGGGCAAAAAAATTAAGATGTCTAGATCTTTTTTTAATGTGTGATCTTTTCTTCACTCTTTTTTTCAACGTCTGTTCATTTTTCCCAAGAGTTTGTATCTCTGTTTTAACATTTTTGTAATTGTAAGCATTTAACTATTAAGTTTAATTCATTTATGCTTCATTCTTTTATAAGTCTTTGGATCTTTGGTTTTGCAGTGTTGGAACTTAGGTGAGTTGGACCCTTTTAATGTGCAGTAAAGGAGATGCTGAGACGGCAGAAATTGGTAATTTTACTTTATTCATGTTGGAGATGCATATAGAGCTTATATTTTGGTTATAACCTGTGTTTGTTTTATGTAATTGTGCATTTCACCCCCCCGCTATACCCCATACCCCCATATTTGCTTTTAACCCAAAAATACCCCTTCCATTTTCACTAAAAATTGGTGAGAGCAAACAAAAGTTAAATTTTCCGGAAATATAAAAAAAAAGGTATTTCCGGAACTTTTATCAGTTCAAATTTCCGGAAATAGGGTATTTCCGGAATACAGTTTTTGCTTCCGAAAATACCCACTGTTTAGGTATTTCTGGAAATTCAAATTTTTAAACTTCCGGAAATACCGTTTTTGACGTATATCCGGAAAGTTTAAATTTTTAAACTTCTGGAAATACCTTTTTTGACGTATTTTCGGAAAGTTTAAATTTTTAAACTTCCGGAAATACCGTTGTTTAACGTATTTCCAAAAATACGAATTTTTATCCTTTTTACCAATATGGCTACGACATATGGCGGATGCCCCTTTATGGATTTATCGGATGCGTTTACCACATCACAGGTTTTTCCTACTCGGGATATTGTTACCCGTTGGGCTAGAGATATCGGGAAAGCCAACGGAGTAATTGTCATTATTATTCGATCCGAGTCGAGTGAGAATGGTAAAGGGAAGAAAAATAAGATTGTTTTTGGTTGTGATAGGCATGGGAGATATAGTGGAGTAGATGTTGAGTCAGCCCATTGGGCATTGAAGAGATCACTAGGTTCAAGTGGAGGTGACTTATGTAGAAGTTGGGAATCCATGCATGGGATGATCAATGCACAAATTGATAAAATTGTCGGTTCTTTTCAAAAGAGCATCAACCGTGTAGATGCACGGCACAACACTCCATTCTACAAGAATCTACACGGTTTGGTGTCTCATGAGGCATTGAATCATATAGCTGATGAGTTTGAAGGCATGTTGGATGGAGTAGGGACCGATAAGACCCGTTGTGTTGGTTGTGTGATTAAAGTTACTCATGGGTTACCTTGTTCTTGTGACCTTGGGAATTTGCACCTACATGGTCGTCAAATCCCAACAGAGATGATTGACCCTCATTGGATGAGGCTGAGTATTGAGAGTATGGATGAGGAGCGGGTGAAACAAGCGTCACTTGAATGTGACATAAGCTATACAATAGAGGAGGTTTGGAGGCAATGAGCTGGGATGTCTCTTGAGGAGAGATGTGTCTACAAGAGAGGTCTTGATGATTATGTCTTCAAAATCACTACAACCATGGTTCCACCTAAGCACAAAGTCAAGACTAGGGGTGCACCAAAGAAGAAGAAGAAAGAGTATGATGTGAAGAGAGATCCTTCTTATTGGGAGCACGCGGATGCGTCTTTGAGCTCAGTTAAGAAACCCACCCAGATTTCATCACAGACACTACAAGAATTTCCCCCATTTCCGGCGGCCCATTTTCGGCGGATTTTGGTCCGCCAATATATTACCGGTGGATTTTGGGTGTTACCGGTGGGTTTAATCCCCCAGTAAATTACCAGCGGATTTATCAATTATTTCCGGCGGATTTTAGTTTGTATGTACGTTACCGGCGGATTAATTAGGCTTTCCGGCGGAATTATGTATTACCGGCGGATTTTAAAAAAAAAATTATTATTGTTTTAAAACAAATCCGCCGGAAATGTGCATTCCCGGCGGATTTTTCCGTTGATAATTACCGGCGGAAAAATCCGCCGGCAATGCACATTACCAGCGGATTTTAAAATGTTATTTATTTATTTTTTAAAAAAAATCCACCGGTAATGTATATTACCGACGGATTTTTCCGCCGGTAATGCACATTTCCGGAGGATTTTTCAAAAAATTATTTATTTAATTTTTTTACACTCTTCTCATTTCCTATAAATAAAACTTTCTCCTACACTCTTTTCATTCTCTCATTTCTCTGTTTATTTCTTTCTCATACTCTCCAATCTCCATAAATTTCTCTACATATCTCTCTTTCTTCTTTCTCTCAAATCTTTATTTCCTCTTTCTTCTTCCTTCTCATTCAATCTCTTCTCAAATCTTCTCACATACATACATTTCATTTTTCTCAATCTCTTCTCAAAATCTTCACATATTTATATACTTCATTTTTCTCAATCTCTTCTCAAATCTTTATTTCCGCTTTCTTCTTCCTTCTCATTCAATCTCTTCTCAAATCTTCTCAATACTTACACTTCATTTTTCTCAAAATCTTCACACATTTATACACTTCATTTTTCTCAATCTCTTCTCAAATCTTTATTTCCTCTTTCTTCTTCCTTCTCATTCAATCTCTTCTCAAATCTTCTCACATACATACACTTCATTTTTCTGAAATAATTAAATAATTAAAATAATTAAAATAATATTAATTTTTTAAATAAACGGATTTTAAAAAAGAAATAAATTAAATAAGAAATAAATTAAAATAAACGAATTTAAAAAACAAATAAATTAAAAAAATTAAATAATATTAATTTTTTAAATTAACTAATTTAAAAAAATTAAAAAAAATAATTAATTACCGGCGAATTTTTCAGGATTACCGGTGGATTTTTTAAAATAAATATTTTTAAAAAAATTAATTACCGGCGGATTTTGGGTGATTACCGACGGATTTTCCGCTGGTAATTTCCGGCCTGTTACCTGCAGACGAATTACCGGCGGAATTCCGGTGGAAAATATCCGCCGGTAATGTCCAATTTCCGACGGATTTTGGCCATTACCGGCGGACTTTGTCCGCCGGAAATCGCCGAAATTCTTGTAGTGAAAGACTTCCCCAGCGGTCCTCACAGCAAGTCTCACAGTTACCATCACAGAGGTCAGCAGCTGAGCGAGCACAACATGACATTCATTTCATAAGTCACTTTCCAGATGCATTTCTGCCTCACTTGATTACTCGGAGCATAGCTGACAAATAGTTCGCAATGATTTGATTGAGGAGATGGACTCAAATAGTTTCTATTATGTTTTCGTTTTGATTGTTGTTGCAATATGTTAGTTTCTATTATGTCTTCGTTTTGTTTGTTGTTACAATCTGTTATTTTAAATCAATGTAGAAGACGTTTTTAATTAATCAAATGAATGTTTGAGTTTTTATTTTTGCAGTTACAGTTACAATCAAGTCTCATAGTTACAATCTATTATGTTTGAGTTTTTAATTAATCAAGTCTCACATTTACAATCTATTATGTTTGAGTTTTTAATTTAGATAAATTCGGAAGACAATTTTTTTTGATTTCTGGAATTACCTCAAATTTACATAAATTCGGAAGGCAAATTTTAGGGATTTCCGGAAATATCTCATTTTACGGTATTTCCGGAATGTAAAATGTGTTCCGGAAATACCATAAAATGAGATATTTCCGGAAAATAAAAAAAATATACTTCCAGATTTATCTTGATTTGAGGTATTTCCGAAATTTTTTGAAATTTAAAGGGTATTTTCGTCTGTTTGGTCATTTTGGGGGGTATATGGTTTAATGGAGGGGGGGGGGGTTTAAAAAAAACTGCCATTGTGCATTTGTGACCAATCTCTAGAAAGGGAAGTTTTAGGTGCTTAAAAGGTCCTAACTACACCTTTTTAATATTTGGTTATTTTATGTTTGGAACTATTTTTCACATAACTTATAGCTTTTGTTATTTATTACCTTTCTTATCAGGTTTGGCATTGTTGTTTTCTTATTGTGTTGATTAGTGTGTGTTTCATATATTCAGTTTTATTTGATATGTTTCTATTCAATGTTAATATAACAATCATAATTTACAAAAAAGACTGCTGAACCTTTCTTATCAGGAATCTGATTTCTTATATGGACCTTTCTTATCAGGAATCTGATTTCTTATATGATCTGTGTGTATTCTTTCGTAATTTCTTATATATGGGATGCACTTCATTTAGTCTTTCATAGAGTGTGCCATTTTTTTACATCAGGGAAATCAGAGTGTGCCTTTAGTCCATTAGGTATGTGGTTGTTTCCATCTTTTTTTACTTATGGGTTGTTATTTTATAATGGCAACCAATGCAGGTTTTTGATCAATCCATAATATTTTTTTAAAACTACGGATTTATCTATTTAATTAATAAATCTGTAATTAATTTTTTTAACTACGAATTTATCTATTAAATCCGAATACTTTAAACTTTAGAGGGATAAATTGGGTATTAACTAAATTGGTGGAGGTATAAGGGCCACATGTGGTGTATAGAAATCAATGTCCTAACTCCTAACAAAGAAGTGATTTAACGAGGAAAAAAGACATGCCATAAAGAGTAAAAAGTAAAAAACTAAAAACAAAGGGGTCGAAAATAAGATACTCTCAAAGAAGAGATGAACAAAAATATATTCATCTCTATGAAATAAAAATTATTAAAAACAAAAGAGATGAACAAATAAGACTTGTTTTAAAACATTTTTTTTAAAACATTATTACCAAAGTGAATGTCAAACTTGTAAATGCTATAAACATAGACTTTGCCATTGGACTTCTCAAAATGCATTTCTATACTTCCTATAACAAAAACATGCACACAAGTTGGTAGTTAAAAAGATCTAACAATGTTCAATTAATGGTTTTAAACAAAAGGCACCTTAAAATCGTGTTTAGATCATCTTTTTCCTAGCACTTTATAGTTCCTCGTTTATAGACAGAAGTGTTGATAACTCGAGAACAAATTCTCCTATCCTCACAATTGAGACTGATACTCCACATAAATCCCTCTCCGACTAATGCTTAAGATTGACTTCCCTGTAAATCTTGTTGGCTTTTTCCCCTGGAGCCAAAACGTTTTTAGAGCATATACAATTGAGCTCTCCCATTTGGATACCTAATTGGATCAGACAACTACACATCATTCTTAATCAAAAGACGCGGTGGTGTCTTCTAAGACCACTGCTTTCCTCAAAGTTTACGTAATTTTCACTTGAGAAGCTTTGATAATTAAAGCAGTTTAAGGTGGAGCAACAAATTTACCTTTTGATTGAAAGCACGAAACCACAAATATGAAGGAATACAAATGCAAAAGAAAGAGAGCCTCCACAGTTACCGTAGAGGATACATTGGTTTACCAAAAAAAAATGCAAAAGAGAGAAGCTTGGCGAAGAAGCAACAAATAATTTTACTTCTTCAACAAGTTGAAAAGGCACATTAATTGACATAGTTTTCGTCACTCACAAGGGGGTTATTAAAATTCATGGGCCAATAAAACTTTAAGTCAATAAAATTTGCACAAGAACTTTTAACGATTCAAACTTGGGTTCCATTTTTTAAACCCCCACGCTTATACACTATACCCCCACCAATAAAATGGACTTATTGTTTATTTAGTTAAAATCGGTTTAACCAAGAAATTGTAAACGGATTTATGTAAATCCGTTATTATATATATTAACATAACATAATTACCTCATAAAGAGATAAATCCGTTTTGTTAAATTATAACAGATTTATCTCTATAATAGATAAATCTGTTTTGTTAAAAATTAATAAATTAAATTCAGCGTATTTAATTATAATTTTAAGACAAATAAATCTAAAATATATTATATACAACTAAAAGTGAAAAATATTACATCAATCTCAATCAGAATCAGCTACTAAGTCTATAACCACTGGTGGATGAGTTGGTTGCTTGGGCACCAGAGCTAAAAGACCCCCATAGTTGGATACGCCCTATATATGCATCCAACCATGTAGTAGTCTCGTCAGATGAAAAACGCTCCCACTGCGGAGCAATTGGAGGCAATGGACACTCAGGAGTCATCAGAACATGCACCCAGTGAAAGTTCTTCATGAAAAGAATACAGATGATGCAACGACTCTTACTCGTCGAATATGAACCTCTCAACGGGAAATAAGTATATGCGTCTCTCAATTCTAGTGAAACTAGGGTGGCATTATATTTGGGAGCTAAAATGTACCCCATCTTAGGCATCGACAGTCACTTGTCCACATCCTGGTGCCCCACGCCCCTAACGATTAATGACTCTTTAATAGTTGCAAGTCAGTCCACCCCAAATAATTCAGCATATAGATCAGTACGTGCCCCAATTTCTTGAAGTAGGTCTTGCCGGACTAACGACCAACTATTCTCACCAAACTGAAGTCCAACAGCAACTGCTCTATAGCCACAATTTCCATCCCCAACGACATCAATAATGTCTGCAACGTAGGGGTGGAAATGTAGAGGAGCCCATGGTAACAAATGCATATCATGTTGTGATGATCGATATAATGAACGTTGTGATAAACGTTGTGAGATCCGCTGTGAGAGTTTCTTTGAAGTCCCCTGTGATAGTGATAGTTGCTGTGATGGTTTAATAACAGAATCTTGAGTGTTCTTCATTGCCTCGTCCACATGCTCGCTTCCAATAAGAAGGGTCACGTTTCAAATCATACATTTTTTTTTTCTTCTTCTTTGGTGCACCCTTTGTCTTAATTTTAGATGATGGTGGAACCATTGAAGATGTGGTAGGAAATGCCAGCTCATCAATCTGTTTCTTGAACACAAACTTCTCCTCTTGAGTCATAGAATTAAATATCTTCCATATCATCTCCATAGAATAAGTGATGTCACAGTCAGCATATTTCTTATTATTCTCAACCTCATCCATACCATCCAAACTCAGCCTACACCAATGTTTGTCAACCACCTCCAATGGAATTGGAGTACCTGAGACATGATAAACACCAAGCTGACAAACACAGGGTAACCCATGTGTAAATTTATTGATGCACCCACAACAAGCTTTGTCATAACCCACACACGAGATGGTTTTCTCAAACTCGGTAGCAATATGTTTTAAGGCATTTAAAGAAACCATCCCGTGTAGTTTCTTGTAGAATGGTGTATTGTGAGCCACCTCAACACGATTGATACTTTTTTTGAAAAGACTCCGCAATCTTAGAAAAATGTAGATTAAGCAAACCATTTGTCCTACCCTAATTTTGTCCGACTAATCAAAAAATTCAAAAAAAAGGTTTTATTCTCGTTGTGTCACGCGTCGTCTTTAGCACTCTCGTGCAACGTTGTTTTGATGTTCGTTTTTATTTTTTTTGTAATCGTTATTATTAGGTTAGTCTAATGAAAACCAGTAAAGTTTGAGCAGATTTTGTGAGTTTGTAAATCTAGTTTTTGTGTAGTGGTTATGCCAGTTTTTCTTTGTTTTTATGTGCACAAGAACTAGATCGAGTTGTAGAACAAAGTGTGAAGGCAATGGGTGAAGTTTGGAGTGACTTAAGAAAGGGAATAATGCAGCAAAAAGGTCTATTTGATCTGTTAAAAGGAATAACTATAGACCCACGTGGTTCTATGAGCGCTATAAACCCACGTGGGTCTATGAGCGCTACGATCCACATGGTTCTATGAGCCACCCACATGGTTCTATGAGTGCTATAGACCCACGTGGTTCTATGAGCGAAAGTGAGCAGTGTCTGCTGCGCTGGACTCTATAAATAGCGCGCTTTCATTCTGCAGAACACACTTTTAGACGACTGGAAACCCTTGTCGTACCCTAATTTTGTCCGTCTAATTTATCAAAAAAATCCCAAAAAGTTTTTATCCTCGTCGTGACGTATCGTTTTAAACACGTGTGTGTCTTTAGCGCTCGTCATACAACATTTTTTATGCTCATTTTTTATTGTTAGATATCGTAGTTATTAGACTATTTATTATAGTTGGTGCAAAAATACAAAAAGTAATTGAGAGCATAATAAGCTTTTTGGAGCTGAATAGTCAAAAGTTTTATTACATAGTGAAGTTTTTTACATACATAGACAAAAGTAGCAAAAAGAAATAGTACAAAATTAAAAAGGCCTAGCTAGGGTTTTTCTCCTTCGATGTTGTCCTTCCTCCATTGCCAGCTATTGTCCTTTCCCCATTCAAATAGCTGTTCTTTGTCCTCTTGATTCTTCCTCAATTGCTGTCCTTTTTGCGCCACCAGATGTCCTTTCTCTCCTCACCACAGCACCCTAAGTTTGCCCTAATTGATGTCATTTGATTCCTCACCTACATAACAAAATCTGCCTATAAATACAGCAACAACAGTGAAAGAGAGAAATGGATTTGAGAGAAGTAGTGAAGGGAAAAAAATGTGAGTAGGAGGAGAAAAACGAAAATGTAGGGAAAACTCTCATAGGGAAGAATAAGAGAGAAATAGATAGCAATATCTTCAAACCACCGCCCACCACCGCACCTTCCTTCGAGCACCGCCATCTCCGGCAAGAACCGCCGCCATTAATGCTGCTGTGACCTCCGACGAGCATCCCCACCACAGCACCACGGCCACAGCATCCACTAGCGCCCTTTCCCTTTCTTCTCCCTCTCTCTCTGTATCTCCTTTTCTCCTTTATTCTCTTCCTTTTTCTCTCTCAGCCATTCTTTCCCTCTCTCTCTCTCTCCCTGTGTTTGTGTGCGGCTGATGATCGGTCAAACATTAGGGTTTCAACTTTCGATCCCTATTTCTATCTTTACCTTTAGTATCACTTTATTTCCTTTTATTTCATAAAATAAAAATGTTTTAACCTCCCTCCTATGTTTCGTGAATCCCTTTCCCTGATCCCTTTTATTTGTTTGTTATTATTAGTTGTTTCAGCACCTTCTTGTTATTTTCCCTATCGTTATTTTATTTATTTATCTATGTACTTATAGACTAGTATATACACCTCCCTTTTTTTTTCCTTTAGTAACCCCCACGTACCCCCTTATTTCTATTTCTTATTCCTTCTTTGTTTATTTATTTCTAATCATCAAATATTGTTACTAATCCCTTTTTTCAGGTCCCTCTCTTTACTCATTCTTTGGTTTCAATACATTATTGCTATCCTTCCTTTTACGTATTAGCTTGTTTAATTTTCTTCATCTTATTTTTCAATAATCATGACTATTATTATTTACACCATAGTCCTGCTTTTGTTTTTCTAACCAATACAAATCTTGGGTTTAACCCACCCTTTTTCATTTTTACAAATCGATGAGTTCAACTCATTCTCGCACATTTTGCAAATCAATGAGTCCAACTGATTTTCACACAATCTTAACTTTTTTTTAGATCATGTTTCCAAGCAACATTTTCAAACATTCAATCACCAAATCGGTTGTCTGCATTGGTCACTCTAGGTTTAACTTGTTTGATCATTGTGAACAACTTTAATTTTCAAATAGACTATTAGTAGCGACCACGCTGGATTTACTTGTTTGGTCATTATTAAAGTCTTCCGATTTCAAAAACATTCAAATAATAAAAAAAATACAAACACAAATATTTTCTACCCAAGAACTATGTGTGATTTGATTCTCTACCATGAGATACGTAGGAGCAGAGGGCGGCCGACCTTTGTCAATTGCATTAATAAAAACCCTTTTTTTGTCTTTTTGTAAATTTCTTATTTTTTCGAAAACAAACAAAAATAATTAAATGACCTCCTTCCAAGTCTTTTTCTTTTAATTTGTAAATAAGGGTAAAAATATTTTTTTTTTAAATTAATAGTTTTTTTCTACACATTTAGTTAAAAGGTAACCTTCCTTAGGAATGATGTCGTAGGGTGCTAATACATTCCCTATGCATAAGCGACTCCCGAGCCTAAACCTGGTCCGCAAAACCCCCTTATCCACTCAATAGGGATTTTCCAATGTTTGCCCTTAAACTAAACTTTGGTGGAGGCTTCATTTCAAAAACTTCGAAGAATCCCTCCTCCGGATTTTTCGGTCGCTACACCATTCATCGCTTCCCAACACCTACACAAGTCTCCCCCAGAATTCCCCAGCGCCCTCTTCAACACCCAATGGGCCGACTCAACCCTAAAATAATAGCAAAACAAAATTAAACTCCATAATTATATAACAGTCAAACAAATTGAAAGATAATTGTAAATTAGATGACATACCTATTGGTAGTGGTATTCCTCGTGGTTAGTCCATGCCAAAACAAATCTTTGCTTATGAGGAGTCAACCATGTATCATGCAAGTACTTTAGAAAAAGGGCAAATCGGCACATGACTGCTCCAATATCTGCAACCTCTGTGAGTACTCAACCTCGTCAGCTAACTCAATAAGATTGTACCAAAGAGCGATCACCGACTCTTGCCTATCCACCTTCACATACTCTTTAGATTTTGCTCTCACATTCTTCGTTATGTGCCACTCGCAAAGCAAATTCAAAGAAGACGAAAATACTTGATTAATGGCACTCATTAGACCAAGATCTCTGTCAGTTAAAAACACCTCAGGTAATAGGCCGTGTAACATCCTCAAAATAATTAATCGAATTATTTGGATGTTAACCCAATTGCATTAGTTTGGTACTTAACTGGTAAAATTATTGAGTGCTAAAATTAATTATTGGCTGCCTCAGGATCGTTGACCGAATAATACGGACCAAGGAAGTTTCGAAATCGAAATAAGGGAATCAGATCAATACGGTAATTGGACCACGCTACCACGTATTTATTAATTAAATATGTGTGTGTGTGTGTGTTTGTGTTTAAAGAAAAGAGAGAAGGGTCCACGAGAGAGAGGAAAGAAACAGAGAAGAGAAGGGAAAGAAGAGAAAGAAGAGAAAGGAGAGAAGAGAAAGAAGAAGAAAGAAGAAGAGATTGTGGGTGCATCACTCATCCCCAAGGTCCCAAATTCCATCACCATCTTCATCTCATCCTTCTCATCAAAACCCATATCTTTGGTAAGCCTCTCCTCCATTTTTCCCCCTTCCTTTTTGATTTCGAAAATTGAGGGTTTTGTGGAGAAATTTGTTGAAATCAAGGATTAATAGATTGTGTTGGTGATTGGGTTGTGCTTAGAATCGAAGCTAGGAGCGGATTGAACGCGATTGGAAGCTCGGAACGAAGTTAGGAGCGGTTCGGTGTAGTTTGGGTTCGATTCGGTGATTTCGACGTCTCGGCAAATTCGGTTCGATATCGGCTCTCGCGTCAAGGGTGAGTTTTACTCACGCTTAGGATGTTTTTGTGTCTCGTTAGTTTTTACGTTAATTGGTTTCGAGAGATTTTGGAACGAAAACCGTTATTTGAAAATATGTCGCGTTTTAAAACAATTCGTTTTGAGTAAGTTTTTGATTGGATTGATTGATTGTGTGGTTTGAATTGGACTCATTTTACTGGTTGTCAAATCTGTTTTTGATCGGAACAAAGATCGGAATTGAGCGGAATAGCGGATTTCGCGAAAATCGCAAAATCTGTCTTAACAGAACCCCCCTTCTGCCTGTTCGCGCCTCACTTGCGCCCCAGGCGCGACTTCAGCGCAGTTTGACAGAACTTTCTGCCTGTTCGCGCGGAACTTGCGCTCCAGGCGCGACTCCAGCGCCATTTGGCAGAATTTCAGCAACCAAACACTGTTTTTCGTTTTGCGATATCTTTTGATCCGGGAACCCGATTGAGGTGTTCTAAGATGTGTTGGAAAGCTTATTCAGAGGCCTAACTGAATATTCTATTTTTAAGGCAAAATGAACTGTTTTTGATACTGAAAATTGTGTCGAAAAGTGGTCAAATAGAGTGCGAGTGTGAACTTGGATTTTATAAAACTTGGAACTAAAGTGTTTCATTGATTGTCTGATTTGATGGACCGTGGGTTCATAGTGCTGTAGATATATATATTATATCGAGTTTGGGTGACGACCCATGTTGACATACTAGGCGGGGCAGTCATGATCCCTTACCCTAGGCTCCGTGCCATTAGGAAAAATGCTATTGGTAAGGGGGTTCACCGGGAGTTAGCGGTTACGCAGTCGGTGTTATGTTAAATTGTTTGTTGTGCGGTTCACCGGGAGTTAGCAGTAATGCAGTCGGTGTCGTACTAAGTCATAGCAGATTCCCCGGGAGTTAGCGGTAACGCAGTCGGTGGAATGCTATGCGTAAAAATAATGCGGTTCATCGGGAGTTAGCGGTAACGCAGTCGGTGCCGTGTTGAGTTAAAAAAGAAAATGTTTTTAAATTGATCCGAGAGAGTTAGTAGGGGTCTCGGTAGAACTCACTGAGATTGTATCTCACTGTTTAAATGTTGTTGTTTTACAGATAAACAGGGACAGAAGAAACCTCAGAGGCACGAGTAGGTGGCCCCGAGTGATGGATGATGACTTAGTTTTACGTTTAAGTTTATTTTCCTTCTGTCGTCCGTATATCATAATACTATGGCATTAGTATTATGTTATCTTTCATTCCGCTTTCTTGTATGACTCTGACTACCATAGTTGCTGACAGGTTATGGTCTGAGTACCGTATGGCCTTGTTTGTATATAAGACTGTTTTGTTTTATTCAGCGAAAAATTTATAATGGTATTCAGTGTCTGAGCAGGAAATAATATCTCTGATGTATGTTTAATGTGCACTTGGGTGTTTTTAACAAATAAAAATACCAGGGTGTTACAGTTGGTATCAGAGCGGTTCGACCTAGTCGGACTTAGCTTATAGGGGTCTTTGCTTTTTCCAGTCGTGATTTTCTTAGTATGCTATTAGACATTGAGCTTGATCAACTTAATACTTTGTGCATATTTCGCAGAATCATGGCCAGAAGAGGTAGAGGCGTTCCTCCTCCTGTTGATCCAAATTTTGAGTGGATGCAGAATGTCATTGAGAACCAGCAGAAAATGATGCAAGACATGATGCTTATGCATCAGCAGCAACAAATCCTACAGCAGAATGCTCAGCAGCATCAAGCTCCAGAGCCACAAGTGAACCCAAGGAGAATTTTCACAGAGTTCCTGAAAATGAAACCCTCCGAGTTTAGAGGTGGGCCGGATGTCATGAGAGCACAACATTGGCTGGATGACATTGAAAAGATCTTTGTAACAATGCAGGTGACCGATGAAGATAAGTTGAGGTTGGCATCCCATATGTTGAAGGGAGAGGCCAATAACTGGTGGACGAATGCTAGGGCCATGATGGAGACAATGGGAACTCCCCCGACTTGGGAAAATTTCCGAACATCATTTTTGGAACAATTCTTCCCCACGGCTATGAGGTTGGATAAGGAAAATGAGTTTTTGGCCCTTACACAAGGAGGCTTGACCGTGGGCCAATACACGGCTAAATTTGAAGAGTTGTATCAATTCTTTGGTTTAGCTGGATATGCCCCCAATGACCAATGGAAAACTGACAGGTACAAATATGGGTTGAGAGAGGATATTGCTCAAAGTCTTAGTTCTTTTCCGAGAACCAACTATGCAGCCATGGTACAACAAGCTTATATCGCCGAAAGTGATTTGTCAAGGTTGTATGCAAGCAGAAAGGCATTCCATCAGAGCAAGAGGAACACTGGGTCATCTAGTTCTCAAATGGGTCCCAAGCATGACTCAGGCAGGGGTGGTAACCATAAAGGGAAGCAGGTGCAAACAGCTGACCAAGCGAAGTTTAAAAATTGTTATAAATGCGGAAGGTATCACCGTGGTGAATGTCAACTAAGACCTACTAGGTGCTATCATTGTAATGAGGAGGGCCACTATGCAAATGAGTGCCCAGCAAAGAAGAACATCCAAAGAGCACCAAATGCACCTGGTCAGGGGCGAATCAACACTCTAGATGCTCGGACCATCACACCTACTGATAATCTTCTGAGGGGTACGGGATCTCTTTTTAATAATTCAGTCAATATTTTATATGATTCTGGTGCAACTCACTGTTTTATCTCGCAAGCTTGTGTGGATCGATTGGGACTAGCATTGTCTGAGCTATCCGAACCGATAACTATTTTAACTGCTGCCAAGGGTCGTGTCCAGACCCAATCATTATGTGAAAATTGCCTACTTGTCATAGGCGACAGACACTTTGTCGTGAAATTTATTTGCTTGCCTATGAGAAGCATGGACATTGTTCTGGGTATGAATTGGATGGCTGAAAATCATGTAACAATCAACTGTGCCGATCGAACTATTAGCTTCGCCTCCGAATCCGTAGGATTGACACAGGCAGATTCTGAAGCGACGATCTCTTACACCGAAGCAAGCCAGTCATTATTCCAAGGTGCGGAAGCTATTCTTATTATGTTGTCTGCATCTACTGAAACGGGTTTAGATTTGTCATCTGTGCAAGTGGTAAATGAATTTCTAGATGTCTTTCCAGAAGAAGTTTCGTCCTTACCTCCTGACCGAGAGGTAGAATTCTCAATAGAATTAATTCCTGGTACAGGATCAATCTCTATTGCTCCTTATAGAATGTCTCCTTTAGAGTTGAAGGAACTGAAGTCTCAACTTGAGGAATTGATATCGAAAAGGTTTATCCGACCGAGTGCTTCTCCATGGGGTGCTCCGGTGTTGCTAGTCAAAAAGAAGGATGGTAGCATGAGGTTGTGCATAGATTATCGACAATTGAATAAAGTGACGGTCAAGAATAAATATCCCTTGCCAAGGATAGACGATTTGCTCGACCAACTTAGAGGTGCTGTGGTATTTTCAAAAATTGATCTGAGGTCGGGCTATCATCAAATAAAGGTACGAGCCTTAGATATTCCGAAGACAGCTTTCCGTACGAGGTATGGACATTACGAGTTCGTAGTGATGCCCTTCGGTTTGACTAATGCTCCAGCGGTATTCATGGATTACATGAACCGAGTGTTTCACACGTACCTTGATCAGTTTGTAGTAGTTTTTATTGATGATATTTTGGTGTACTCTAAGACCATTGAGGACCATGTTCAACATCTCCGTATTGTTCTGAACGTACTCCGAGAAAAGAAATTGTATACCAAGCCGTCGAAGTGTGACTTCTGGATGCCGGAAGTGAAGTTTTTGGGACACGTGATTTCCCAATTGGGAGTTGCGGTGGATCCCAGTAAAGTAGAAGCGGTGTTGAACTGGGAACGACCAACATCTGTCACGGAAGTAAGAAGTTTCTTGGGTCTAGCCGGTTACTACAGAAGGTTTATCCAAGGTTTTTCACAATTGGTTCTTCCACTTACTCGGTTGACTCGCAAGGCCCAACTGTTTATATGGAATGCCGATTGTGAGGAATGTTTTCAAGAGTTGAAGGTTAGGTTGACTTCTGCTCCAATCCTAATTCTTCCAGATCCGTCTTTGGATTTTCAAATTTACAGCGATGCTTCTGGGAAGGGTTTGGGATGTGTTCTCATGCAGAACCAACAAGTTGTAGCTTATGCTTCCAGACAGTTGAAGACTCATGAAGAGAATTATCCGACTCATGATCTAGAGTTGGCAGCTATTGTGTACGCACTGAAGATTTGGAGACATTACCTGTACGGGTCTCGTTTCGAAGTCTTTAGTGATCATAAAAGCTTGAAATATTTGTTCGATCAGAAGGAGCTGAATAACAGACAAAGAAGGTGGGTGGAATTTCTGAAGGATTATGACTTCGAATTGAAGTATCATCCGGGAAAAGCTAATGTTGTGGCTGATGCACTAAGTAGGAAATCCATTCATATAGCAGGATTAATGATGCATGAAATGGAATTGTTGGAGTCTTTCCGGGACTTAAATGTGGATTCAAAGCCAAAAAGGAACCGGTTGGTGTTGAGCCACATGAGGATCTCTAGTTCCATAAGGGATTCTATTCGCTTAGCACAAGAAATCGATGTGAAGCTACAATCACAGAAAGTGTTGCCAGACTTTACCGAAGATAGTGATGGAGTTATTTGTTTCAACGGTAGGATCTGTGTGCCTGATAATGAAGATATTAAAAAGCAAGTGCTTGAAGAAGCACACCGAAGTTTATTTTCTGTACATCCTGGATCCACCAATATGTATAGAGATTTAAAGCAGATGTATTGGTGGCACGGAATGAAGTTAGAGATTGCAGAATTTGTATCAAAATGCTTAACTTGCCAAAGAGTTAAGATAGAACATCAGAAACCTGCTGGTCTGTTACGGTCACTAGATGTGCCAGTATGGAAATGGGAAGATATTTCTATGGATTTTGTAATGGCGTTGCCAAGGTCTCAAGCCGGTAACGACTCCATTTGGGTAGTTGTGGATCGGTTAACCAAATCAGCTCATTTTATTCCAGTTCGTTCTAGCAGTAAAGTATCCAAGTTAGCTGAGGTGTATTTGAAGAACATAGTAAGGTTACATGGGGTTCCTACCAGTATAGTGTCGGATTGAGATCCGAAATTCACTTCTCGATTTTGGAAAGCTCTGAATGAAGCATTGGGAACTAAAGTACTCCTTAGTACCGCTTATCACCCGCAGACAGACGGTCAGACCGAGAGAACTATCCAGACCTTAGAGGATATGCTTAGGGCTTCGGTACTTGATAACGGGAAGAAATGGGAGGATCATCTTCCATTGGTAGAATTCTCATACAACAACAGTTATCATTCCAGTATCGGAATGGCACCTTATGAAGCCTTGTATGGTAGGAAATGCAGGACTCCATCGTGTTGGTGGGAAGTAGGTGAGAACCGATTGCTAGGGCCCGAAATGATTCACGACACTACTGAGAAGATCCGCCAGATCAGGGATAGAATGAAAACTGCTCAGAGCAGGCAAAAGAGCTATGCTGATAAAAGAAGAAGGCCGTTGGAATTTGAGTCGGGCGATCATGTGTTTTTGAGATTATCACCAACAATTGGCACAGGTAGGGCATTACGGGTGAAGAAACTCAGTCCTCGGTATATTGGACCCTTCCAGATTATCGAGCGAATAGGGCCTCTTGCATACCGTATTGCTTTGCCTCCACCATTGTCAAATCTGCATGATGTATTCCATGTGTCTCAGCTGCGGAAGTACATTCCCGATCCTAGTCAACCGTTAGATTTTGAAACGATCGACCTTCGACCGGACTTGTCCTTCCAACCTAGTCCGAATTACATCATGGAACGTGGCGAGAGGACGCTACGGACAAAGTCAATTCCCATTGTCAAGGTGGTTTGGGATGGTTTCTCCGCCGAGGAAGCTACTTGGGAGTTGGAGGACGATATGCGGACTCGGTATCCGTATTTGTTCTCTTGAGGTATGTTGTGTCTAATTTTGAGGACAAAATTCTTTCAAGTTGGGGAGAATGTAACATCCTCAAAATAATTAATCGAATTATTTGGATGTTAACCCAATTGCATTAGTTTGGTACTTAACTGGTAAAATTATTGAGTGCTAAAATTAATTATTGGCTGCCTCAGGATCGTTGACCGAATAATACGGACCAAGGAAGTTTCGAAATCGAAATAAGGGAATCAGATCAATACGGTAATTGGACCACGCTACCACGTATTTATTAATTAAATATGTGTGTGTGTGTTTGTGTTTAAAGAAAAGAGAGAAGGGTCCACGAGAGAGAGGAAAGAAACAGAGAAGAGAAGGGAAAGAAGAGAAAGAAGAGAAAGGAGAGAAGAGAAAGAAGAAGAAAGAAGAAGAGATTGTGGGTGCATCACTCATCCCCAAGGTCCCAAATTCCATCACCATCTTCATCTCATCCTTCTCATCAAAACCCATATCTTTGGTAAGCCTCTCCTCCATTTTTCCCCCTTCCTTTTTGATTTCGAAAATTGAGGGTTTTGTGGAGAAATTTGTTGAAATCAAAGATTAATAGATTGTGTTGGTGATTGGGTTGTGCTTAGAATCGAAGCTAGGAGCGGATTGAACGCGATTGGAAGCTCGGAACGAAGTTAGGAGCGGTTCGGTGTAGTTTGGGTTCTATTCGGTGATTTCGACGTCTCGGCAAATTCGGTTCGATATCGGCTCTCGCGTCAAGGGTGAGTTTTACTCACGCTTAGGATGTTTTTGTGTCTCGTTAGTTTTTACGTTAATTGGTTTCGAGAGATTTTGGAACGAAAACCGTTATTTGAAAATATGTCGCGTTTTAAAACAATTCGTTTTGAGTAAGTTTTTGATTGGATTGATTGATTGTGTGGTTTGAATTGGACTCATTTTACTGGTTGTCAAATCTGTTTTTGATCGGAACAAAGATCGGAATTGAGTGGAATAGCGGATTTCGCGAAAATCGCAAAATCTGTCTTAACAGAACCCCCCTTCTGCCTGTTCGCGCCTCACTTGCGCCCCAGGCGCGACTTCAGCGCAGTTTGACAGAACTTTCTGCCTGTTCGCGCGGAACTTGCGCTCCAGGCGCGACTCCAGCGCCATTTGGCAGAATTTCAGCAACCAAACACTGTTTTTCGTTTTGCGATATCTTTTGATCCGGGAACCCGATTGAGGTGTTCTAAGATGCGTTGGAAAGCTTATTCAGAGGCCTAACTGAATATTCTATTTTTAAGGCAAAATGAACTGTTTTTGATACTGAAAATTGTGTCGAAAAGTGGTCAAATAGAGTGCGAGTGTGAACTTGGATTTTATAAAACTTGGAACTAAAGTGTTTCATTGATTGTCTGATTTGATGGACCGTGGGTTCATAGTGCTGTAGATATATATATTATATCGAGTTTGGGTGACGACCCATGTTGACATACTAGGCGGGGCAGTCATGATCCCTTACCCTAGGCTCCGTGCCATTAGGAAAAATGCTATTGGTAAGGGGGTTCACCGGGAGTTAGCGGTTACGCAGTCGGTGTTATGTTAAATTGTTTGTTGTGCGGTTCACCGGGAGTTAGCAGTAATGCAGTCGGTGTCGTACTAAGTCATAGCAGATTCCCCGGGAGTTAGCGGTAACGCAGTCGGTGGAATGCTATGCGTAAAAATAATGCGGTTCATCGGGAGTTAGCGGTAACGCAGTCGGTGCCGTGTTGAGTTAAAAAAGAAAATGTTTTTAAATTGATCCGAGAGAGTTAGTAGGGGTCTCGGTAGAACTCACTGAGATTGTATCTCACTGTTTAAATGTTGTTGTTTTACAGATAAACAGGGACAGAAGAAACCTCAGAGGCACGAGTAGGTGGCCCCGAGTGATGGATGATGACTTAGTTTTACGTTTAAGTTTATTTTCCTTCTGTCGTCCGTATATCATAATACTATGGCATTAGTATTATGTTATCTTTCATTCCGCTTTCTTGTATGACTCTGACTACCATAGTTGCTGACAGGTTATGGTCTGAGTACCGTATGGCCTTGTTTGTATATAAGACTGTTTTGTTTTATTCAGCGAAAAATTTATAATGGTATTCAGTGTCTGAGCAGGAAATAATATCTCTGATGTATGTTTAATGTGCACTTGGGTGTTTTTAACAAATAAAAATACCAGGGTGTTACAGGCCGTGTATCTCGAACAAATCTTTCAACATATGCAATGGCCATGTAAAATGAGCCTCGCGCTCATGTGCCAAATATGCGAATGCAACCGAGAAGGTTATCTCGGTTGAAGTGACACCCACAATCTCCAAGAAATGTATTCTGTATTTATTGGTCTTGTATGTGCTGTCCAGAATAAGAACCCTAGGAAACAAGCTGAATAATTTGATAGATTTGGGATGCGTCCACATGATGTCACTGACAACATCAGTATCCTCAACTTTTCTGCTTCAGCATAAATACTTCTCAGATTCTATCAACCTCATCAATTCCTGAATCTCAGTTCTAGGACCCCTCAAGGAAGACCGGTTCATGGTACACTGTCTATATAGTTGGGACATAGAAGTCACATTACCCACAAATTTCTTCTTCAACACATTCATACTATCTCTTGGGGCAACCTTCAATGCAGTGTGTTCATCCACTATAGCTTTTTCCTCCTTCGTTAACCGCCCAAAGAATGAGGTACCAGTTAACGTTGTAAGCAGCTCCTGTGTGTGAAGTCCACACATAACCCTCAAATCCCAACCCCCATCACGAACCGTATATGTAGCTCTCAACTTAAACAGACAATTATGCTTCTTTGAGGAGATCACTCTAGAAATATTGATGAATTTCCCATGCTTCTCGCAACCAAAAACATTTTTATCTTTCGTTGGCTTTCCCAACCTCTCTGACCCAACATATATCTACAAAATAAACAATTGTTAATAAGTTAATTAATTAAATATCTACAGATTTATAACGGAATTATCATTAGAATACGTAGATCCGTTTGTAAAAATAATAATAACTACGGATTTATCTTTTTAAAACGTAAGTCTGTTTGTCAAAAAAAAACGAACAACAGATTTATTATTTTAAACAGATAAATTCGTTAAAAAAGTCAAATTAATGCATAACGAATTTACCTTTTTGGAGGGTAAATCTGACGGTAGATAAAAGTGGTGGTCCACACGTTGAGTGAAATAAATGGCAGGTTCATTTTGGTGATATTCGAAATTGGTGGGGTATGGAGTCCATTGGCGGGGGTATAAAAAAGAGGACCCTCAAACTTGTAGCCCATTGGCGGGGGTATGGAGTCCTATCAGGTAGGTAAATCCGCTTTGCAATTAACAAAGCGGATATACCTATCAGTGGGGGTATGTCCGCTTTGTTAAAATGCAAATCGGATTTACCTCCCTGATAGGTAAATCCGCTTTGCAATTAATAAAGCGGATATACCTATCAGTGGGGGTATGTCTGCTTTGTTAAAATGCAAATCGGATTTACCTCCCTGATAGGTAAATCTGCTTTGCAATTAACAAAACGGATATACCTATCGGTGGGGGTATGTTCGCTTTGTTAAAATGCAAATCGGATTTACCTCCCTGATGGGTAAATCCGATTTGTACTAAATTTGACAGGTAGGATTTGACTGCCAATGTTGATCAACGGTGTAGATTGCAACGACAATATAACAGTTGATAATCATTGACGAATTTGGTAAATACCCATTGCCAACCTCATTCTTTTCACTCAAAAATTTCACTCTCACTTGCTTATTTCACTCATCCAAAATGGAGATATGTCTCACTCTACGCTCAGATGACAATAGGCTTTGCGGTATACATCATCGGGGCCAAATCACGATGAGGGAAGATGGTGTCCACTTCTGGAGTCCTCAGACGGTGTTATGCAGAATCCACCGCGGCATGGAGTTTGAAGGTTTGAAAGATAAAGTGTGGTCCAAAGTTTAAGTGACTGGTGACGACCGTGACGTCACTAGTATCACTTATCGCAAACCCTATCTTGGAGACGTTGGGCGCGTTTCCTTCTCGTCCATGACAATCAATACTGACGAAGACGTGGCAAACATGTTAAACATCTATGGCACGCTTCAGGGGTATAAGCCGTTGGAGTTGTACGTGGAAACTCAACGGAGTGTGAATGAGATTTTACGTCGTGTTCGGGGACCAGAATTTTAGGAAAATGTATCTGTCTATTGTTATTGTAGTTGGTTATGTTTTATCTTTTATCGCATGAATGAAATCAAAATTTTAATGAAACTCCACAAATATAATAAACAAGAAATAATAATAATAATAAATTCATATAAAAATAGTTCAAACACGTACTAATTATCTCCTGCAGCCACTCAAAACGGAAATATAGACCAGAAGAAGCTCGACACTCCAGCCCTGCCTCCTCCATAGTCACTCCTAGATAAACATGTGCTGGGTGGATAGCCTGATCAGTGGTGACAGAAGTAGGTGGAGCTCTGTAGTAGTTCCCCGTAATGGGAGCAGAAGGCAAGGCCTAAGCCGAGGACTCCCCTCGATACCTATTTGACACTGGAAAAAACAAACAAATTGTTAAACAAAAATAAAACAAAAACCGGATCTAGCTATTTCCGATGAGAAATCGGATATAGGTAGATACGATGGGAAAAACGGATATAGCTAGATCTGACTTACTATTTACGCTGAATCTGAGGAAGATCAGATGTATGTAGATCCGATGGTAAAATAGATATAGCTCTCTGAATGGTAAATCCGATTTTCTTAGAAAACTTTCTGGTCAAATGGATGCAAGTGAAAAATGGTAAATGTTTTGTAAATTTGTATAAATTTTAAGGTTATTTTCGTCTTTTCGCAGGGTCCGTGGGGGTATAATTGAAGATGGTGGGGGTAAAAAAAACCCAAATTGTTTTAAACCAATATCTCAGTAAAGAGTGGCTAGCATCAAATGGTGCTAGCCCAATTGTGCAAGCCCAATTAGTTATATTAAATAAAAATATTAACAACTTAGGTTTTTTTTGTACCCAATCACATAACAATCTACCCCTCATCGACCCTGCGAAAAGACGCAATTGCCCTTTACAAAATTTAAAAAACCCGAACGTATCCTGATTTCAATTTTTTTTTGGAAATCAGATTTATGTATCTGTGAGGTAAATCCGATTTCCAAATCGGATTTATGTATCTGTGAGGTAAATCCGATTTCCACTGAAAATTTTAAAAATTTAAAGCGGATTTATTTAAGATGGGGTAAATCCCTTTTTAAAAATAACAAAGCGGATTTACCTTATATGAGGGTATATCCGCTTTTAAATAACAAAAGCGGATTTACCTTATGTGGGGGTAAATCCGCTTTGTTAACCTAATAAATAAATAAATCTGGATTTACCTAATTAATAAATAAATAAATCAGTTAGAAAGTTAGATACGAATTTTGACCGTCTTTTGGTTCTGTTTAGTGTGTAGTTCGTTAACACGTGACGATGTTATACGTCGAGCGAATAATTTAGGCTAAAAAATCGGTTCTCGGACAATCTGCTCAAATTGTAATGAAACCACAACCATTAAATCCGAAAAAAATCAACGATCAAGACTCTTCAAGAAGAAACTTCTTTCAGACAGGGGACCTCAGAATCCCAAATTCCATCGTTTACTAATTTTTTACTAATTTTTGGCTTAATTACAGTTTTGGTCCCCCTATTTTCCCCAATTCACGATTTTGGTCCCCAAAGTTTTAATTTGACAATTTTGGTCCCCCTATTTTCCCAATTTGTAAAATCAAGGTCCCCCTCTTAATTGGTCAAAATTGAAAGTCAATTTTGACTGACTTATCCTACGTGGCAGCCCACGTGGACTGCCACGTAGGCGCAGCCCCCACCCCCACCTTCTTCTTCGCGCTCAACCTCTCCACTGTTCCTCTTCCCCTCCCACCCCCCCTCTGTGAACCTCTCATCTCCACGGCGCCGTTCCCCACTCTCTCTTCTCCCACCGTTTCCTCTCTCTCCCTCAAACGTGACTCCGTTTTCGTCTCCCCCCGATCTCCTCTCACGCGGCACCGTCCCAACCCAAACTCTCTCAAACCCTAATTTCTTCACTTCCCTAATCTCTCACCAGTCGCACCACCCAAACGGAGAGAGAGAGAGAGAGATTTTGAAGAGAGGGAAAAAAAGAGAATGGGAGTTCAGAGGGAGAGAGAAATGGGGGAAAACGCGAAGAGGGAGAGGGTGAGATGGAGTCGCGTCGGTGACCAAACCAAGCTCCGGTGAAGGCGACGATGGGTTCGATGGTGGAGGTAACAGAGGTTGTGGGGGTGGATGCGTGATGGCGAAGTGAGGGTGAGGCTACGGTGGTGGCGACGGTGAGATGGTTGTTCGGTGGGAGGGGAAGAGGAACAGTGGAGAGGTTCAGGAGCGCGAAGAAGAAGGTGGGGGTGGGGGGGTGGGGACTGCACCTACGTGGCAGCCCACATGGGCTACCACGTAGGATAAGTCAGTCAAAATTGACTTTCAATTTTGACCAATTAAGAGGGGGACCTTGATTTTACAAATTGGGAAAATAGGGGGACAAAAATCGTCAAATTAAAACTTTGGGGACAAAATCGTGAATTGGGGAAAATATGGGGACCAAAACTGTAATTAAGCCTTAATTTTTTTAATTTTTCATAATTTTCAAAATCTAAAAAAATTTGCATAAACTTATTTTGGTTTTATTAGATTTTTAGTGGTGTTTTGATAATTTTTGGATTAGTTTTGACTCTTTAACGAATTTTTAGTGGCATTTTTTAAAAATTTAAATAAAAAACAATTATTTTTAATAACAAAATCGGATTTACCTTAGGTGGGGTAAATCCGAATTTCTTTTTTAGGGAAATCGGATTTATCTACCCACTAGGTAAATCCGATTTGAAAAATTACAAAGCGGGTGTATCCCCATCTGAGGTAAATCCGCTTTGTTATTTTTAAAGTCGGATTTACCTATTAGGTACCCCAATTTGAAGTAAATCCGCTTTGTTATTTAGGCAGGGGTATTTTCGGGTATATAGAATGTGATGGGGGTAAAAAAAAAACCCAACATCCTATAGCAAGTGTCATATAGTCTTTAGCCACCCCCAAATGCATGTGGTATAAGCGGTAAATTACTTGGCCCTTAAATATGTCGTTAACTTCGTTGGAGCAATTTCCCTCAATATCCCATTGGCAATGACTATGCAAGTAAATCTGCTGCTGCCGTTGCTCAACGGTCATCCATCTAATTCGTGCTTAAGCCCACCACCTGCGGCAGGTAGTTGTGAGTGATCATTCACGCTTTTCTGTTTCGACACCTTGGTGACTCTTTCACCCGTGTCTCCAACACAATGGGACCCACACTACCCCTCCCAAAACCAAAAAGTTATCCAAAAACAAAAAGATACATACATATAAATCTTTATTGTTTTTATAATTTTCGCATCATAGCCCCCAAAGCATAAAGTGAAAAAAACCGCAGAATATGCTTTGCTTCCGTTCTTCAGATTATCCTTTCCTCTTTTTTCTCAACTTTCTTCTTTAACTTCTTTCCTTTTATTCATTTCCATCCTAAATTCTCTCATTAATTTAATTTTTCTCTCCTTTCTTTTCTCTCTTCAAAACAAACCTCCCTTTAATTTAACCCTCAATTGAAAACTTTCCTCTCACTTCACAACTTGGTGAGATTTCATTGTTGACAAACAAAAAAAAGAAAGCAAGTGTTATTATGGAGCTCGTAACAGCGAGTGATCTTCTCGTTACTGCATCTGTAGCGCTTCTTTTATCTTTCCTTGTTGCAAAGCTTGTTTCCTTAGCCATGACCGACACACACAACACGACAAATCATCATATCATCAACGATGAACCTGTCGGTCCGGTTCTTAAAACAGAACAACGTTTGACGGTTCAGAGTCCTCAAAGCGAGAGTCGGATCGGTTATATTAGTCCGGTTCAAGTTACAACAACAGCGAATGTAGAAACTGTAGAAACCGAACAGGAGAGAAGAGATGTTATGGTTGACTCTGATTCCGACGTTGTTGTCGAGTTACCGATGCCGGTGAAGAAGTCAGAGGTTGTTTTTGAATTAACGGAAGAGAAAACTGTTGTAGAACAGAGGAAAGAGGAGTTCGTTGAGGAAATCAAGGAAGAAAATTTGACTGAGACTGTAGTTGAGAGGGAAGTGAATGAAAAAGTTGAGAAGAATGATGATGATGATGATGGTGATTGGGAATGGGAAGGGATTGAGAGGAGTGAGATAGAAAAATTGTTTATGGAGGCTACGAAATTTGTTGCTGAGAAAGGGTTTGATGATGACGTGGAGATGGAATTGTATGGACTTCACAAGGTTGCGATGGAAGGACCTTGCCGTGAAACTCAGCCAATGCCACTCAAACTCTTTGCACGTGCCAAGTGGTATGGTATTAGCAATTTGATGGTTCCTTTTGTTTATGATTTCATTTGTTCAATTGCCTTGCCTTCTTCTTTATTGTTAGGGGTTTGTATTATCATCATTTTGAATACATAAATGCTGTTTAGTTAGTACTAAAATTGTCACATTATTAGGATTAAAAGTGAACTTACAGTCATTTTAATTTACGTACAATTTAATAATTGCCTAACACATGGCAAGTTTATAAGCTTGTTTGGATAATTGCTTATTTAATTAAGTGCTTATAGTATAAGCTTGTTTGGATAAAATAAAATCAAACTGTTTTCTCAAACGATCCTAGAAAGCTAATGGAGACAAGCTTAAAATAATTATGACCATGTTATAAGCTCTTTCTATAAGCTCTCTCAAATAACCTCCTAAGTGCTTATATCCATGGACAAGCTCAAATAAGTCAATCTAAACATGCTCTTTCATGTGTAGGTTGTTTCTATAATTGAACTCTGCATTAGCTGAAAATGCTTTATAAGAATAACTCGAGAATAGTTTATGGATGTATCAGAAGTTATTTCCCACAAATTCTTTGCAATACTTAAGAAGTGTGTATTTTAATTTTACAAGATAACTGCAAATGAGCTCTTTCAAACATTCCTTCAATTGTGTTCATTTGGGCAACTTTTACCAAATTTCATGCACAATAACATTTTCCTATTGAATATAGAGAAAAAAAACTGGTCATATTAAGAACCCTGCATATGATTTGGTATAGTGCTCCTTTATTAGTAAGATGTACATGTGGAACTTGTTCCAACAACTATCAAATTTCATTTAGGTACAGAAAGATGAAAATGTTTCCTAGTGGTTAGAGAAAAGCTTGAATCACTCTGAGAAAAGACACAAAACAAAACCTAATTATGTATCCAAGTCCATTAATAGCACTTAGGTTGTGATGTTACTAAATGTAGAACAAAACAAAACCTGATTGTATACCCAAGTCCATTAAAAAGTTAACGAAGAACAAAATTTGTTCTTAATTTCTCAATAATAAACTTTTTTTAAAAAGCTAATCAAATATACCCTAAATGTAAGCAACACATACGGGCGCGCTGTACAAGTTAGACGGTATAGCTTGATTGTTAGTTATAAAATAACAGGGAGATCTGCTTTGTATGAGTGATCGACAGTACTGATTCCGTTGTGCAAGGAACGCTTGGCAAAAGCTGGGGAACATGAGTCCAGAGGTTGCGATGGAGCGATATATCAGCATTCTTTCGGATAAAGTTCCTGGTTGGATGAAAGATACTTCTTCTGCTGTGAGTTTCTGCTGTTATGGCATATTGTGTTTTAATACCTTAAGTTAACATGAGTAATGGAGTTGAGGCAATCTTTGTTTTTGCAGGGAATAACTGAACTTGAACCCGAACCGGCAGGGTCTGAAGTTTCTGAATCTGCTGCTCTTGATTTGAGCTCATCTTTGTCTCATCAACAATTGACCTCGACCGAAAGGTATTCTTTTTATCATTCCTCTGCTTGTTCAAGTGTATGTTTGGGACTTTGGCTGAGTGTTTGTCAATTGTGATTTTGAGTAAATTTAATTTTGTAAAATTTATCTAGTTAAAATTGAGTTTGAAGTGAAGTGATTTATACATAGATGTTTTTACTCTCAAAGTAAGTTTGTAAGTTTGATGTAAACGTTAGTGTAACTTTTCAATGCAATTACTTTTATCTATTCTGAAGTGGTTGCTAAGAATATTTAAGGTGGTAACTTGGTTAGTATTACCAGTCTGATTGAAAAACCACCATGGTGGATTGCAGTGGCGGTTATTGAGCAATCCACTAGGTCAATTTTGTATTGTGTGGCAGCGCCATCATCCGCAATACGGTGTTCTGAGGTGGCCGATTATCGCAGGATTTTGGCAATCTGCTATGAGCTGTCTTAAATTTTGGCTTAGACTCTAACTCATTCCCGCAAAATTGGCTTTGTATGGTGAGGACTGCCCAACCCTTATAAGGATTACCTAGGCCACACATCTCTAGTCAATCTAGAACTGCAACACACCTCCTCACACTCAGAACTGGACATCTAAAGCATTGACCAATGCATGTCGAATAATAGAGATCTCAACACACCCCCTCGCACCCAATAATAGTCATCTGGAGCATGGGCAAATGGGTGTAATAATAGAGATATTGCCCAAATAAGAGATTTAGGATATGTCATCTTATATTAAGGCTTAGGGCCTAACTCATCCTCACAAAACCAGCTTGCAAAGTGAGAACTGTCCAAGTCTTATAAGGATTACTTAGGCCATATCTCTAGTCAATGTAAGACTGTGCAACAGGCTGCAATATGCTATCAACAACATTGAATATTACTAGTTGGAGGCTAGTGCATAAGATTAGAAGGTTACTACATATGGATTGGGAGTTGAAGGTGTGTCAATCTTATTTTGTGTCCAATATGAGGTTGCTAAGAAAACCACTTTTCACATTCCCCATTGTGCATTCATACACGTGCTAACTTTTTTTTTCAATATTGTCATATTCAAATTGGGTGGCTTGTTTGTTTTTTCTGGTATATCTGATTTTTTGGTATATGTCTCCTGCAGGGAACTTGAACAAGAATCTGGTGATCGGGACATTAGCCCACTTACAGAGTCAGATTTGGAGAACAATGTAAGATTTTGAAACCATTTAGACTGATGATACATTGATGAGAGGTTATTTTTAATTTTTATTCCTTCTAAATCACTAGTTAAGAGTTGAGACACTAGCTCAATAATGAGAAACCAAAATAGCAAATCATTGTAGAAAATTGCTGAAGGAATTTTTAAGATTTCATAAATAGTTATAAAACATATGAAACCATGAAATATAATAATCCTTTTAGGAGATGAAAACATATATCATGTTGTCAAAATTTTCCATGTCATATTACCATCCCCTTCTCATCTAATGGTTTGAATTATTTTATTGATCTGAAATTCATAAGTGAACTAGCTTAGCTTGGAAATTTTCAGGTTAAGAAATGAAGGCATCTCTCTGCTTATATCCAGCGGTACTAGACATTTTCCTGCATCCATTTGAGCAAAAAGCTTGATTCCAAGAATATAAGCTCTTTTCGAAGTATGCAAGATTCTTGGTTTATTTGTTTTCTCCTTTATAACTTGAAGTGATCTGCTGATTTCGCTTGTTCTTCAATATTAAACCGTTAATTATATATTTTTACTGTACAAAAATAAATGCATGTAAATATGATCTTCTGTGCCGCTGAAGGTTACGTACTTCCTGGTTGCTAAAACTGATTTATTAATCTGTCAAAAAAAATGGTTTATTAATCTCATCTCAGTCTTGTGGCCTTTTTAAATGTTATTGCAATATCTCCGTTTGATGAATGAGTTCTGATCCGACATCATGTCCGGATATCATTTTTCGAGTTATTATTCGTTTTGGCCTTCGTTGTCTTGGTGGTTTAACAATGTGGGTGTTTATAACTACTCTTGGTTGTTCCCAAGCAATGTTTGACTTTTGGTGTATCGGAACACTAGCCAACTAATCAAGGCTAGGGGACTAAAGGGCTTGTGGGCCACCGTTCCGACCTCAAGTCCCAACATTGTTTTTCGAGCTATTATTTGCTTTGGCCCACACGTGGTCTGAGTCGTCTCGGGTTTGTCTTTAGTTAAAAGGCGACTAACTAGGTTAAGAATGTGGGTGTTTAGAAACTACCATTGGTCTTGATTCCCAAACACTCTGGACTTTTTGATGTACCGGAACAACTTCAATTACTTATTTTTGAGCTGGTGTTTGTATGCACCAAGTGTTGTTGAAATTGGGGGGTGTGAAATTATTGCCCTTAAAACATATAGATACCCGGCATTGGCAATTACCAAGTGATTGCTACATAAACAAAGAACTAAGGGACACGAAGGAGGTCTAGGGTTCAAACTCCAGAAACTAACATTTCTCCACCCCTACTAACATTTGCTTATAAAAAAAAACAAAGAACTAACACAATAGCAATTAATACAGAAAACACTCATACTACCACAGAACTGCCATTGTCCATCTCTTGAGAAATAGGCTTGTCCAAATTTGTGCTTGGGAAATTTGCCCCTAATATTGAATTCTTCCTCACATGTAGCTTTCTCCACATCTCCCTTTCCGCTAATTTAAAAGATGCCATCCTTCAAGTTATAACCTTAGTTGCATTCAGGTTTGGGCTAGATGGATCTCGTTTGGGCCCAGTGAAGTCTGAACTTCAATTGGACTAGCCAAATCAATCTTGGGTTTTTTTTACCCCCATCAGATCCCATATACCCGAAAATACCATTGCCCAAATAACAAAGCGGATTTACCTCAAATGGGGGTACCTAATAGGCAAATCCAACTTTAAAAATAACAAAGCGGATTTACCTCATATGGGGATACATCCGCTTTGTTATTTTTCAAATCGGATTTACCTAGTGGGTGGATAAATCCGATTTCCCTAAAAAAAGAAAATCGGATTTACCCCACCTAAGGTAAATCCGATTTTGTTATTAAAAATAATTGTTTTTTATTTAAATTTTTAAAAAATGCTATAAAAATGCTACTAAAAATCCGTTAGAGTCAAAACTAATCCAAAAATTATCAAAACACCACTAAAAATCTAATAAAACCAAAATAAGTTTATGCAAATTTTTTTAGATTTTTTGGAATTATGAAAAATTAAAAAAATTAATAAAAAATA
The DNA here is from genome assembly GCA_039519185.1 of Astragalus membranaceus. Classification (NCBI taxonomy): domain Eukaryota; kingdom Viridiplantae; phylum Streptophyta; class Magnoliopsida; order Fabales; family Fabaceae; genus Astragalus; species Astragalus membranaceus. The sequence goes on from CM076847.1 coordinate 180,523,622, forward strand.
GTAAACAATGGAATTTGGGATTCTGAGATCCCCTATCCTAAAAGAAGTTTCTTCTTTAGGAGTCTTGATCGCTGATTTTTTTCGGATTTAATGGCTGTGATTTCATTAAAATTTGAGCAGATTGCCCGAGAACTGATTTTCTAGCCTAAATTATTCGCTCGACGTACAACATCGTCACGTGTTAACGAACTACACACTAAACAGAACCAAAAAACGGTCGAAATTCGTATCTAATTTTTTAACTGATTTATTTATTTATTAATTAGGTAAATCTGGATTTATTTATTTATTAATTAGGTTAACAAAGCGGATTTACCCCCACATAAGGTAAATCCGCTTTTGTTATTTAAAAGCGGATATACCCCCATATAAGGTAAATTCGCTTTTAAAAATAACAAAATCGGTTTTACCCCCATTTAAGGTAAATCCGCTTTGTTATTTTTAAAAGCGAATTTACCCCATCTTAAATAAATCCGCTTTTAAATTTTTAAAATTTTCAGTGGAAATCGGATTTACCTCACAGATACATAAATCCGATTTCCAAAAAAAAATTGAAATCAGGATACGTTCGGGTTTTTTAAATTTTGTGAAGGGCAATTGCGTCTTTTCGCAGGGTCGATGGGGTAGATGGTGAAACGATAGGGGTAGAAAAAAAAACCCTTGAGATTTAGGGGGCATTGAATGTTTGCTAATTGGGCCTTAACTTGTGGTGGGCTTTTGAATGGATGCACATATGGCCCATAAAAGAGGCTTGCTCTTGTAATGCTCTGCTTTTGTTGATGTGTAATTAATATTTATATCGAATAAAGATTGTACATAAAGAGTAGTGAAACTGTGTTATGGACGGGTAAAACAATTTTATCTTTAATGTTTTATTAATCGCTCAAATTAACAAAACACTTTAGAGAAAAAAGGATATGCCTAGTCACTCACTATAAAACCATTTTATGCTTTCAAGTTAACTACTTTTATAAAATGAACTAATATATTAATATGGTGAGTTCAGTGTAAAATTTTACACCAACAATATATGTACATTTAACTCAAGGGTGTTTTTTTTAAACCCCCCCCCCCCTCTTTTACGCTAAATCCCCAAAATACCCTTAAAAAAATTTACAAATTTCCGGAAATATCCGGAAATATGTGTATTTCCAAAAATTTGTAAAAAAAAAAATTTTTTATTTAAAAGCCCGCAAAGTAGTTGTAACCAAACGTGAAATTAAATTACGCAAAATAATACAGTAAAAATACAAAAAATAATACAACTAAATGTTCAAAGGACATGTGCATGAAATAATTAGTATAATACAACTAAATGTCATCCTGGACTCGAAGGGCGACGAGCATGAAATAATTAGTATAATTTATCGGAAACCAGCTTGGCATAATGGACATGTGCACTGGTCTGCAATGGATGTCAACAACGACGATGACGTTCAAGCCATGATGGCCATTCATGTTATGTTTAGATGGAATGGGGGTTATCTGCATTTATACGTCGAAACCATAAGGAACGTCGCTGAGATCCTTCGTCGTTTGACTCCACCACCATCTCAGTAGTTTCTATTATGTTTTCGTTTTGTTTGTTGTTGCAATCTGTTAGTTTCTATTATGTTTTCGTTTTGTTTGTTGTTACAATCTGTTATTTTAAATCAATGTAGAAGGCGTTTTTAATTAATCAAATGAATGTTTGAGTTTTTATTTTTGCACTCTGGAAAAAATACCTCAAATTTGTGTCATTAAATTTTCAAAACTACTTTGGTGATCATTAAATTTTAAATCGGATGATCAAGGTTTTAAGTTTTATATCTATTTTGAAGTTAAAAATATAAACCATTAGATCGATCTAAATTTTGCCGAATGCACGAATGCGCCGAATTCTCAACTGCACAGAATCTAAATCGATTAAAATCTGTATATTTTTCTTACTCAATATAAAATCTATTTATGTTTGTAAAAAAGAAAAAATCTATATATGAGAATCATTAATGTGGTCACTTTGTCCCTAGTAACCGAACCAAATGAATTTTCCACAAAATAGAATTTGACTATTTGTTGACCATTAGCATTGCTGACATTGCACATTCGGTGCTTCTTCCTTATCCACCACATCCACATCCACATCCACATGTGACCATAATATTAATTTCACTTATACATGGGAAAATCCCGTTGACTTGACTGCACTCGCAAAAAGAAACAAATAAACAAAGGTAACATTATTGAAAAAAATAAAATAAAGGTAACTATGAACAACCTTTCTCCTATTTACATTCTCCTCCAACTAACTAATCCAAACTCTTCTCTCTCACATCCACCAATTCAATTCTTTTTTACTTTCCTTCTACCTTTCAATTGACGGTCCACCTAGTTACGTAATTCATTTCAATCGATTAGTGATTGCAACGGAGATTTCTTCAGCTAGAAGGGTTTGCAACGGAGATTTCCTCATCATCGCTGTTCTCAATTTTTTTCCCTAATTTCATTATTATTCTGACAAATATTCGAGATTTGAAGCGACAAATATTTATTCATGGCGTCGAGTTTGGACCGGTGGGAAAAAGATCCTTTTTTTAATGCTGCCGAAGAAGTTCAAGAATCTACAGATAGGTACCGATTTACATATTAATTAATTGCTTCGTGTAGTTTTTCTTCCAATTAGCTTTATGTAATTTGTAATTTATAGGTTTTGGAAACGGATTTGTACTTTGTGTTTCTTTTGCCATGTTGAATATTGAATTCAATAGACTAGGAGGTTTGAGATTCTTAAGTTCCTTTGTGTTATAATCTGCATTTTTGATATGGTATCATTGTCATTTTGAAGGATGGAATGTACATATAGGACATGGATACATGCCACCAAAGATAAATCTAGCAAGTGGAATATTGATGAACTCCGCAGAGATTTAGTTACTGCACTTAGCACTGCTAAATGGCAGGTAATTCCTAATCCTGGTTCTTATTATGCTAAATATCTAGTTCATTTGACATATGCATTTATATTTAATGTTTTGAATATTTAATCTTCAAAATGAGAATATTTATATACCTTGTTTCTTTGGTTGGAAATATAGTTAGATGAATTTGGACGGGAAGTCAGGTCAAGTTATAGCAGAGGTTCAAGTGAGGAAGCAAGAAATAGGCACCGAGATTTTATCACTGCTATTGAGGATAAGATAGCGAAAGTTGAGCATTCGTTAAGTGAATCACAAACGATTCCTCCGGGCAGAAAGTCCTCTATGCCTTGGGTGTATTTGGATGAAGGAGAAAAATATGAGCTTACTATGTTTCTTTCAGGAATGCCAGCAGCTGAAAGCAACAACCCTACTTTGTGTAACAGTAAGGAGACTGAAAATCCACAATTGTGTGATGAAGATTCAATCATCAATTCGTCAAATAAATTTCATGTTACATCTGGGTTGGGTCAAGCTAAGGAAGAGACACCGCGTGGGCATCGTAGGACAGCTAGTGCTAGTGCTGATATTGGTCATTGGAAAATTTCAGTATCTGATGATGCTCAGCAGTGTAGTTTCTCCAGTGATTCTTCTAGTCCAATGCATAAGGTGCCGAGTTTATCAGGATTTCTTAGTTCCGTGGAATCTATCTCCAAATTGAAGTGGCCTAGGAATGGTTATAGAAAGCTGAAAGCATTGGATCATAATAAAGAAACTGATAACGCGCTACTTCCAACAGCTGAATTGAATAGGGTGAGCTCTTAATGCACTTATTGAATACTAATTTTGTAATTCTTTTTATTTCCTTTTTTATTTAATGACTAATATTGTAATTCTTTTTATTGATAAAATAAAAAGGGAAACAAAGCTTTCTACGAAAGAAACAAAAGTAACCTAAATAGTTCTGAAGAATCCTATGACAAACAACTCTATGGATGGGGTGGTGCTATTCAGAGACAGCTTCGAAGATCTCAATACCAAATGCAAAACAGTCAGCCTGTTCGAATAGCTGTTTCGATTGTTTTTCTCCTTTGCTTCATTGGTAAGTTGTTGGTATGAGTGCATCTGCCTAATTTATCCTTGCATGTGTGCATGTACTTGCATGGTGTACAATTTCTTATGAACAACTTACTACTTTAGAATTTTAGGAATTTTACCTTATTAATTTACTATCATCAACATATCACTATATAGCCTTCTTGCTAATTATTCGCTTTTGCTTCTCATCTCAAGCTCTTGTTATTGTTCTGCTTTCCCACTCATGTTCCTTTTGTAGCCAAAAATTATTCTCGTTGCTATAGATCGTGCTTTTGTGTCTTTTCATGATTTGGTTATTGTTGTATGTTTCAAATAGACATGAGGCTATTTTGAATTTATGGAACCATACCATGCAGTTCGCATTCCTTGTTCTGGACATCAAAATATCATGTAAGGATTGCATGGAATGTAAATTTGAATTTTGTAACTTTGGTTACTTTGTCCCTCTTCAATAACTAACCAAGAAATTTCATATAGTTGGCTGTTTTTACCAACTGATTTTATTTAACATCCTTTAGTTTACTTGTTGGTCTGTACTTTGTAACTGCTTGAAATTGTCTGCCAACAATGGATGCCAAAGAAAGACATGGATTTCTACTTAGACACTTGCAGTATTTCTTTTTTTCAAAAAATATTATATATGTGGCTTATACTTATTTGTATCTCTGCAGTTTTGATAACATTTCACACAATGTAGAAGGAAGACTTAAGATGTGCGATCAGATGTATCAACTTGTAGCTGGTGGTAGTATTAGTGTGACAGACATGTTTTTTATTCATGTTCATAAAACCTAGGTTAGTTTTCTAGTTCTCGCTTAACCTATGGGATTACTATTTAAAGTCTACCACACCATTCCACTATTGTTCTTTTTTTTTTGCTATTCATTTTTCCCCTGCCCAATTCAAAATTGTTTACAAAGGGCTCTCACTTGTACTATATAGTAAGGTATAGACGATAAACTTGTAATGTATCATATACATCAGACATGTCTTTTGAAGCTAGATTGTGTATTTGTACCAAAGTTGTTAGTGTAGCATGTGCAAACTCAAGATGATGTTTCATCATTCTTTCTGTTCATTTTTTTTTTTGACAAATCTGTTCAATTGTTTTAAAGGCACTACTTTAGCAAAATAAGCACCAATAGAGTAAATGGGACTAGATATGTTCCCGATATCTAGTTTAGATTGGTAGGGCCACCAATCCACTTATAAACACATTGAAAAGAAAAGGTAAAAAGTGATGAAATGTATTAAATGAATGCAACAACAAGTCAATTTCATCACCCAAATACAGCAGAGTAGCCTTAGAAAGGGAAGCCTTAAGTTATTGCATAAACATGGAAACTCAAAATAAGCCTTCCCAACATAGGACTATTTACTATATAAGAGCAAAATCACTCATTTGCTGAAGTTAGGCAATCGATGTCGAACGGCTCCAGATTGTATAACTGAAATATTTGTGAATTTGCTGAGGTCAAGATATGTACCTAATATCTAGTCTAGATTGGTAGGGCCTCCAATCCACTTAGAAACTCATTGAAAAATAATGCTCTCGCAACTCACCAGAGATGTGAGAGGTATAGATAAGAGAGATACAAATAGAAAGGAAAAGAAAGACTGAAAATAAGAATTGTAATGGGATGTGATAGTGAAATAAGAGAGTAATGAAAAGAGAAGGTAAAAAAGTGATGAAATGTAAGAAAAGTGTATTAAATGTAATGTGACAAATCAACACAGCAGTGTAGCCTTAGAAATGGAAACCTCAAGTTATTGCATAAGCATGGAAACTCAAAATAACCCTTCCCAACAAAGGACTATTTACTGTAGGAGGGGGACCCGGATTGCCAGTTGTAGCAAAATCACTCATTTGCTGAAGTTAGGCAATCGATATCGAACGGCTCCAGATTGTACAACTGTGACAAATGTGTGAATTTGCTATGCAGGCAATCTGATTTCCCCCTCTCCCCTCAAATGCCTACATGCACGACCATATTTCATGGCATCCTATAAAAAAGGTATTCATAGTAGTGCTTGCAAATAGTGGCGTTTGCCAATAAGGTTCATCATGACATGCTATTAGGTGACAATCCATATTAACTTGAGGTCTGTTAACGAACCATGTCATTCCTTTTGTCTTGCCAACCTAAAATAAATAGTTAAATTAATTATGTAGCCATATGGCATCAGAGATATTAATTCTTGAATGATGAAATTTATGTTCGAAAATTGTAAAGATGTACGGAGTGTTATAGTTAACCCAATACTTCCACCCAGTTCATGTGGCCCAAATTTTACATGGCCCCAAATTCTAGAAAAATACCTAGATGTCCTATCAGCCCCTCAACTTGGTCTACGCACATCCTCGCAAGGACCCGCTGCTTCGAGGTCAGGATACTAATTGTTGAGTAATGCTCCACGCCAAACTAATGCTTAAAAGTGATAAAATGTCACAACTTTGAAAGCTTTCCTAAAATAGACCTAAAACGATGAGCACGATTGTGCAACGCTCGTTGCACGAACCGTGCATAAGCTCGTTGCACGACCGTGCATAAGCTCGTTGGTGGTGTTTTAACCGGCTTTGACCCTTCGTTACTATTTTGGTAGCAACGAGCTACGGGTGCTCTTTGTGGTGTGTGTAAGCTTATAAAAAGATCTATAGGCAACTAAATCTCTAACTAGGGTTAGAGTGAATCTTATGTCATTAATTGATATTTTCCCTTATTGGTTTAGGATTTCCTCCTTTTCGTAATATTGTTGAAATAATCGTTATGTATGAATCTCTATGAGGCGTAGCTAACCTTTAGCAAGTTTTGGTCAAAAAAAAAAACCTTTAGCAAGTTAATTTAATTGTTTGATGACCCTACCTAAATAATTAATGGAACTAACTCTAGGACTAGTTGGCTTTAGGGTTGTACCGACCATAGTGCAACTGCATTTATTTCAGTTGGTATTTGAGTTACGAGTTTGCGTGTACTTTAAGTTTTTCTTAGTTGTTGCTTTGCGCGCGAGTTGATTAGGGGAAAGACTGTTGTATTTCATTGACCAGAATGAGAAGCGAATGTAGAAGAAGCTGAGGAATGCCTAAGTAGTAGGATTCACAACAATTAAACATTGAATCCCATTTTTCTCAAATTTTTTACTTCTATGATTTATTTTTGAAAAAAAAACTTTTACCTAACTCAAACCAATCCAAGTGTAATCGAATTGGTTCAGTTTGGATTCGTTAGCAGGTATTTCGAAAATCAAACCAACACAAACAGTATCCAATTAGAAGGCTTAAGACATAATCCAGCTCGATCCCAATTAAAAGGATATCTATAAAAAGGGGTGGAAAAAAGACACTGCAAATGCACTATCCTTTTGAAATTTTGAACTGAAGTGTTGCTTTACTTTTTTTGAAGGATGTAAAGTCTACCTCAACGATGACTTTAGAGGCAGCCTACCTAATTGTAAAACCTAATCATCAATACCTATCTCAACCAACTTTCGGAACTTATTTTCAATGGAGGAGTTTAACATATCAACAGCATCATCAGTTTATTTCAGTAAAAAGAGACAGTATTAGTTTATCAGTTGTTTTTAACAATGTATTAATAAAGTTTTTTAGTAACTTAAAAAAGATATCAAAATAATTTATAAGTAAACATTCAACTCAATTCTTTAAAATAACTAAATAACTATTTAATTAAGATATTTACTCAACTATATTTTTAATACTTTCACTTTAAGGTCTTTTGGGAGTAAAAAAGTTTAAGTGTGTATCTAAAGTGAGTGTTTGACAAGTGTAATGTTAAATAACCTTGACTTTGTAAAAAAAATATTTAGCTAAAAATAAGTTTGAAGTGAAGTGTTTTATATTTAGATGTTTGTTGCTTTAAAAATAAGTTTGATTTAGGAATTAGTATAACATTTTTTTACTAGAACTCACAACTGTGAGCTCTTGGTTTCAAACCTCAAGACATAATATTCAACATAATAATTTCGGCATTTACTAGTTGAGTTAGGTCTTACGAATATTAGTATAACATTTTTAACTCCCCAAGAACCAAGATATGAAAAGACAATAAAATGTAATTTTAAATAATCAACCATCTTAAATAAATTCAACTGTAACACTATAAATCCAAACACACCGCATATAGAAAAAGTAGATCAAGAGTCAACTTTCACAGCCCTACTACACCAAAGAAAGATTATATCTAAACGCAATGATCAAAGAGATTGTACATCCCCCTACCGTTTGTAAAAAGGGGGAAAAAGCACTCATGATTCATATTTCAAAATTAACAGCATGGCACATATACTACAGATACTAATTATTATATCAAACTGCACGAGAAAAAAAATCATACACTGTCATGAGTATATATAATTTCATAGATTCCTTTTCCTGATAAAAAAATTAGAAGCATAGTTGGAACAGTGCAGGAAATCTTGAAATACTTCTAACAATAATTACAGTTTCATATTGTTACAAGCTTGTGAGAAACTGTCACTATGAGTCCTTAAAAGCATAAAGATAGTAGAACTAGGAACAACTTAGCTCCTACTTACTCTGGCTACTTTGTATACAATTTTGATAATAAAATTCAGCATTAAACACATTCAAATATTCATCAACCCTAAAACTTTTCCTTAGGTTACCACCAGCAAGATCAATATTAGTGCCTTGAAATTCAAAGCCAAAACTTTTCAGCTAGGGTTATAACTGATCTTCAATTGTCATGGTAATGCTTTCATAGGGGAAAAAAGAAACACCTAAAGGAATTATATAGCCTTATAAAACCATTAGCAGATTCCATGTTTAACACTTTAGGAAAAGTGGAAAAAACAAACCTTGATGTGCATTATCATCCACCAAAAACCCATAATAGAAATCACTTTTCCAATTCCGTGTCTGATCATTTCTATTTACAAATTCGATGCGGTAAAGATTCGCAGCAGAAAACTCTTTGACAACCCTGCTGCAATCTTACCATTTTACCTGCAGTAATTTGTCAGCCAGCGAACCAAAAATATTAAAACTAGACAATTAGTCTAATCAAGAAACTTCGTCTTTGCTAAACATCCACTGTCCAGTTAATGTTATTCATATTGGTTTCGTGTGATTTTTGTAGTTGAGCAACTTTGGCATGATGGTATGCAGCTGTTGCCACAGCAGTCTTTACTCTCTGACCTTGAGGAAGCTCACAAGTTTCACTCATAGAAGCAAACCTTAGCTCAGATGGAGGAATGAAACAGTCCAAGGAAAGCCCGGGAACGTTGAACGCGACCTCCTCGATTGTCCATGCTTCTTCCATTCTGGTCTTGGTGTGACTCATTGCTGTTTCACCAAACCTAAAAAGTGTCACTACAGATCGACCCGAATGAGCAATCATGATACCCTCAACTGGCCTATAGTCATCGAGAAATGAATTTATCGTGGTCTCCCAATACACCGCATCACCTCCGTTATTCTGAATACGAGTCAAATGAGAGTCTTCCAAGTGAACAAGAAGACCTGTTTTCTGACTAAAGTAACCGAACAAAACATGCCTTATGATCTCCGCTGGGCCTTCACTCCTGGCTTTCAATGTCGAGGGATCAGCACAAAGTTTGAGGATGAAACAATCCTCTTCGTTTATCTTCTTCTCCCCTATGCACCTTGCATTTATAAACATGCTTGCAGTTGTTCTTGGATCAAGACCCTGTAAATAGAAACTAGTCTAAATTATAATGCAACAAAAAGCATACTACTCCGTGACAGAATATAAGCAAAATTAACTACTTTCATACTTATTAAGATATGTAGTTATCTGCATGTGTTTTTGTAAATCTCATTTAAAATTTAACTTCATTACCTAAATTACCCCTCATCTAATTTAATTGTCTAAGAAAAAGTCTAACTTTCCATGTTCAGCATTAAATGAAGGTAACTTTTTGTATGACTTTAAAAAGTCAAATTTGCTTATATTGTGTTACGTAGGGAGTATATGTAAAGATAGGACTATAGGAGAGAACTTCACCTGAAGCGCACGTCGCAGAGGCCTCACAGGCCCTTTAGCAGCGTGTGCACCAAGCCAGGGTGTGTGGCGCCACACGAGTTTCCCATTGCAACCAGCATGAACCTTGCTACCACCAAGAGCAAGCTCCACATACCACATGTCAGGATTCATCTGCCACAAGACAAACCCACCAGACTCGGCAGCTTTAGAGGAATTCCGGTTGCGCGTGACTTTGTTAGCTGTCTCAAACTCAGAGGCTATCATCCTCACTTTTCCCATAGCATAAGCATTGTTAATGGTATTTTGAAGCTTCGAACCTCCTGATGCAGCAATGTACTGCTGCAGTATGTACTGAGCAGAAGATGTTTCCTGCAACACCACAGTCACACCATCACATTACACTACAATACATTCGTCAAATGTAGAAAAGAAAAACCATTAAAAGATCTGATCAACAATAATAACCAACACCAATCCCAATATCCTTCATCCCCTCTCCACAGTTCCCAGTTTTATCTCTCCTGTACACACCAAGACCACATTAAATGTTCCAAATATCACACACAATCATCAACCTTGTTAAATGCTAAGTGTCTCAACCTCAATTCTGGACATCGTTTTTCGAAAATATTGTCAACTCTGACTCACATCAGACCACATTAAATTTTCCAAATATCACAAGTTTTTAGGCAATTTAATCCCTGAAATTTCACAAAAGTTTTATTTAGTCTTTGATACTTATAATACCAACTTAGTCTGACTTTTACAAAAGTATTTCAATTTAGTCATTTTTTGCGTAATAGAGGGGACTAAATTGAAACATTTTTACAAAAGTCAGTGACTAAATTAATATATTGTAAATATGAGGGACTAAATTGAACTTTTGTGAAATTTCAGGGACTAACTTGAATATCACACAACCATCAACCAGGTCAAATGCTAAGTGTTCCGACCTCAACTCTTGGCATCGTTTTTAGAGGTATCATCCAATTTGGCACATCCAATGATTTTGTCCTTAATTAAAAGGAGCTTACCTGATGATTTTGTTCTTAATTAAAATGCGTTTTTGTGTCTCAAACAATGTGAGACTTTTTTAGTGTACTAAAGATCCATAACACTAAGTAAGATCTTTCAATTGCACTTAAGCTACTACATATAGTAGTCATCACAAAGCTATAATATGAACCTAAATCTAATTGATCGATCTATGAATATAACAACAAAAATCATGAATAATTACTTAATGAGAGGGAGATAGAGAGAGAGACTAACAATGGGGATATCTTTGATACTAAGATGAGGAAAAGGATCAGTGGTGCAAACATGAACAGGAGCAAGTGGAGCACCCAAAACACCAAGAAGCAATCTCAGATCAGATCTTTTACATGCAGAACTTGAAGAAGACGAAGAAGAAGAAGAAACTGAAGGTGCTCTAGCAAGTGGTCCTTTCATCCATTGACCCCACCTTCCTTCACCTCTATTTGAATCTTCACCGTCAGTTCCATCAGGACCTTCTTTTAACGGTGATAATGCTTCTAACGGTCTTAAACTTCCCGATCTCGTCATGAATAACTCCGGTGGAGGACCATGTTGTTTCCTCCGTCGCCGGAGTAACCCTGACAACGGAGAAGCACTCCTTGCTGGACTCTTAGCACGTGACCTCGCCGGTGATAATCCTCGAACTACCTCCTCTTTTAACGCTGAAAAGAACCCTTGCTTCTTCTCCATTTTTACAACTTTGCCACTGCACTGCTCTCTCTTAAGCTTTGGTTGTTTGAGAGAGGGAATCGAATCAAAAAGATTTGTGTTGTTGTTTTTCGTATGACACGGAAATTGGTTCGTTGGAATGAGAGGAGAAGAGAGAGAGAGGGGCGAGAAACGGATTTGTGAGTTAGGGGACAGTATTACCGCCAGACACGCTAACTGTGGTCTATACACTACTGCGTGCGCTAACTCCTTTCCTTTTTCCACCACAATTTCTTTATTTCTTTCCCTATTTATTCAACTTTCACTCCTTTTTTTCTCTCTCCCTGTCTTTCTTTTTTTTTCGGACTATTGCTAGCTACCTACGGAGTGACCCAACGCTTTCAATTAAAGATTAAGCCACTGCGGGAATCGAACTCGGGAGTACCGAGTCGACCTCCCGTGTCCCGGGGTAGATTAAACCACTAGGGTAACGATGTTGATTTCTCTCTCCCAGTCTTATCAAATTACTAAAATTAATGTTGTTTTTAATCGGGAAAAGAATCATTTTAGAACTATAATGTGTGTGTTTTTTTATAAGCAAAACTTCATTTAACGGAGCACTAGGGATGCTCGGCCCCAAACAATCAATTACAAATTGTTTAGATAATAAAGTGGATTGTTCCACCAAGAGGCAATAGATAATGAAGGATTACAATTCGCTCTATAAACGAGCTAACTCCAAGAAAAACATTTAATCCGCCTAATGATAGAATCACAGTTTGGTTCCTCATTATTGAAAATAATCTCATTCCGAGAAAACCATAAGCACCAACACGAAGTCAACCAAATCAAGTTCCTTATCTTCTTTGCCTTTCTACCGGTGTCAAAATTTCCCAACCATTGCAAGTGATCAATCAAGCCATTGGGAGGATCCGAATCAATGCCCATCCAAGAATAAATTTTAGACCACGCCTCTTTAGCAAAAAACACAATCCAAGAACAGATGTTGAACTTCTTCGCAATAAGACTTACAAAAAGGGCAGTAAGCATCAACCATGTCCGCTATCACTTTACGATGAAAGAGTAAACCACGAGTGGGCAAAGAATTCCGGAGCAAACGCCAACCTAAAATAGAAACCTTGGAAGGGACGACGCACTTCCATAACGACATTAGCCTTGTTTTTAGACCCTCTTCCAAATCGCTATTATCGTTAAAATTGGCAAGCCAAGTATAACACGATTTGACTGTAAAAGATTTAGAAGGATCCAACAACCATAACCAAGAGTCTGGCACGTTCTTAGAAGGAGATACACCCTGCAAAACCACAAACAAATCATTAACCTCCACTGCTGGGAGTTGCTGGCCGAGAGAACCAGCAGCAATAGGCGTTGATGTGCGCTGAACCGATAGCGCAGCAGCAGTACCGTCAGATCGACCATGCTCCATCCAAGGAAGAATCCAATGCCAAGAATCACCGAGCAAATAACCAACTTCAGCTATAGATATAGGTTGGTACTCACAAACTGCATAAAGATTCGGATACACCACGGATAAAGGAGCATGTCCTAACCGATGATCATTCCAAAAATCTATAATGTGTGATAAGTTGTGATTATAATTACTGTTAAAAAAAACTGTGATTATAATGTAGGGAAATTTCAAAGGGTTCTTAAGTGTTTCATTTGGTAATAATTTTATGAATTAAATTGATCAATAACAGACATATTTGATAACTAAAATAACTAACAAAAGACGTATTTACTTAGATTCTGTTTGGCAAAAAGTAGCCGATAGCGGATAAATTAGTAGATTAAATTTAAAATATTTGGTAAAATTAGTGAGTGAACTAGTCTATATATATGGCATAATAGACATTTGTAATTAATGTTCAAATATGAGAGAGAATATTCGTTTAATGAGGGATAAATGAAGAATTTAATTAGAGAAAATGGGTAAAAATGAGAAAAAATAAAACACTATAAACTATAAGCTCAAACGCTACTTCGAGTAGCATTTCCCAAAAAAATGCTATAAGCTACTAAAAAATGCTATAAGCTATTATTGTCAAACAATTACGAAAGACTCATCCGATATAAAATAACGGTTTGCCATTGCCAAACAGAGCCGTACTAAAAAGCTATTTGGGAGTGTGTTTGTAATTTTTATATAATCAGATACTACACCGATTGTATCTTACATTTAGGGCTAAAATAGTTGTTTAGTGTTTTTAATTTAGAAAAATAAATTGATAAATTGATTTGAAATGTTTTTTGCCCACATTTTTTCAATTCTTAGTAGAGGTATTGTGAGCACTTTTATAGTAGGATTAATCATTGACTCGCTATGTTGTACCCCTTCTGTTTTCTTATATAAGTAAAAGATGGAGGTGCGCGCTTATTAATAAAAGTTAAAAAAAAATAAGTATAATTATTATATTATCCACATAAACTTTTTTTGAACAATGTGAAAAAGAATGAAAAAGTTGAAAAACCAAGAGTTACTTACATTGAAAAAGAGAAAGTAGAATAATTAATAAGAGTAAATTTGTCACATTAACTAAAAAAATTGATTTGATTATATTTGATATTGATTTTGTAGATAGTTTTGCTTATATACAAAAAGAGAGGGAGTAGAAAAGTTGCTCAGTTATTGTCAAAAAGAAGTTGCTCATTTCCTAGGCTCAATCTCCATTGATTAATTTGGACTTTTGACTTTCAAAAATATTGATAAAATTTGATTCAATTTTCAATCTAAACTTTAAAATATCAAACATTTTTAGTCATAAAATTAATTAAATTGGTTTTAAAAGTTTTATAAATAGTTTTTTAGATAAATTAATAAAACGAGTTTTGGGATTATTACTATTTTCATATATTTATGGATAAAATAGTAATGTGTTAGCTAGAGACAATAATTAGGAGTTTTTACTATTAAATTAAATAATTGGTGTCTGGCTTTTTTCGGTGGGCTATAATGTTTGAGAATAATGGATCTCGAGAGTGGATTGGGCATATGGGAAGGGGAAAGGGGACAGAGAGTAAACGACGAAACAACAGCTTAAGTGATCTTTTATCGTCAGCTAATGAAGAAACGGAAAATCAAACAGCAAATCGTATTCGGTCCTCTGATCTCTGAATTTTTTTTGGTACATTCGGGTTACCAATACACGAATAACATTGACTAATCTCTTGCTCATTGGAAGTGCCGACCGAATTTGTGATGTAAGATAAGACCTGTTGTTGTTCCCATTTGAATCAATCAATAATAGGATATGTTTTTATGCCGAATAATACTAGATGTTACGGAACCAATTTGTACGAAAGCGAAGAAATACACTAGCAAAGCATTGTTATTACCATTCTACCCTTCAGCTATTTTCTCTTTTACCAGCTCACCCATGTATTGTTAATCAGGTTGCACTGTCGTCAAACTTGTACGAAAGTACTTTCGCACTGCGTAGCATCGCTGTTTTATGCCTACCAAAACACAATAAGATATTTTTATATAAAGTATTTTGAACAATTTTTTTTTTACAATACAAATTAGTCTCTGATACTTTTTTTAAGATAAATTAGTCACTTTACACCTTCAAAACAATGACAAGTTAGCCCGCGACCATTCAAGTAGTGGACAGCGGGTAACCTATCATATAGCTAAGTTAGCGGACTAAATTTAAAGTGTTTGGTAAAATTAGCAGTTGAACTAGCTTATTAATATAAAACTACATAAATGGACATTCATAATTAATGCTAAAAAAATGAGAGAGAATATTTATTTAATGAAGTATAAATGAGGAATTTAATTAAAGTAATAACGGTAAAAATGGGAGAAAAATTGAAACGCTATAAACTATAAGCTCAAATGTTATTTCAAGTAGGGTTTCAAAAAACGCTATAAGTTAGTGAAAAAAAGTTATAAACTAGTCATGACAAACACCGACAATGATCTTATCCGCTATAAGCTAACAGATTGAGTTTGCCGAACAACCCCTCAATATTTTTGAAAATTTATCTTTATTTTGTAAGTATCATAGACTAATTTGACTCAAAAAATTGTAATGAACAAATTCGTCATATAAAGAAATTTGGTAGAGTAAAATGAGTCTTTAGTTTTTCTAGCAAGCAGTAATAAAAGATAACAATAAAACATTTTTATGTTCACAAAGCCTATCACAATTGGTAAAGTTGTTGTTGGTAACTTGAATATTTTTTATAATTACATGGATTTGAACGTATAATCACTACTTTACGCGTTTTTTTGGTTACCCTATTATTAGTGTGCAGTATATATCGGCTTTATCACGTGTATACCCTCGACTTTACCGCATGATTCTTCCAGTCCAACAGAATTTTTGTCGCACCTAAAATTCGAGCTCAAAATCTTGAGTGGAATCCAAGCATAAATTACTTTTGTGTGTGTGTAAAAAAATTGATAAATTCGAATCTTCTGAATACTAAACTCAACCAATAACCACATGTAAACGTAAACCACCGACCAAGCAAGTCAACAATGGAGAATTGCGCCGTTAGCTATGGTCAAATCAAAACAACGGTTTTTATAATAGTGTACTATGGTCTCCAGTTCACACTCTAAGCCAAGAACAAATGGCCAAAGAGCATCATCATATATGGGAATACTTTAATCAATGGAGATCCATGATGAGAGACAACTTCAAAACATCACCAACCTAGGCATGCGCTTTCAAGATTAAATGAATAAACTAGTATAAACTATAGTACTCATTCTTTTTCAAAATAATATGGTTTAAAGGTTTTACACACACATATTAAAAAATATAATAATTATAAAAAAAATATTTTACTAAATTATCTTTATTAACTATTTGTGTCTTTTCCACTATTATTAATTCAAAATAGAAGTAATGTTTTGAAAGTAGTGTACATGAGGACACAATTCAAAAGAAATATTTAATAACTGTTCCCTTTTTCATTAAATATTAAATGAGATTTTAAAAGTATATATGAGATTTTTGTAATTTGTAATTGATGACGTATTCTGAATTGTTAATTTTAATTTAATATTTATAATTAAATGTTCTTATTTATCAAAATAACAAAGTGTTTATATATATATATATATATATATATTATTAAATTTAAGTTAAAAATTTATTTAAATACTTTTTTGTATAATGTGTAATCATATCTATATTTTTCAATTGCAATCATTTTAATTTTTTATCTAAAAATTTCAATGAAATACTAATAAGTTGAACGAGCTAAATGGAGCTCGAGCCAAAAATTACTTTTATTTTAAATTTTAATTTATGTGACTCAAGCTCATGAGTTAAACCAACTTTTTTTTTATTTAGGACCATTACTGGCTACCCACGGAGTGTCCCAATGCTTTCAACGAAAGACTAATCTCCGCTCGCCCGTAGAACCAAATATTAGGCTGGCCAACACCATGTTTTAACGTGGGCAGGAATCGAACCCGGGAGCAAACCGAGTCGACCCCCACTACGTACCCAGGGCAGGCTACTCCACTGGGCCAACGTGTGTTGGTTGAGTCATGATCAACTTGTTTGCGAGTTTAAGTCAAAATATCGAGTTCAAAAAACATTAATGTAGGACTTGAATTGAGTTTCGATCTGAACAAATTTTTATCAAGTCGAGTCGAGCTAAACCGAGATCGACTCAACTCATTGCTAGCTCTAGCTAATAAACCTAGACCAATGCATTTTTGTGTGTGTTACTCATACAAACTAGCTCGTTTTGCATGCAATATACATGGTAATGTGATTTTTTATATTTGAACTAGAAAACAATATATATTGTACTTAAGATGTTGACAATTGCTAAAAACACATTGTCTATACTCAACTTCCATCACACACTCTAACGTTAAAATTCAAATGGGTTTCATTCAATCATGTAAGTCCAATATAAATTTGATGGGGCATTCATATATGAATTTTAAACAATAAAAGAGAGTATATTAAAGCGATTTAGGTAGAATTTGTGTGCTAACATTTCTGTTAGATTTTTTGTTACTATAGCTTTTTAGATGAACATTATGGTTGTGTCTAGTTAAAAAGACTAGACCCATTGTACGACTCACATATAATTAAAATCTTCATGAAGTTTTTTTATTAATCAAAATAATTGGTTATAGAGTCTCGTTAAAATCTTATTATGTATAACCCTCTTTAGGAAAAAATATCAAGAAAAAAAAAGAGTACCCCCCCTAAATTCTATTGATATAAAAAGAAAGAGAAACAAAAAGAAACATGGAGGATTATATTAATAATATGAGCAAAAACAATATTATAACCAAAAGGGAATAAAACAATCATATAGATCAAATAATATCTATAATGACCTGCAAAAGCATCAGTATAATGACTCTTGTTCCAATCATGTTGGCACCAAAGTCATTAACAATCATTTGCAGCATACCAAAAATAGAAAACAAACGGAAACTCAATCTATCAGTCAAGGAGAAACACTATATAATCCCTAGAAAAAATCAGAAAAACCTATAACTAGGCAAACCTAACATATTCCTGGAAAAACATCAACAATAAAGCTAGGAATTAAATCCCACCAAACAAAACCACTTATACTAGCATCATGACCAGCAATCTTATCAGCGCAGACATTTCCCTCTCTATAAATGTGAGTGCAAACAAAGCTTATATGTCTAGTCAAGTATAAACAATTATCACATCTATTTCTTAGCTTTAAAGGAACGACTTTGCAATTGTTAAAAGTAGAAAGCACGAATTGAGAATCACACTCCAACTACAAAAACTTTCAACTTTTATCAAAAACAATCTCTATAGCTAACATAATCTCAATTCTTCATGAACTTGGCATATATCATTGATTATAAAATCATTTTACTTTAGTATAAATAATATTAAAAACGTACGTATTGGACTTTGTGTTAGAATATATTCAAGTTAGTTAAAGTAGTTGTAATTAGTAAAATTAGTTACAAATTGGTTACTTTAGTTAATATCACTATATTAAGTGTATCATACACTCATTGTAAAAGAAATATCCCTCTTTACAATTGAATGAGAATTCTTTCTTCCTTTCTCAATTCTTCTAATACTTTGGTCCCAAATATAATTTTCTGCTTGAACAATATACGTATTGGACTTTAGATACACAAAAAACAGGATTTCTATATATTGATGCAAGATTTATTGTTAGTATAGTAACATGAAGACTTTTTCCATATGAAGTTGCAAGATTTCTAATCAAGTTAAAGCTGATGATTTTTTCCTATTATATGCTCTAAAGTGGTCAAAGTAGAAGAAATTTGGTGACCATTCCAAAATACCCAAGCGAATTGGATAATGCAAATGTGCTCCTTTTTTTGCAGGCAAGCCACATCGAAGTCAAGTAACCACCATCACCCATTCACCAACTACTTCGGAATTACACATAGTTAGGTATAGGTAGGTCACTTAGCTATGTGAAGAAAACTAGAAGCAAAGTTAAACTTCCCCATCTTGATATGACCCTCCCTTTTGACGGAGGAAGACTTTTTTTTTTGTCAGCAGTAGACGGGTGACAAATTCTACCTGAAACTCACACACATGACTGTGAGGTTCTGAGTTCGAATTCGAGTGATAAAATCCGGGTTAATAATTTCGGCATTTACTAGTTGAACTAGACTTTTATGATGAAAGACTCTTACGTAAGTTACAAAAGATCCAGATCGTAACTACATAATGAGATAATCCAGCCATATGGGAAAATGACTCTTTTTTTACTATCTTCTACGTGCAACAACTGTAGAGGCTAATTTCTCGAGTCGGGTAGGACCACGATGAACCATAAAGTTCTCACTCACTCGCCATCTCATCAAAACACTCTTAGGTAAAAGACTTTCAAAATATCATTAAAAAAAGAATTGAATGGATATTATTAGTAATAATAATTGCAGTGACAAGGAAGTGAAAAATTGAATATATGAATAAATAACTAGCCAAATTCTATGTGACGACAACTTGGTGGGTGCTAGCTAGGTCAATACCATTTATAGATAAAAAGATGGAATTTTTGTGCGCGTAGATATATCATATATGCATATTAAATGTATCGGTCGATGAGAATATAGAATATTGATAGATCATTTAATTAAAGAAAAATAATGATAAAAATGGAATAATATTATTAGTGTGAGTGGGACCAGAACCAAACCCTACTTCTAGATGTATTCACTTTTGACCAACCAAATTAGTTTGCATTTTGGCTAAGGGACGCTCACTTGACACCAGCAAGCAAGCCACTACTACCAAGCTTTTGCTTTTTTCCAAGCAATCACGTCGCTCATCACGGAGACTGGTGTTAAGAGTACCCTATATTTCCCATTGTCGTTTTGCTAGTTGTAAGGACTAAGAAACTGGTTTACAAATATAAATTAACCTTTCTGTTTATCTTCTTCCCATTCTTCCCTTCCTTACATACGTGAAAAGACAAAGAAAGGTTTTATTTTTGTTGGAATTTATGTGGGCTTATAGAGAGGTTTTTTTTTATAAACCGGATATCATCTGCGCGCAACTACAGAGATTAATCTCTCGAGTCGAGTAGGATTAAAATGGGTGGCAAAACTCTTCCTCGAGAGATTTAACATTACTGCATTCCTAAGACTGGATTCGAACTCGTAACATTGGTTAAGCTGGAATAGGCCCAAACTATCTCATCTAAGTGCTTTTGGGTGAGCTTATAGAGAGTTAATTAAGCCTAGATTAAATAATTCAGAAAATATAATTTAGATTAGACCAAAAACAAGAAATATAACGTAGATGTAGAATTCTAATATTTTTTTTTGGTCAATAAGTAGAATTCTAATTAGTTGGGCTTTTATTCAGTTATTGTTTTAGTTGGGCTTTTTAGTCTTGTCTCTTTGAGACACTTGTCAAGACACCCTATAAATAAAAATAATTTTCTTTTCTTTTAGCTTGTTGCTAGGTTAATTTTCTTTGGTTGTCACTTGTCAAGAATACTATTCTAGTTTCATAACAATTTGAGACTACATATAATGGCAGATAGGATAAAGGGCCTAAAAGGCTAAAAAGTCCAACTAATTATAATTCAACATATAAATTATAGAGTAACGCTGGTTCTCACGAATCTGCTTGTCAGGAAATTTCACAACTACCAGATTCAAGCTTTACTGAGTTACTGTTATTAAATCTAAAGTCAAGCATAGATCTACAAGTATTTCTTCCTCTGTTGTGTTGCCAAAAGCAACCACCATCACCCTCTGCTTGAAAGAGCGATGTCTCTTTGAATTCACATTGACCGTGCAGTACAATACCTTTTTCTGTTTTACTTATTCAATAGATCCATGCATACCAAATGAAAGAAATGTGATGACATTATGTTTACATGGATCGAAGGTAGTCGTGAAATTTCACAAACGAATTTCTTCGCGTTAAATAGCACCACTCTAAATTATATTTCTTAATTATTAATTGAAGATTGCATCCCTAATTGTGAATCACGAACACAATTATATAGCATGAGTCGTGTAAAAGCATATTGTCCTCTAAAACATGGATCTATTGAATAAGTAAAACAGAGGGGTCAATGTAGGTTTATTGAATGTGTGAAAATTATAAGGTGCACCCAAAATATGCGTGTTTTGTAATAATGATAGTACATGCATCCCTTACACTAGTAATTTGTTGGGTGTCGATATCCTTAACCATCCAACTGATAGTACATGCATCCCTTACAATAGTAATTCGCACACCTACTTTAGACATCTAACATCGATGAAATGGGTCCTGAGTAAATCTTGTTTTGGCCTAACATCAAAGCGCAAGGGTTTGTGAACACATGAAAACAATTAGCATGTTCCTGCGACTGAACTTCATTCAATAATTAAGCCTTGTCCTTGTAAAGGATGGCCACTTGATTGGATCGGACAAAAAAACAATAGATCGAATATTGATCATCTTTAATGAAGGAATGAAGAAAAGATGTCCCTTGACAATAATTTAACCATATTATATTCATATATTTATGTTTAGTGGAAAATCCAAG
The DNA here is from genome assembly GCA_039519185.1 of Astragalus membranaceus. Classification (NCBI taxonomy): domain Eukaryota; kingdom Viridiplantae; phylum Streptophyta; class Magnoliopsida; order Fabales; family Fabaceae; genus Astragalus; species Astragalus membranaceus. Next base: position 180,545,313 of record CM076847.1, read on the forward strand.
TGGTGTGTGTACTGGGGACACTTGAGAGACTAACAAGGAGATAGGGGTTTGATACACTCTCCATCACTAATAAGGAAAATTCCTAACTCAACATTTGTCAACCAAAACAAAAACCATATATATATATATATATATATATATATATATATATATATATATATATATATATATATATAGAGAGAGAGAGAGAGAGAGAGAGAGAGAGAGAGAGAGAGGTTTAATCGCCTCTCCTGATCAACCATACGGCAAAATATCATTGTCCCATCCCTTAAAGTTGTCACTTGTGATGATATACATACTGATAAAACAGGTAGTATAAATTAATCAGGTGTGGCTCTTCAACATATGAAAGATCAAAGATAAAACCTTTCCACCACATCCTTATTTCGTATCTGATGCCCGTATACCATGTGTCTTGAAGAATTCTCTAAATCCATAAGCACTAACATCGTAGCCGAACTGCAAGTGCACAAACACAAATCACACAATAACCCAAAATTTAAAATATGGAGGCTTTGATATCTAGGAATGATTCAATTACTTTTAAGTAAAAAGTCTGTTTTTTTTTGGAGTGGGGGGACACTTACAGGCATGACCTTGACATTGTATTTAGTGATATTTGCATCAGCTACCCTTCCCTGGCTAGCTGCCTGTAAAAAGGAACACAAGTCTTAAAGTTCAATAAAGATTTCCATGAGGTGGTAGTCAACTAACAAGATTAACCTATAAATAAAAACCATATTATTGCCACATGATGTGTCTTTCACTTAACCATGCTATCAAAAGAAAAATTGTTGCAATTTCTTCTTATGAGCAATTTAGGGGTAGAAGTGTACAGATAAGTAATACCATACTTGTGTTGGAGTATGAAATATTTCAATAAATGGATACTCCGTTTTCTGTCGACTAATACAAAACCCAGGATATTTTGGACATTCAACCTGCAAAACACCAGAAAATAATAATACTATTATGATATTATCAGCCAACAATACTACAGAGTGCGCAGTAAAATAATTTGCTACATTATGCTAAAGTGTTCATCAATGTACAATAGAGTGAACATAAAATAATTAGCCAAAACAAAACAAAATATTAATAGTAACAAGCAATAAATAACATAAAAGAGGATGTTGCAAGAAGATAAAGACTCCAACTCATTGCAAACTAACAAGCACATTTGTCTATGCTTCATCGCAAGTGATATGTAGTTATGAATGTCAATACAAACAAGAGAGCGCTATTTAAAGATAACTTACACGCATAAATTTTACGTGTGGATAAAACTCAGCAGCAGCTTCTTCTATTACTTTGTCAAGATGTCGTGAGTAATTACTCCTGCATTATTAAATTATAAGCAATTAGTCCTAAATCAATTCAGTTTTCTACTTTTCCCTTCCGTTCAGACATACAGTCAACTTCAAAGTATGGGGTACCAAATAAGAGTTCAAGGGTCGACTCCAGATCACCTGATAGTAAAAGCAACAACCACAGGAAAACCCTCATGAAGGAGATTGACAAACTCGCGCTCAGAGGTAAAATGAATAACCTTTGATGGTCCAAGATCCTTTGGATAACCAGTATAGTACCTAATATTATAACACAAATTCAAAGATAATTAACACTTCACAATAAATAATAGACAGCACCAGATGAGGTGAAACTGTTCCAAGAATGATGCATCGCCACATTGTGCCATAACAAAGCAGCTATCAACAGAATTATGCAAACTATGCAACAATAGTAAATCCCAGCTGAAAACTTTAAAATCGATATATAAAGATTTCAAATGGGAGTCAATAGATTTAAAGAAATGGTTGAAAAGTTCTTCAATCAAATGCTAAAATTATTTATACTAGAAAAGTTAAGAACAAAATGCCAAGAGAATACTAAGAATTACAGTGCAAAAAATGATTGAAAAATACCACAGAATGATAGGAAAAATACAAGCAGCAGTGGACATCAATTAAAGCAATAATTTACAGCAAGGGGACACCAGTAATTTCCATGCTAAAATTTTCAAATAAGCATCATATGCAGTAAGTCATACTTGCAAGTTCCACGAAGATGACTGATCATCCTGTCGAGAAATGGCGAATCTTCCATTTCACAAAGTACTGCAACAGCTTAAACTATCAAGTTCCCGCAGGCTGCAGCATAAATAAATGCTATGCGTAAGTGTTGATTACATTAATCTCATTCTCATCTACCCACTTATACACAGATAAGAGCCAACTAAACAAATTGGTCAAAACTTCACAATTCATTCTCCATCACCAGCTCAAATAAAAATTAAAGCACACAATAATTATGACAGAGCGTACTATCAATCTCATAAAAACCTTGCTTGCTTCATTTGTTCTATGATCACCATGTCTTATACTCAAAGATTGGATTGAAGCATTTTATCAAACAGCTGACGAGCATTTTACCGATGAGGCACAAGTCAACAACATCATAAAAACAATACAAAACATAACTTCAATTAGTTCTCAATGTGCAATGCCAAAGTGAAAACATGAATAAAGGAAGAAAGAAAGAAATCAAAGACATTGGATTCTTCAGTAATGAAATGAGGATGGTAATGAATGACAAAGTGAGTGAGTGACTGAGTGTGGAAAATGAAAATTATGTATGTTATTTCTGAATTCAAATTATTATTACCAAATTTTCGTTATTACCCTTCACTTTGCGACACCGTTATAGGGAATTCGACAAGACTCGGAGTAACAATGAGGAAGAAGCTGGTATATTGAGGAATCTGTGATGGTGAAGTTGGGTGGGTGTGTTACAAGTTGCAACTGGAGTCAGCAACTCTTATTGGGCTAGAATGTCTAAAATTGGGTCGGATGGGCAGGGCCCCCAGTAAAAGCCTTCATAACCTATACTTTTCAATGGGAGTAGCCATTAACACCCCCATTTTTGCTATCCTCCACCCCGAACTTTCATTCGTAATTTCGTATATTAGCAAAAACTCCATGTCAATACTTACACCCTTTTTCAATTTGACTGTTAAATATTTATTGTGGGAGCCCCTCAGTAAGAGAGTTTTACATATTTATTGTGGGAGCCAAAATAATCAACGAATATACCCAATAATCAAATATAAAAAGAAGTAAATATAAATTAAAAAATACTATAGCTACAAACGAAACTAAATTTCTAAAAAAAAATTATTTTAATTCGTCATTAGAAATTGGGCTAAGAACTCAAAATCACAATATTTGTAAAAAAAACAAATGTAAATTTACTTAATTTTGGTTTTAAAATGCTGAAATCATTTTTTGGAAATTTTCAAATATTTATTCAAAAAAATATTTGCTAAAAAAATATATTTTTTGGTTAAATACATTCCAAAAGCAATATAATATATTTAATCATTTTTCGAAAGCATTGTAAAAAGATACAAAAATGTAGCAATATAAAAAAAGAAGAAACAACTTGACATGCATTCCCCAGTCAAAAAAAAGGAAAAATACAGATTCTAGGAATCGAACTCGTGTTCTCCCATTCTATTCCAACCCAAGTACAAACGCTATCGTGTTTGCCACTGCGTCGTGGCAGTAATTGTTACATACTCGAAAAAGCGTTTATATAATATGTTTATGAATTTTTTTGGGCCCTAAAAATTGACATTGGGCTGGGCCCAGTGCAGTAGCACAGCTTGCACAGACCCATGGCCAGCCCTGCTGTCATCCAGAAGTTAACTTCCAAACTCTTATAAAAATTCAAGAAATTTACCTATGCACTGCTGGTTTCAAGGGTTTTTTCTTTTGTACCCCCCTCTTTCTCCCCTATACCCCCCCCCCCCATTTTACCAAAAATTCCCAAAATACTCCTTTTTTAAAAAAAACGGTTTTTCAAAAATTTCTGGAAATAGGTCTAAATTCGGAATGCAAAATTTTAAGATTTCAGGAAATACCTCAAAAAGAGGTATTTTCGGAAGGCAAAATGGCTTCCGAAAATACATTTTTTGAGGTATTTCCGGAAATCTTAAAAATTTGCATTCCGAATTTAGATCTATTTCCGCAAAGTATTTTAATTTTTATTAAAAAAAATTTAAATTATTACCATAAGTAACGATATATAACGAAACTTGCTAAACTATGATCACGATAAACGATAACAATACAATACGAGAGGTGTTGTTGAGAGGTGTGATGTCAAGCTCCAACAGACGGGCCTGCTCTAGCCATCTGTGTATATGTGGGTGGTGCTGCTGAGGTCGAAACCTCGATACCTTCAAACCATGGGATGCCACCTTAACCTTCCCATGGTAGTGTATAAAAATAAAAAATATAAATTAAAACATATTAAATAAAAGTAATTAATTATTGGTAAAAAAATAAATTAATTATTAAAAGTATTACATGTCCCAACTGTAGTCTGGAGACCACGTGGACATGAAAATGGTGCAACAAAACTTGCTGAGCAGCCTCAGCCTCCTCATACTGCTGAAATGCCTCAGCCTCCTCATACTGCTGAGCAGGCTCAGGCTCATGATACTGCTGAGCAGGCTCAGCCTCCTGCTACTCGTGGTCACGGACACACCTCTGAAGCTCAGAAGCGTGACCAGCCCGCCTGGTGACCATCCTGTTGAACCAAGGACAAACACTCTTTGTTTTGTATGATAACAAATTACAATCTGTCTACTAATGGTTACAGTTGAACAAAAGTACAGGACATGAATCAAAGAGCAGGATATCTTAAAGTGTAGCGGCTTGGAGGAGAAGCGACTCTATAGTTCAAGAACTATTTGTTAATCTGCTTTTGATAGGACACCATATAAGATCCTATCACTTCAGTTCTATAACTTTTAGTAGTTGAGAGATGATTTTTTAAAATATAACTGTTGTGTTAAAAGCTTAGAAAAATATTTTATATAAAAGCCTAATAGGTAAGCACGTGGCATGAGAAAATGGTAAAGCTAAGAATCGATTGATGACTTTGTGTTTATAAGTTGAAAATCGATTTCTAGCCTAATTATTCAAGATAGAAATCGATTTGTGTCTTCCTTCACAAAGCTAGAAATCGATTTCTAGCCTATGGGTTTTTAAAAGGAATATGTTTTGGAAAGAAAACAATCGATTGACGGCCTTGTGTTTTTAAATGGAAAAACCGATTTCTCTCTCTCTTTTAAAGCCAGGAATCGATTCCTCACCTGTTTCCCACAGGCAAGAAATCGATTCTACACTTGCTATTAAGAAGAGCAAAATCGATTTCTTCCTTATCTTTTAAAGCCATAAATCGATTTCAACCTTCCTATTTCTCAAGCAATAAATCGATTTCTATACACTCCTATTTAAGCACATAATCGATTCATTTCTTTTTAGAGGCCATCAACGGTCATATTTTTGAGTAAATAATCGATTTTCATACACATTGTTTTAAGCAATCAATCGATTTACTACTCATCTATTTTACGTGAAAAATTGCCTCAACGGTCATATTTCTACAAACCCTATAAATAAGCATTTCACGTACAGAGAACAGAACGCAAAAATTCACAAATCAGAAAAAGAGGAAAAAAAAGGAACATTCACCGTCAAATTATTTCTTCAAGTTCTTCATCGTAAAATCCAAATCACTCATCTCTCTCAATTACTATACTGTTATATTGCTTGAGTAGTGATTAGATCATAGTTTCTCTGTTGTATTCATCTACTACTTGGTTGTTGTGAAATCCTGGGAAGTGTTATTGGGTCGTTCAATCGGGGAGATTGGATTGGTAGCGAAATCTTTAGCAGGGAGCTTGGGTTCTCAATTTGGAGAAAATTGAGAGTGATGTGGTAGCTATAGGGAAGTCGCTTGCTTGTAAAACGTTGAAGAAGTTCTTCTCATATAGTGGTTATTCGCAAGTCCAAAGGTTGCAAAGCCGGGGGCCGAGGACATGGGGCTTTTATGCCGAACCTCGTAAAAATCACGGTGTATCTCTTTCCCTTCTCTTTACTTTGTTTTTGTTTATATTTGTTTATTGTTATATTTGATTTCATTGCGCTGCGTTCAATATCACAATCTGTTTATCGTCAAATTTGATAATAGTGTGGTTAGCGTAAAATATCACTGTAACTGGTTCTGTCATAGGTATAGCTTGCTTAGGTACTGAATATAGTTTAAATCCTATTTTCCGCATTTGATTTAAACGTGCATCGTTAATTTTTAAAAATAAAAAAGAATTCAATTTTAGCGTATAACCTTATTCACCCACCTCTAAGGTTATCATATAGTCCAACAATTGGTATCAGAGCTAGAAATTGCATATAGAGCTTAACATCTCGCAATTTTATTTTATTTATTTATTTATTTTTGATCATGAGTTCATTTATGAAAGAGGGGATGTCCTTCAATAGGCCACCCCTGTTCGATGGGACTAACTATGACTATTGGAGTAGTCGAATGAAATGTCATGTGCAGGCTATAGATTTCACTTTATGGAAGATCATTGTTGATGGACCACTCATTCCTATGAGAATCAAGATCACTTATAAACCTGGTGTTGCTATTGACGGAGATACTACTAAATCTCAAGCTACTGTTAAAGCTGAGGAAGTTCCTATTGAAGATATCTATGCCATTGACTTGAGTGAGCTGAGAAAATATGAGTTAGAAAAAATATCTCTAAATGCCAAAGCAATGAATATTCTTCACCTATCTTTATGTGAATAAGAGTATGGAAGGGTAAAAGGTTGTTAGACAACTAAAGAAATTTGGGACTGTTTGGAAGCAACTAATGTTGGTACAAGTCAAGTGAAGGATACAAAAATTAGAATTCTCACTTCTGAGTATGAAACTTTCAAAATGAAGGAAGGTGAATCTGTTGCTGGTATGCACCAAAGATTAAATTTAATAGTGAATAACTTGAGAGCTCTTGGGAAGAAATATTCAACAAAAGATTTGAATGGGAAGATTCTTGCATCCTTGACTAGTGAACTCTTTCCTAAGACTTGTGCTATCACCGAAGCCAAAGATATTGGCACTTTATCTCAAGAAGACTTGATTGGGTCACTTCTTGCATTTGAGGTGGTGTTGGCCGCTAAGAAGGCTCAAGAAAAAGAAGTGGTCAAAGAAAGAAAGTCTCTTGCTCTTGCTGCTAAAACTCCTAAGGTGGCAAGGAAAGAGGTTGAGTCTTATGAAGAATCCGATGATGAAGACATGGCTATGTTTGCCAAGAAATTCAAAAAATTCATGAGACTCAACAAGCTTGAAAATGGTGACTATTCAAAGAAATCTGGGTACAAAAAAGAAGACAGTTATGAGAAAAGAGATGATCAACCAAAATATTTTGAATGCAACAAACTGGGTCATCTCAAAGTAAATTGTCCAAAGCTAAAATCCATGTACAAACAAAAGAAAGCCAGGAAGGCTACATGGGACAACACAGATACTGATGGTGATACAGATGAAGAAGAGGAAGTCGCAAATGCTGTTTGTCTTATGGCAAGTGACATACCTGAGGCTACATGGGACAGTCTTGGCACTGATAGTGAAACATATGAAGAAGAGCAGATTGCCAATGTTGTTTTTCTTATGGCCAATGATACATCTAAGGTTGGCCAGTCATCCAAGAAGAAAAATGTGTGGATGGTTGATAGTGGATGCTCAAGGCATATGACTGGTGATGCTTCACTATTCTTGAAGTTGAGCAACAAAGCTAGTGGATCTGTAAAGTTTGCCAACAATGAATCTGCTCAAGTAATAGGTAAAGGTTGTGTGGGTAAGGAAAACACAATCAAAATTAAAAATGCTTTACTAGTTGATGGTGTGAAATTTAACTTGCTAAGTGTTAGCCAATTATGTGATAGTGATTTTGATGTGCATTTTTTTGTTGATAAATGTGTTATTACTCATAGAACTTCTAAACTTTATATTACTGGCTTTCGAGAAAATAATGTATATTATGTTGATTTTGATAATGTGAGTAATGATATTGTATGCATGCCTTCCTTGATTGATGATGTGGATCTGTGGCATAGACATCTAGGACATGCTAGTATAAAACATTTATCTAAGTTGAGTAAGAATGAGCATGTTAGAGGTCTACCCAAGTTGAAATATGAAAAGGGTCAATTGTGTGATGCATGTCAGCTAGGTAAGTTGCATAGATCTTCTTTCAATCAAAAACCGGTTATTTCCACTAACAATGTGCTTGAATTGCTCCATCTTGATTTATTTGGTGAAATTGATGTTGTAAGTCTAGGAGGGTCCAAGTATGTCTTCGTGATTGTAAATGATTATTCTAGGTATACTTGGGTCATTCTACTTGCAAATAAAAGTAATATTTTTAATGAGTTTGCTTAGTTGTGCAGAAAGTTACAGAATGAGAAAAGCTTAGCCATCAAGGAAATTAGAAGTGATCATGGAGGAGAGTACGAAAATTCATCATTCAGGACTTGGTGTGAAAAGTATGGTGTTCATCATAACTTTTTAGCTCCAAGGACTCCTCAACAAAACAGTGTGGTGGAAAGGAAGAATAGAACCATACAAGAGATGAGCAGAACAATGTTGAACGAGCACAACTTACCCAAATATTTTTGGGGTCATGCAGTTGATACAACATGTCACGTGCTCAACCAGGTATACCTGAGGTCATCTTTTAACAAGACGCCATACGAGTTGTGGAATGGTAGAGCTCCAGATATTTCATACTTCAAGGTTTTTGGAAGTAAGTGCTTCATTCTCAACACAAAAGATAAGTTGGGTAAGTTTGATGCAAAATCAACTGAAGGTATTTTTATGGGTTATTCAAGTCATAGTAGAGCATATATTGTTTACAATAAAATTGATAAATGTATGCAAGAATCAATACATGTTTCTTTTGATGAGACTAACCCTTTTGATAAGAAAGTTGATGATGAGGATGAAGTGGTTGAAGTGATCAAAAACAGAATACCTGAATCAAACAGTGAAAGTGTGGAAGAAGCCGAGGTGAAAGTGGAACCTCAATAAGAAGCTGAAGTGGAACGAGAGCCCCAAGACATCAATGACCATCTCCATGGAAGAACACATGATGATTTGCCCAAAACTTGGAAATCAGTTCGAGATCATCCCATGGAGCAGATTATTGGTAGTCCATCAAATGGGGTAACAACTCGTTCTTCTCTTAATCATTTATGCTTTCATAGTGTTTTTGTCTCTCAAATAGTTCCTAATAATATTAAGGAAGCTTTAAATGATCCAGAATGAGTTGTGTCAATGCAAAAGGAACTTGAACAATTTGAACGGAACAAAGTTTGACATTTAGTTGAAAAACCCGTTGATAGAACCGTCATTGGTACCAAATGGGTTTTTCACAACAAACTTGATGAAAATGGTGTTGTTTTATTAAATAAAACTCGTTTAGTTATTCAAGGTTTTAACCAAATCGAAGGGGTGGATTTTGAAGAAACTTTTGCTCCGGTGGCTAGGTTGGAGTCCATTCGTATAATATTGGCATTTGCTAGTTACATGGACTTCAAACTACACCAAATGAATGTCAAGAGTGCCTTCCTAAATGGTTTTTTAGAAGAAGAAGTATATGTAAAACAACCCCCTGGTTTTGAAGATTTAAAAAACCCAAATCATGTTTTCAAACTTGACAAAGCACTTTATGGACTAAAACAAGCTCCTAGAGCTTGGTATGAGAGACTAAGCAAACATTTAATTGCAAATGGTTTCACAAAGGGTAAGATTGATTCTACCTTATTCCTTAAAACCAAGGGCAAACATATCATTGTAGTTCAAATTTATGTTGATGATATTATTTTTGGATCTACTAATGATGATCTATGCAAGGAGTTTTCTGAAATGATGACTAGCGAGTTTGAGATGAGCATGATGGGGGAGCTGAATTTCTTTTTGGGACTTCAAGTAAAGCAAATGAAAGAAGGAATCTTCATATGTCAAAACAAGTTCTCAAAGGAGCTACTAAAGAAGTATGACATGAGTGATGCAAAGGAAATTGGTACCCCCTTGGCGACTGCAACAAAATTGGATAAGGACGAGCAAGGTAAACCAGTCAATGAAACGATGTATCGAGGTATGATCAGTAGTCTCTTGTATTTAACTGCTTCTCGACCTGATATTATGTTTGTTGTATGCTTATGTGCTCGATTTCAAGTATGTCCCAAAGAATCACATTTAAAAGCTGTAAAACAGATTCTTAGATATGTTAAGGGGACCATAGATTTTGGATTGTGGTACCCGAAATCGAGTCAATTTTCTTTGGTCGGTTTCTGTGATGCTGATTTTTCTGGATGTACATTAGATAGGAAGAGTACTAGTGGAACTTGTCATTTCTTAGGGCCTTGTTTAACTTCCTGGTCTAGTAAAAAACAGAACAGTGTTGCTTTGTCCACCGCTGAAGTCGAATATGTGGAGGTTGGAAATTGCGTTGCACAAGTTCTGTGGATGAAACAGACTTTAGAGGATTTTGGTTTGTTATATGAAAATGTGCCAGTTCTATGTGATAACACTAGTGCCATTAACATTGCTAAGAACCCCATCCAACACTCTAGAACTAAGCATATAGACATAAGGCACCATTTCATTAGAGACCATGTTTCTAGGGGGAGAATAGCATTACAGTTTGTAGGCACCGATGACCAACTAGCGGATATCTTCACGAAACCCCTAGCCGAAGCTCAATTTGTAAGATCCAGAGAGAGCTAGGTATGCTTGATTTTGCCAGTTTATAATGTAATTATGTGTCTTGTGTGTTTTCCCTCCTTTTTGATCAAAACAAAGGGGGAGAAATAATTGCTGCTATTTACGGCTATTGCTATGTTACTGTTACTGGTTTAGTTTATTATTTTTAGGCTTATGCTTAGGGGGAGCTTATGCTATTGTTTCTTGTTTATCGCCTCCCTATGCCTAAGGTAATTTGTTATCATCAAAAAGGGGGAGTTTGTTGAACCAAGGACAAACACTCTTTGTTTTGTATGATAACAAATTACAATCTGTCTACTAATGGTTACAGTTGAACAAAAGTACAGGACATGAATCAAAGAGCAGGGTATCTTAAAGTGTAACGGCTTGGAGGAGAAGCTACTCTAGAGTTCAAGAACTATTTGTTAATCTGCTTTTGATAGGACACCATGTAAGATCCTATCACTTCAGTTCTATAATTTTTAGTAGTTGAGAGATGATTTTTTAAAATATAACTGTTGTGTTAAAAGCTTAGAAAAATCTTTTATATAAAAGCCTAATAGGTAGGCACGTAGCATGAGAAAATGGTAAAGCTAAGAATCGATTGATGACTTTGTGTTTATAAGTTGAAAATCGATTTCTAGCCTAATTATTCAAGCTAGAAATCGATTTGTGGCTTCCTTCGCAAAGCTAGAAATCGATTTCTAGCCTATGGGTTTTTAAAAGGAATATGTTTTGGAAAGAAAACAATCGATTGACGGCCTTGTGTTTTTAAATGGAAAAATCAATTTCTCTCTCTCTCTCTCTCTTTTAAAGCCAGGAATCGATTCCTCACCCGTTTCCCACAGGCAAGAAATCGATTCTTCACTTGCTATTGTGAACAGCAAAATCGATTTCTTCTTTATCTTTTAAAGCCATAAATTGATTTCAACCTTCTTATTTCTCAAGCAATGAATCGATTTCTATACATTCCTATTTAAGCACATAATCAATTCATTTCTTTTTAGAAGCCATCAACGGTCATATTTTTGAGTAAATAATCGATTTTCATACACATTGTTTTAAGCAATCAATCGATTTACTACTCATCTATTTTACGTGAAAAATTGCCTCAACGGTCATATTTCTACAAACACTATAAATAGGCATTTCACGTACAGAGAACAGAACGCAAAAATTCACAAATCAGAAAAAGAGAAAAAAAATGAACTTTCACCGTCAAATTATTTCTTCAAGTTCTTCATCGTAAAATCCAAATCACTCATCTCTCTCAATTACTATACTGTTATATTGCTTGAGTGATTGGATCATAGTTTCTCTGTTGTATTCATCTACTACTTGGTTGTTGTGAAATCCTGGGAAGTGTTATTGGGTCGTTCAATCGGGGAGATTGGATTGGTAGCGAAATCCTTAGCGGGGAGCTTGGGTTCTCAATTTGGGGGAAATTGAGAGTGATGTGGTAGCCATAGGGAAGTCGCTTGCTTGTAAAACGTTGAAGAAGTTCTTCTCATATGGTGGTTATTCGCAAGTCCAAAGGTTGCAAAGCCGGAGGCCGAGAACGTAGGGCCGAACCTCGTAAAAATCACGGTGTATCTCTTTCTCTTCTCTTTACTTTGTTTTTGTTTATAGTTGTTTATCGTTATATTTGATTTCATTGCGCTACGTTCAATATCACAATCTATTTATCGTTAAATTTGATAATAGTGTGGTTAGCATAAAATATCACTGTAACTGGTTCTGTCATAGGTATAGCTTGCTTAGGTACTGAATATAGTTTAAATCCTATTTTTCGCATTTGATTTGAACGCGCATCGTTAATTTTTTTTTTAAAAAAATTCAATTTTAGCGTATAACCTTATTCACCCCCTCCTCGTCCTGGTGCTAGGAGCAGGAGGAGTCTGATCTGCATCTCCTACTAGTGCTGCTCCGGAAGACTCGCCTCGCTCTAATCGTCCTGCACGTCTCGCCACTGAAAAAGCAGAAAAAAAAACAAATTTAAAAATGAATTTTAAAAAAAAAATTCTGGAAATACAAGTAAATGCGGAAGGAAATTTTTTTGGATTTCCGGAAACACCTCAAAATGGGGTATTTCCGGAAGTAAAAGAAATACCCCGTTTTGAGGTGTTTCCAGAAATATAAAAATTTTTCCTTCCGCATTTACCTTCTATGGGGTGTTTCCGGAATGTTTAAAACAATTGCCTTCCGGAAATACCCCTGTTTCCGAAAAGTTTAAGGTGAAAAACTTACTTTTTCCGGAAATAGGTGTAAATGAGGAAATATTTCATTATTAAATTGTTCGAAGGGGTGTTTTTGTCTGTTTGCATACCCTTATTTTGTAGTATTTCTTAAACTCGCACTACTTTAGTAAATTTAAAGATTTTATACTGGTAAAAGAAATCCCTTTACTTGTATTCTTATACACACCAAATTTTTCATCTCTCAACTCCCCAATAGGATAGCCTCCCTCCCATTCAAACAAGTATATCATCCTTTATATTTCAAGTAACTAAGAAAAATGGACAATAACAATGAAATAGTAACAAGACATAAATTCCCAAATAAATTTGTACCTTTAGAATTTCATATCATACACACAAACAAACAATAGCATTAAAAGTCTCTTCTTGATGTAAACTATAGTTTGAAGCCTATGTTGATCTTATGTAGCAGTGACTCATCATCAAAGTGGGGATTCTTGTTAAATTATTGTCTTGGAAGCCTTTCGAGCTAGTATAACCCAACACAACAAACGATAAAACACAAAGAATCCAACCATAATTCCCACATTCATCCACCTAGTATCCTTTTCAAGTCCTCTACTCTTCAAAACATCAAATCCAGTAATCAAACACTTTCTATCTTCTAATTGTGAGAATGAGAAACACTCATTTCTATCATTCCAATACTCATTTATAAGTAATGCATCCAAAGGGTACCTATAAAGTGACACATAATACATAAAAATCCAATACTTTGGAATACTCTCTTTAGGAATGAAATATCCAGAGAATAGAAAGAAAGCTCCAAGAACAGTGCAAATAAGTGAATTCCCTGAAATGAAATCAGGTGAAACTGCACTCAGAAATAGCACTAGAGAACTTGCCATCAACACAATGAGCCAAACCACAAAAGTGAAGAATATGAAGGCTGAAAATGAAGGATTCAACCCTACAAGCCAATACACAGGAACTGAAAAAAGTATAGATACTACAAATAAGAAAGGTAGAAAAACAATAGTATTGGCTATCATGTAAGAGGAAATTCTATAAGCTCCTCTCGAGGCTTCTTTCATTAGAACACTTCTCTCTTGAAGGTATATTGGAAGTGCTTCTACTGTTGAAGATAGTAGAAAGCTTAAACTAAATGCAAATAAACCTAACCTTTCTCCAATTCCTTCTTCATCATTTCTTACCTTTATATAAACACTCCCTAATCCAAATCCACCAACTATTGCTTGCATTGTTCTTGCCAAGAAAAGTTGCTTTGTTCTATAAATAATCTTCCAAAATCTTGAACATAGAAATAGTATCTCCATCAAGTTTACATAGCAAAGACTTCCAAAACTTTTCTTGTTATATTGTGATTGGACTTCCATTGGAAAAGGCTTGTGAACACCCAATTTTAACCAGTCTCTGTCGAGATCCTGATCACCACAAGGCTCGTTTTCCTCAATGATGGAAGTGTGATATTTGGCACTAGAATCTTCTAACTTGAGTATAATTTCCATGGAAAATTCTAAAGCATTAAGTTGAATTGGAATTTGAAATCCTAATTTAGTTATAGTTTCTTCTAGTGATTGAAGGCTACCATTGTGAACAACTGAACCATGAGATAGGATCAAAAACTTAGAAATATATTGCAATATTCTATAACTTGGTTGGTGGATTGAGAGAATCACTATCCTTTGCTTTCTCTTAACCATTGATGATAGAAGTTCTATGACATGCAAAGCTGAAGTGCTGTCAAGACCTGAAGTTGGTTCATCTAAGACTAAAATTTGAGGATTGTGAATCATGTCAACTCCTATTGATACCCTTTTTCTCTCTCCACCGGATACCCCGCGATTTTCTTCATCGCCAACAAAACTATCTGCAACATGATAAACCCCAAGTTCTTGCATAAGGCTTTGTACTCTTAATTCTCTATCTTTTGGTGACATTTCCTTAAGCCTAAACTTAGCACTAAATAATAATGTTTCTTTCACTGTTAAAAGAGGAAGTAAATTATCCTCTTGAGCTACAAAACCACATATTTTTCTCAATTGAGCTGGATTAGTCATTGCTTGATCATTGATTGAGATGCTTTTAGGATCAAAATCTTTGTCTTTTACTCTCCCCGCGATTACTCGAAGAAGAGTTGATTTTCCTGTGCCACTAGGACCAACAACAGCAACAATCTCAGAACTTTTAGCAACAAAAGAAACAGATTTTAGTATATTCACAGGTTGTGTTTTTTGATGAAATGAAAAGGGTTTGGTTTTATGTGTGTGTAAAGTATAGGTGAGATTTTTGATAGAGAGTTTGTAATTGTATAGTGTTTGTGGTGATGAATGGTAGAGAGAAGAAGAAGGACTAGTAGAATCTTCAGGAGAATTAGAAGTTGAAAAGAGTATCACTGAATCATCTTCATTGTTAGGTTGTTTAGGTGGTTTCAAACAAGAAGCCATTGTGGGGATTTGGTTAATTATTTTGTTGTAGATGAATGAGCTTAAGAAGGGTGAAGTTCAAATTGAGAAGAAATGGAAGTTGAAACAACCAAGTTGAGTGTATATTATGTTTGGTAGAGGTAGTTTATCTGATATGTTTTGCTCATCAAGTAAAGTTTTTGGAATATTGTTGATTATTTATACCAACTTTCTAGCTAGATTTCCAAACTAAAATTAGCCAGGAAATTCCATCAATTTGAACAGAGAAAAAGAACGAGGAAGTTATGCAAACTTGTCATAAGTAGTAATTGATCTGTATTATATTACTTGTTTAATTGGAATTTCATGTTGGTTTAGTTAGGTGACACCATTGTAACAGATTTTTGGATTAAATGGTTATAGGGGAAGATTTTTCGGACCAAAGCAGAATTTTGAGGCAATTGCAAGGTCCTAGAATTTGACCAAATACACGATCTGTATTATATTATTTTTACGGCTATTAGTAGGGGTGAGGAAGGGACGGGTTGGTACGGGTTATACCTGTCTCATTTGGCCCTAATTTTTATAGGGTCTTTCTTTAGACCCTAACCCGTCCTTAGACCCGAACAAACTCGATGTTCTTATGGTCGAAGTAAGACCAAAGAAATTTAGGACGAGATCGGGTTGATCCGAAGGACAATTGAAACAAAATTATGAGGTGATCACTCAAGTAACACTAAAAGTTAGAAGTGATAAATTGATTTTTTTTTAGTATTGTATCATGTATTCAAACTCAAAATATGACTTTTACAGTAGTACTTTGCATCGATGTTTCTACTTAAACTTAAATAGATTTCAAATTGAATCTTTTATTTATAAAAGTCTCATTACCAATGTAATAGAGTTAAAAATTAGGTTGAGGGATGAGTATGGGACGAGTTATATTGAACCCTAACCCGTCCCAAAATTTAGTCGGGCCAATTCTTTAGGCCCTAACCTGTCCTTAGACCCGAACAAACTCAATTGTTTGCGGGTTAAATGGGATGAAGACGAGACAGATCTTAGGGTTGGGACGACTCTTGCTCACCCCTAGCTATTAGGGTTTGGTTTCTATTTCACTTTTTTCCTTAAGAGAGTTGTACTCATGTAACCAAAAAGAGAGAGAGAGAGAGAGAGAGTTGCACTCATCTCCCTCAAAAAATGCTTTCTTTTACAAACCCTTAAAAAATGCTTGAATTATACATCCCTATATTCTATCATTTATTTTTGTTCTTTTTTTTTCCTTTTAAAGAGGGATTAATAGTGTTCTCGACTTTCTCCTTCAATGACTCAAACTCACAACCTTTTAGTATAGGTGAAACGTCTTCCTCCCTATATTCTTATGTTGAAATATGCCCTCCCCTCTATTAAGAAGTAACTATGTATTACATGTCTACTTTAACATATTGAACCTTTATATTTTCCCTTTTTTTCACAAAACCATTAACATAAAGTTTTAAAGTCATACTAAACTATGGGATAATAATGATAAAATAAAATAACCAAACCATCATTGTTATTACTCCCTCCGTCTCAATTTAATTGTCGTTTAAGGTTATGTGCGAGTTTTAAGAAAATGATTAGATATGCTACTTTTTATGCTCAATAAGTATGGTAGGACTAAAATACCCCTATATTATTAAGAGGAGAGAGGAATAGAAACCTTGGAAATATACAATTAAAAGTTAGGGTATTATTGGAAAAAAAAAATAAATGTTGCATTGTGATTCTAAAGTGACAAATAATTTGAGACAAAGAAAAATGACAAAGAGGACAATTAAATTGAGACGGGGGGAGTAAAAGTTACTAACTGAAAGACGGGCATTACCGTTCTAATGCACTAACATGTGTATTTATATTTTATTATATTTATCATTTAATGTTAATTTTGAGAAATTTGATATTGCATCTTGTTGTATATTTGTATGTACTAATCAAAAGATTATTCTGTAAATAAAATACAACAATGACCAATGAACCATACATGTGTGATTATCAAAAAATGAACCATACATGTGTCACTAAAAAAGTCAAATCATTCTTTAATATCGAAGAAACTGATATATTAAAATTTAAAAATTTATTATTTGAGTTTAATATTTTAAATTGATAATTTGAATTTACAAATTCAAACTATTGATTCAAATTGATAGTATGAATTTTTTTAATAATTAAATTTTGATAACAAATATTTGTTTTAAAAATTAGGTAATTTAAGAATATAATGATCGGAAAAATAGTTTACCAAAAAGTTAGTTAAAGGAAGAGTTGGCATTACATATAAGTATAGATAAAGGAAGAAATTTTTTTTTACTTATATTTTAAAATAGATTAAACCGTAATACTCTACCCAATTCATATTCTAAAAGACAAATGGTCCTCTTTAGGTTTACTTATATAGTTTGGCCCGTTTGGTTGGTTGATACCTAGAACTAGGGCCGGACACGGGTTGGTTAAGACCGGGTTCGGGTTGGAATCTCTCAATCCAAAGAAAACCAAGTAACATATATATGAATCCATCTCCGACCATTTTCAATGTCGGGTTTACAGAAGGCAGTTTGGTCGGGTGACGGATTCATGTGGGTCGTTTTGTTGGTTGACAAAGAAAAAGTAAACAACGGCAAAGAAGAAGAAAAACAGTGGCAAAAACTTGGGAACACCACCGCCAGCAAACAACAAGAGTTAAAGGAATGGAGACTACGAGCAATATGCACTAAAGCACCTGACTGTGAACTGGTCATAATGAATGAATCGTGAAGCATGGAAGGTTTAGATAGAGCAACATGAAGAAGAGTAAGAAGGATCAAGAAGGCAACAGACACCACATGTTTTTAATTTTTTATTTGAAGATTTGTTCATATTTTATTCCTTAGTGTTTAATAGCCTTTTCACACTTCTCAAAAAGAAGCACACTATGACACCATCTCCTCCATTCATATTTTACGATATGTGTGATGGTATATCCAACGTTCATAACAACTTGTCTAACAATGGTATATTCAACAGTCAATATCCAGGAAACAAACATAGAAGCCAAATAGAAATCCATTTTTTTCTCATGCATCCCTTTCCTCCGATCGGGTTCGGTCAGCAGCGAGTTGCTTTTAGTGAAACCACCACCGTCCAACTGAGACCATCTAGAACTGAGGAACTCACCCGAAGACCCGTCAACCCGTGAATCTAGATGGTCTCAGTTCTAGATTCACGGTTAGATGGTTTCGGGTGAGTTCCTCATGTTTTGCCTTACGGTTTGCTCGGGTACGGTTCGGTTCGAAAAATTTGTCCAGCTCTACCTAGAACCTCTTATTGTAAAGTTTTACTATAAGAGGTAAGATGCTCAATCAGTCACTAGATCTTGTATACTGTTGAACTCCACAACCTATTTGGAGTTTAGTTTGGATCTAACTCAATTTAAATCATTAGTCAATGTGAGATCTTCAACAAAAAGGACTCAGCCAAATACACATATCAAAAGATTATTAATGGGACATATCTCATTTTCATTAGGGGATTTTTTTTGGACCCCCACAACCACCACCTATACCCCCACCCAACAATTTTCTTCCAATTTTACCCCTCAATTTTGTCCAAACCGGATTTACATACCAAATAGATAAATCTGTTGTGTTAATTTTGAACAACGGATTTATCTATTTATTAGATAAGTCTGTAGTGAAATATCCAAAACAGATTTACCTAACAAATAGATAAATCTGTTGTCTAAAATTAAAACAAAGGATTTATCTATTTGGTAGGTAAATCCGTTTGTTATAACAAATATAAAAACGGAACTATATAAATCCGTTTATTTATAACAAATACATAAAAACGAATTTATCTTAGTGTTTATTATAATTCCGTTTTATTATATCTATAGTGATTGTAATAAATCGGATCTATCTATATAGTTCCGTTTTGATAATTATATAGTTCCGTTTGTTTTTTTTTTTGACAAAATATAGTTCCGTTTGTTATATATAGATAGCTCCGTTTTATTGTATAGTTCCGTTTTTATAATATAGTTCCATTTTATATATGTTTATTATACAAACAGATTTATCTAATTTAAAGATAAATCCATTTTGGAAAAAAACCAAAGACGGATTTATCTTTAAATTAGATAAATCCGTGTGAAGAAATTTATGGGGGCATTCTGGGAATAACAAATTTTGTGGGGGTATAGAGGGATGTGGTGGGGGTAAAAAAAAAACACAAGGCCCAAACCAAATACACTCAAAGTGGCCCAACATCGAGGAGAGGCCCACATAAATAAGGCATAGAATCTACCAACTTACACAAATAAGGCAAAAGCCAACAAACAACCATACAGCCTCCCCTCTCTTAAGAAGTAAATATGCATCACACATTAGCACACTTTTAACATAACCAAAAAATTTATGCATTTTTTTATATTCATTTTTCACAAAACATACACAAAGTTTTGAACTCTCCTATAAACTATGGAGCAATAAGCGACATTGGTGTGATGGTGGCGCCAGATTGATGGGGTTGGAGTAGTGCTAAGTAGGCTATGAAAGAGTCTTGCTCCTTTAAAGATAATTGATTTCTCTTGGTAGTTATTTTCTGTTAGTGTATCTACTCAGACAAACTTGCTTAGCAGAGGTATCATCACTGATCCTTCTACTTAAACAAATTAATGATACTTTAATTTGTGTATAGATAGTTAAAAAGTTCCAAAGATAAGGAATGGAGGAAGTGATAAAAATTCTGGGCAAATTACTAAAACTAATAAAAAAAGCTATTTGAAAATAAATTTTATCTTCTAAAGTTATAAAATTAATCAAACAAAATTGACAAAAAAATTAATAGTTTGCTAATTCTGTATTTTTCTTACAATATTATATTGACATTAAATATAATAAATAAAGAGGAAGTTTTCTGAAATGATAGTTTAACATGAAAAGATTTGTTTTCTAAAATTATATATAGGTAAAATATCTCTCGAGGTTCCTTAACTTATTTTCAGGTAACGAATATGTCTCTTAACTTTTTTTTGAAACGATTAGATCCCTTAAGTTTTAAAAACGTTGCGCCGTTGCCCTTTTTTGTAATTTCCATCTAACGTTGTTAAAAAAAAGCTTAAGTGGCTGACGGTGCTGACGTGGATGTTGATGTGCCAAAACGGTGATCATGTGGCAGGTCCACCTAGGATTTTTATTAAAAATTAATTTTTTATTCAAAACTAAAAAAGCCCAAAATACCCCTTTGTTACTATTCATCATCTTCTACCTCGTGTTATTCATGTTTTGCCCAAAATACTGTTCATCTTCTCCTTCTTTCAGTTTTGGATCTGTTCATCTTCTCCTTCTTTCGATTAGGGTGTGTTTGGATTAGGAGAGAAAGAAGGAAGAGAGAAAGAGGGAAGAGAGAAAGAGGTGAAAAATAGAGTAGATTAGGAGGGTTGTTTGGTTTAAGAGAAAGAGAAGAGAAATCGAGAAGAGAGAGTTGTGTCTCTTGGTTTGGTTGGAGCGAAAGAGAGAAGAGAGAAAGAATACTAATTTTAAAAGGACAAAAACAGCCCTATGTGTTTGATTTAATTTTTTAATTTAATTAACTTAGTATTTATTTTAATTTTTTTGACAAGTAGTACTTATTTTAATTATTTAATTAAATTAGCTAAATATTTATTTTAATTAGCTAAATAATTAATTTAATCATTTAACTTAATTAGTTACATATTTAGCTAAACACAAAATGGTAAAAGTAAAATTTAAGAGCCATTTCTCTCCACTTGTGGAGAGATTACAAAAACCACTAAATTAATCATCCCTCACTCTCTCTTTCCTATTTCTCTCCTTAACCAAACATCCCAAAATCACTCTTTCTTCCCTTAGTCTCTCTTCCCTCTTTCACCTCAAACAAACACACCCTTAATCTTCGTTTTCGTTTATGGAGCATATTCGATTTTTCAGCTTTGTTTTGTTTTTGTTCCAAATTAATAATTTTTTGAATTAATTTTTTTATTACCTAGCTGTTGCCCAGATTTTTTCTTTGTATTGGCCCTCTTCTGCAAGGTGAAATCCCACCAATCTTGTGCCCAATCTCATCTACAAATGCCTTCACCTTTTCAATGGATCCATTTGTAGAGAAAGACTCCAATTTTAAGTTTAATCATATGGGTTTCGTTGGAAATTTGTGGGTACAATTTTTTTCTTCATCGGAGATTGTTGTTGTTAGAATAGGTAATATTTTATTGTATAGTTTTACTTTGTATTATTTAGTTCAGTAGCTCACTTGGTATGAGTTTGTACTGTTGCTAGTTTGTTAGACTTAGTAACTGGCTCAGCTTCCCTTAACTGATTCAGTTGTGTATATTTTTGAATATATAGGGATTGATCCCTAATTCAGTAAACAAGTTCAGATTTACAATTCTAACATGGTATCAGATGAAATTTTTTTCTAAACTTCACTTTCTCTTTCTCGCGAGTCTTCTCCCCAAAAATTCTTTTTCTTTCTCGCAAGCCCCTCTCTCTTAGGAAAACCATAACCTTTTTTCTTCTCTCTTCATCGCAATGTCTAGCGATGCTCTCTCTGAATCTTGATCTGCTTCTACTTCGAATTGCCGCTTCAAAATGCTGCATCGTTCTCCTTTGGATCTCGATTTAGTTTCTTGTTTCTCAGATTCATGATCAAAATCTTGTTTCGGTTCTCCTCTTCTTGCGATTTCGCTAATTGTGAATCGCTGTTCTTCTGGTTTGTGAATCGTTCTCCCTTCCCTCTCAGTCTCTGCATATCAATTTGCAGATCTGTTTACCTAAATCGACTTCCCCCTTTCTTGATCTTGATTTGGATTTATTTTTTTCTCTTTAATCGATTTTGCTTTTTCTCTCCCGATTCTGGCTTGTGACCTAGCTCGGTTCCTCTTTGCAATTTTGATTCCCTCACCTCTGTTTCTCAAATTGAGATTCGTTTTTTTATATTCTGGTTTACGTTTTTGAAGTAGAAATCGTTCCTCTCATCTCTGAAATCCGTCTTGATTTCTCTCTCTTACTTCGCGTCTATCTTTGTGTTTGCGTAACCGTTTCTTTTTGGTTACATGGATCGATTTTTAATCCTGTTTTCTCTTTTGCGATTTGGAGTTAGAATCATATTATGATTTCTATGATCTGTAAATTCAATTTCGGTTCATCTCCCTGTCCTTCGCTGAAATCGTTTCTTTTCATCTGCAATTTCGAGTTTTGATTCTATTTTGGTTTCTCTGAAATTGCTGTTTCCTCTTGAATCGAATCTTGATCCAGTTTTTTTTTTGTTTCCGTCTCAGCAGCGTGTATGTTCTCTCTTTGATTTCCTTCAGCCTCTTCAATGCCTCTGTGCACACAACCTGTTTGATGAAATGTCTGATAAAGATATTATTTTTCGTTTTCACTGTGATGCGACACCGTGATGAAGTAAATCTTGTGATGCTGCATCAATCTCATCCATCATTAGGTTGAATTTCCGAAGCTTGCTCGCTTCAACCTATTTCTTAATTGTTTGTGCTATATGAAGATATTAGGATTGAATGAGAGTTGGTAATTAGTGCTCTTTGATGATAAATTTGCTTATTGGCTCGCGGGTTCTACTTTTTTTTTTCTGAGATGGTTGCGATGCAGCGCTCTTGTTAACTACTGTTAAACATTGATACCCTGTTGGTTCAAGTTTGGTGTTATTCATGATGCATCCAATGTTAGCAACAAGTTCATTGCCAACTTTCTTCCTTGAGTAATTAAATTGATTCAATGAATAAGTTCAGATTTACAATTCTTTGTTCTGATTCTGCTGAGGCTTGAGATTTGGTGCATCTAGGCTCCAGCAATTTGGGATTCAACATTCCAAGTTCATGATGGGAATTCAAGATTCGATTGGGATTTTAGAAGCAAGATCTTCGTTTCAGTTTAGTGATCACAATGCAGACATGTACACATATCTTGACATAGGCCCATAGAGACCAAAGTCTATCCGATTGCTTGGCATTTACTTCTGTCCTTGAAGATCCTGATGCAACAAAAGAGGAAAAGGGCACATTGCTTCATGCCAAATGCCTCCGAAGACTAGTTGGTTAATTTTCCTAGTTTTTTCTACTCTTCTCTTCAAGCTGAACATGATTGTTACTCATGATCCAGCTTGAGGGGGCTGTTAGAATAGGCAATATTTTATTGTATAGTTTTACTTTGTATTATTTAGTCCGGTAGCTCACTTGGTATGAGTTTGTACTGTTGCTAGTTTGTTAGACTTAGTAACTGGCTCAGCTTCTCTTAACTGATTCAGTTGTGTATATTGTTGTATATATAGGGATTGATCCCTAATTCAATAAACAAGTTCAGATTTACAATTCTAACAGTTGTTGTTGGTTCGAGCACTACAAGAATTTCGCCCATTTCCGGCGGAATAAACCCGCCGGTACATTACCGGCGGATTTTGGGCGTTACCGGTGGTTTGGTTCCCCCAGTAAAATACCGGCGGATTTTACATTGTTTCCGGCGGAATTTAATTCGACCGTACCTTACCGGCGAAATATATAGGTGTTACCGGCGGAATATTTTCACGAAACATTTAAAAATAATATTTAACATAAATCCGCCGGTAAAACATAATCCGCCGGTAAAAACCAACGAAAAAAATCCGCCGGTAATTGCAATTTCCGGCGAATAATATTTAAAATTTTAAATTCAAAATCCACCGGTAATCTATATAATCTGCCGGTAATATATCAAATCCACCGGTTATCTAATAATCCGCCGGTATTGCGCATTTTTCGAAGAATTCTTGTATGGGAAACCGTGCGCTTACCTTGACTGTTATCCGCCGGTAAGCCATAAAATCCGCCGGTAATCGACGGTTCTGGCGGATTTCTCGAAATAGCCATTGCACACATTTCCTATATATTCGAACCCCTTCTTCAATCACTCTTCACTCTCTTCTCCGAAATCTCTCACTCTTTTCTCCGAAATCTCTCACTCTTCTCCTCTCAAATCTCTCAATCCACTCCTTTCGAAGTCTGTTTTGTTCTTTCTGTGAGATTATTCTTAAGGTATGTTTTTTAACTGAATTTTGATTGTTTTAGTTAATATTTAGTTTTTAAATATGTGTTGTTTTATATTTTTTTTGTTATTATTTGTTTTGGAATTGATTGGAGTTGCGATTTTGGAGTTGCGAGTTTGGAGTTTTGTTTACAAGAGTCCGGAAAGCTTTAAGTCAGAGACTTCTCTTCCCTACTGGTTAGTTAACAAAATTATTTGTTATAAAATGTATTTGTTGTTATTATTATAAATTATAATTTTTTTGCGAAAATAAAATAAATTTTATTTATTGTGTAATAATTAGATTTTGTTTAGACTAACTGTATAATAATAATTATCTAAAATTTTTGAGATTTTTAAAATACGAATTATTTTTTTATTAGCTAAAAACTGAAAAATTATTAGTTATTATTTAGTAAAATTAAATACGAATTATTTCAATATTATTTGATGTTATTAACTCTCAGCTCCATCAACTCTCAGCTACATCAACCCCAGCAGCAGCCCGAGCACCCCCAGCAGCAGATCAACAGAGATCTAGACCTCAACACTGATTTTGAAACATGGCTAAATAATCCAGACCTCAACAACAACCCGTCCGAGCCGTTCGAGCGCTACTATGACTAGCAGTTGTTTTTGACAAAATGTAATAAATATTTTAATTCTTGGTTGTTTATGCAAATTTTATTCAATTCTCGTTTAATTAGCATTTATATAAAATAAATATTTATATTATAAAATTAAATATATATTTTTTTGAATTAAATAATAGATATTTTAATTAACGAATACTATAATATTATTTTTTTAAAATAAATGAATTAAAAAACTGTTTTTTTAAAAAAAAATAAAATATATTTCCGGTGGATTCCATTATTTTTCCGGCGGATTTTTGAAAACTTTCCGGCGGCCTCCTAAATAAATACCGGCGGATTTGGCGCCGGTAACTACCGGCGGATTATAGTATTTACCGGCCGGTAACAACTTTAAATTACTGGCGTTTTTCCTGCAGTTACCAGCGGATTTTCCGCCGCTAATTTCCGGCGGAAATTCAGCCGGAAATTAGTGGCGGAAAATCTGCCGATAACCGTTACCTGGGAGCGAACTTCCGGCGGAAAAAATTCGTTGGTAATGCCCAATTTCCGGCGGATTGTGTCCATTTCCGACGGATTTTGTCGGCTGTAATCCCCAAAATTCTTGTAGTGGAGGTTTCCTTCAAATTCTTTCTTTTTCTCAGATTTGTTGTGTTTCAGATCTGTCCCCAGAAGTTCTCAGAGTTTTGCTTCCTTCAAATTCATCTTCGATTTCGTCTTCCATATCATTTCAAATGCGTTTCATCTTCGATTTCGATTCATGCCGCAGATTCGATTCATAGAGATCAGACACTGTTTCAAATTTGCATATTTGTTTCATCTTCTGTTTATTTTTGTCTCAGATCTGCTGTTTCAAACATGAAGATCTGAATATGAAGAATTTTCTTTTATTTTTAATTAAAATTAATTGGAAATTTAATTATAAAACAAGTGTACTGCTATGTTGTAAAAAACAAACAAGTGTCCTGCCACTGAAGCATGGTAACAGTCAGGTAAGTTTTTTTGTAACAGAGTTAAACAAAAATTATAAAAAAGGGTAACGACAGATTGTTTTTAAAACTTAAGGGATCTAATCATTGCAAAAAAAAGTTAAAGGACTTATTCGTTACCTTAAAATAAGTTAAGGGACCTGAGAGATATTTTGCTTAAAATATATATTTAGCTTTTAAAGGAGAGAAATGAGGATTATAACACAAAAACAGGGTAAATTGTAACTCACAAGCGAGTAATTTACCCTTTGGTCATTTCAATTGAGAAAACTTCATTTGTTAAACTGAATAGTAAAATGAGAGTAAAATGAGATGTTTAAATGTATAGTGAACAAGTTTAATTAGGCACAGGAAAAAACTCTCTTGTGAGGGAAGAACCACACGAACCGGTAAAGTCGGGTTTACACAGTCAGGTTTATTAGCGTAGATTAGTCACCGACAAAGTCGGTGGAAACTGCGCACAAAAAACACGGTAAAAGAAAATAGTGAACAAGTTTAATTAGGTGCAAGATTGCAAGTTGTAAAATTTCGTATTAAAGTACTAGCAATGAGGTGAATTTGTTTGGGGATGATGGAAGCATGCATCTAGAGAAGATTGGAAAGATTGTGTTTGGGACCGAGTCCACCGACATATCATGTGGATCCGCAGATTTAATGGTACGAAGCAACTACCGTCTCCTTTGGTGGAACCATTCCCTCTCTTACTTGACAATCTAGAGTCTTCCAAATAGGAAACCTCCATATCTCTCATGCATACCCTACCACACTACTGTCATTATATTACTACAGCTTGCTAACCTTACATAGAAAGATACAACTATGCCAGGTGTCAACCTGACTGGGGGGCTCATTTTAGGATATGATCAACCACTATACGATTGCATACATTTTACTAATAGTATTTTTTCTAAAAGGACGAACAAACATCACTCGTAAACTATCAAATGCAAAGTCGAGATTTTGAGTTTGAATTCAAATAACCACACATCCGGACGGACAAACACCACTCGTAAACTATCAAATGCAAAGTCGAGATTTTGAGTTTGAATTCAAATAACCACACATCCGGCCTAACAGTGTCGATTTGGCCAGCTGTGTTAAACCCTACATATATTAATAGCATTTGTTAGCAACTATTGTGCTCAATCTTGTTTTTTGAAGAAAGAAAAAAAGAAGTTAACTAAATTCTCAAAAATAACAGGGAACAATGTTTGGCTCCGGGCTGTCTAAGGGGTTGTGTAGGCTGGGCTACTGCAGAGGGACTCAAAAAAGTTAGTATATCCATTTGATAAAAGTATAAATAATTTGAAGTTGTATCGATATGTTTTTTACAGATTAAATAAAGTAATTTGAGTTTTTGCTGATTCATTTGATAAAAGTATATAATTAGGGGCTCAATTTTTAGTGATTCATTTAATGAGAGTATCATTAGGAGCATAATTATTAAAATCTGAACACAGACTCCATATTGTTTGAGAGAGCCCTAGTTTGGCTAATTGCATATTGCACAAACATGTTTCATGCTTTTTCTGATTTTATGCTGTTAAAGAATATGTTCATAGTCATATGCTTTCCGGATGGTGAGGTTGCGATTCAACTCACAGCTTTTGTTGTGCTACTTTGGGTGTTTAATCCCACTAAGGTATTGTGCTCTTGTAAACGAGAGGATGAAGCAAACAATGGTGTCATTTTCTAGTCTGATCTTGGATGGGTGTGCTCTCTATGGGCGTTTGGTTAGAAGTGTTTAGTTGTTGGTGTTCGATCTGGGTGTTGTTGGATCTGGTTGTCGTCGTCTTTGCCAGTTTCACTTTGTGCCTATCTCGCTTCCTTTGTTGTGCAGTCCTCCTCTTTGGTGTTTTTGGTGTGGTCTTCGGCTTAGCAGGATGTTTGAAGGTGTTTTGATTACTATGGTGTCGTGGTAAAGCCTCTATGTTGCTGCTCTGCTGATGGTGTAGCTTTCTAAGGTGTTCCGGTGCTTTATTTAAGTCGTTGGGTTGTGTGGTTCCGTCTTTTGAATAAGTGTAGAGGAGTAGTGCTATCAGGGAGATTATGCAGTTGCTGAGGTGCTCTCAACTGTTTTTCCCGCTCTTTGGTGTTGAGTTACAAAGATTGGAGCATTGCTGCCTTGCGAGTTGGGTATGGTTCGTGTCAAGGTAAAGCGTTCGGACGTAGGTGTGATCCTCGCTGGCCAGTGTTTGGGCACTTGAGTCGTTTCTTGGTGTTTTTTTTTTCTAGGACCGATTCCTTTTACTATTTATTTGGTGTTGTTTTTGATTAATTATGGTGTTGGAGTGACATTCTTTAGGTGCTTCGTGATTATTTTGGTGTTTCCTTTGATGGGGCTTTCAATGTAAGTTTAGGGGTCTCTATGTTTTTTGCCTTAGGTATTTTTTTATCATCGTTAGGGTGTTTATTTTGGTGTATCTTAGCCTCGGCCTTTGGGTCTCTTGTAGCAATCAAGGGTGTTACGTGTTTGTATTTGGTGTATTCTGACCTCAGTCATCTCTTCCTAGCCTTGCGTGTTGTTTGTGCTACGTTATATTAATAAAATCTTTCAATTATAGAAAAAAAAACTAGTAGTCAACTTGAAATTTCTTCATTCTATCAGCCATGAAATGGTATTAGGGAAAAATTGGATTTTGAATTCAACTAGTGTGTGTAAATTTGTGTAGATAAAATCATTTGAACAGCCAATTGCCTGAATGCTGAATCTTATCACATACTTTGACTTAAAAAAAGAGAGAGAAATGATGAGGGATGATGAGTTATGAGAGGGGCCAAATAAGAAGCCACGTAGACAATGTTTTTATTAGTGCTGTTTCATCCCTGAAAGCACAACTCATATATACAATGCAATGAACATAACAAATTGGCAATTTAATATCAATATGCAATGCTACATTTCATTTCATGTCCATCATGATAATCTATAGTATGTAGGGGACAAACGACAATTGAATTCTATGGGAGCATTAATAAAGCCAATATACCAAAACCACAATATCCAGCTGGATCTTTGCTAGCAAATTTATTTGAAAGAGTAATCAATTCCTTTAATTACACACATCTTCTCTACCTTTTCACCTACCCATTTTTCCTTGTTATTATAAATAACATCATTCACTACCTCACACTCCCACAACTCAACTTAACATAGTTCGTTCAGCTACCTTTGTTTTCTATTCTACACTTTGAAAGCAAGATGAAATCAGCATTTGTAGCTCTCTTACTTGTGTCTCTTATCCTTAGCTCATCTATGTTTGAAGTGTCAATGGCTGGTTCTGGTATGTTTGAGCTACTAATAATGTTATGGCATGTTTGAGTAAGTAGGTTAATTAAATGTTTGTTGCAAAACTATTTATTTTATGAAACATTTGTATATTTAAAAATTACATGGTCAAATTATTCTTGCATAAACTATAATTGAACCAGACTCTCAAGTCTACAATTTCGTTATTTCTTTTGGTTCAAACAAATGCTGGCTACCCACGAAGTGTCCAACACTTTCAATGAAAGACTAATTAGACTAATCTATGTTTGTGCTTCGGATCAAATTTCGCACTGACCAACACAAAGTTTGTCCACTGCAGAAATTGAACCAGGAGCACCAAATCAATCCTTGTGTCCCGGGGTAGATTTAGTCACCGGCAACCGGTGTTGGTTTGGTTATTTGATTGTCTGAATACTTTTTCGTTTAATTGAAATATGATTTGAAAGTCTTACTAGTTTAATATCTAACTCAATTTATTTTCACAACTACTCTGATAAACTTATTAAAATAAGCTAAAATTAGCTTAATGGATGTTTCATGAGCTTAATAATACTTTTAAAAAACAGTTTTTCAAAACAATTTTATAAAATAATTTTGAAAATCTAATATTAGGTTTACTTTATTTCTTTATGTTACTTTATTCTTGGACATATGAACGAACTTAACAATATAAATATAAAATTCAGGTTTCTGTTCCTCCAAGTGCGCACAAAGGTGCTCAAAAGCAGGGATGAAAGACAGATGCATGAAGTTCTGTGGGATATGCTGCACTAAGTGTAATTGTGTGCCATCTGGGACATATGGGAACAAGCATGAGTGCCCTTGTTACAGGGACATGAAGAACTCTAAGGGCAAGCCTAAATGCCCTTGATTGATTGATTGATGATTTCTTTAAACCCTGCTTGCATGTATCTCCATCTTATGAGATATATACATTTCACCCTTGCTAGCTTATTAATCTTTGTTATGTGTTATATATATAGGGGTAGTTGATCTTGTGGTATGATGAAAATTGGAATAAATTAGGGTCCTCTGCCCTACTATTGTGTCTTGTGTTAATAAGACTAGCTTTATGGGTTTTTTAGTTAATAATAAAAGTGTGTCATACTTTGATTCGCGCGATTGTAGTATTTGTTTGTTACGAAACGAAACAAGTGATGAATATGGGCATTAGACATGTAAATCAGTGTAGCCCACTTGATATTTCACGATGAGCTTTTGTTTTCGTACATTTCGTATCGCAAAACTTCGTACGAATTAGCATTGTTGTAGCCCACTTGTAACGAACTAACCTGATGAAGTCTTCTATATTAGTTAAGGCGCATGAGGGGATCAGATGATGATTCTCCCTCTGATATTATTATTATAGGACTAGATGATGGTAAATCGATGACAATGTTACCACAAATTGTCTCTCTGATTTTGTGCATTTATTCTTCGGTTTCTAAGATAAATAATCTGCACACTTAGAGAACACATTAAAATTTAAACCGTTTTTTTATATTATTTATTATTTTGGAATAATTAAGGGTTATTGCTTCTTTTATATATGGTGTGAGAGTGAGACTATATATATGTATCAAAATGATGAAAATCAAATTACAATTTGCAACTAAAAATGCTGAAAAAAGATGATAATGTATCAAAATAAGAAAGGAGACAATAAACATGAGTTCCCCAGTTGACTAGAACCCAAAGAGATAAACAAATTACATTAATCTAAAGCAATATTTTATTTGTATTGTCAAAGTAACAAGACAATTTCCTAAGACTACTAATCTTTCAAGTTTATCAAGTGATAAAATCATAAGGTATTCCTATAAAGATGAACTCATGTGTGATCTTTCTATTGACAAGCTAGCCTAACTATTGAATAACCTTCTTACTTTATGAATAAGCCTTCTACATACAGGACAACAAACTTTGCTTTCCCCATCCACAATCCTGAAAAATACCAATAGAGGGACAATTTAAGAATATTGATAATATAGGAATTTAAATTAATGATAAATAAATTTTATCTGATAAAGCAAATGAAAATCTTCAGCAATGTTATGTTACCTTTGTGCACAATCATAGCAAGTGGCACAATGGCCACAAGGAACAAAGAAGCAATTGCGTTGTTCATCATAACAAATTATACACAACTTTTCATCATATAATTCCTCTGAAGAATTACTTGAAGCATCTGATTCTTCCTTATGAAATTTTATTGTTCCATATGTTATTGTATTTGATTGTACACGTGTCAGTGGTTCTGTTTCAGTTACCTCTTGTGCTCCAACTATCACATCAGTATTTTGATTTTCACCATCATATTCTCCAAGACATTTCACTATCATAAAAATGGCAATTGCGAAAATACCTGCAAATAATTATGGTATAAGCGACTTTTAAGATAATTTAAAAATGTAAAACATCTCTTACACCAACGGTAATTAAATTTAAAGAAGTTTTAATTCTACGTACCTAAAAGAACTATGTAGGCTAGAACGCGAGCCATGAAAGAAATTTCAACGAACCATCCGTCACCATGCCCCTGTAATCAATTCATATGTATGAATGTTAATTAACTTAATTGGGAGAATATTCATAAGGTTATATATTAAGAAGATAATTAATTGGGCTTACATTTTTTGGTGTGGTTAGAATTACATGATAGGTGATAGGGAAAAAAAGGCCAAGTTTGCATGATCCATTCTTCCCAATAGAGCACATTTTTTTGGCTTTGGTGGTATCATATACCTTTGCGGAAACATCAACATTCATGTTCAAGATTATGTTTCTTGCATTCATGTTTAGAATTCCAATGTCGTATCTATCATCTTCCTCAACTATGTATTCTGCTTCTTTACCTGCCACTATCCAAAATAGTAGTAATTAATTAATATCAAAATATTACACCCTGCTCCTTCTAAAGTTATCAAATGTTTATGCTAATTAAGTTTCTTCAATGTCAACCATCTTTTAACACTTGTAACACAAACATCCTCATATTAATGCTAAATTATTTTAATATTTCTGTAGACATCACAAGCAAAACCGCAACACATCTCTCTCTCTCTATCTCTCACTAAACAAAAAAAATGTATGCATATTGGGCTTCACTTCTTATTGACTCTTTCTTGCTTAGGTCTCACGTCTCATATAATGGTTGAAAACAATTATATGAGACCCCATTACTTTAGGTCTACCCTCTTGTTGGGTGGTTCAACCCAGTGGCGGACCCAGGACACCGGGGTCAGGGGTGTCAAATTTTTTAAGGCCGGTGTCAAATGGGTGTAAAACTTGGTATACTAGTACAATCTCAAATTTTCAGGGGTGTCAAAATTAAAATTTCAGGAGATTTAGGCTATTTATATAGGGTGTTTAATGCAAAAAAATTCCCCTTCCCCGACTTTTTTGCTTTTGTAACTATAAATTTCATTAAAATCGGCTAGCTTGAGCATCACTATGACTCAGTCTACCCACCTTCTATGAAGGGTTGCAGAGGACACGCTGTCATATGCTATCAAAGCTAGAAAAAAATACACCAAAGTTTCTTATTCTCTCCACAAAGAGAAGAGGCTACACCGACGACTATTTATAAGGAAGAAAATTAATCAACAATAAATAGAATTGGAAATCAAGAAGACTAACAAGTTGTACTAATTAACTAGGCAATTAACTAATGGGAGATTTTGTCAAAAAGAAAAGTTAACTAATGAGAGATGAGAATGAAAAATTGCAATATTGTTCCTAATGCAAAGAGCTATAAAATAAGTTACCGTTGTGGCTATCTCTAACAGAAATTGCATCAGGTAAGATCATTTCTTTTGGCCGTAACTTTTCAAATTTCCTTCCTCCTGTGAAACAAGAATGAATCTTTCATAAGATTCTTGAAGAGAAACAGAAGAAAGAAAAAAAGATTTCAAATATAGAACAGTGAGATTTATAATGTTCATTGAAATAACCTTTAATCACTATCCCTTCAAGATGATTTATACTACGTATATCTTCTGCTTCCCACCTCATTCGAATAATAGAGCCTTTATTCAACCACAAAGAAATTCCCTGTATATATGAAAAATATTCAACATCTTAACATATAGCAATTCTTTAAGATAAAGCTTAATAATAAATTAATTATTTGTTACCTTTCGACTATATGCTGCAAGAACTAAGAACTTTGATGTAGTCCAATTTATTTGAGAGTTTAACTCTGGCTTCTCATTGAAGGCATAAAGAAAAACAGCATCATCATTATTATTATACCCATTTGTTACTTCAACTTGTTCCACAAAAATTGAGGTAGCCTTTATTAAACGAGATGAGCTAGGACCAAGAATCAAACGAGAATCACCATACAAGCCATATCGAAGACTAGCTGAAACTGCTAAAACAAAAAACAAAAAAAGAATGTTGCAATATTGTTGTTAGAAAGAGGGGGTTAAGGGAAAGATTAATTGTAGCATATAAAATATATAAGAAAATGAAAAATTACATGCCACAAATGTAAATGGAGAGAGTAGCAAGAGTCCACGCTAGAGTATCTTGGCATCTCATAGAAGTGTGATTATGAGAGTGAGAGAGGGTTGATTATAGTGATTATATGTTGTAAGAGTAGTGTTCTATGCATGGAGCTCAGCTAGTCCTATTTTTATTTTTTGTATGTTGAAGGAAGAAAATAGATTGAAGAAGAGAAGACTTGTAGGTTGAGATTATAATAACAAAAGTGTTAATTAATTGTTGGTTGGTTCTCCAAGAATTTTGTCAACCAACTAACCAACCCGTCTTTGGTATATGGTGTGATTGACTGGCAAGTTTCAACATTGCTTATTATTTATTTGACATTTTGTAATATATTCGGTTCTTATTTAAATTAGGGACTAAAATGAAGAAAAAAAAGGTATATTATGAATATTAAATTGAGAAAAAGGGTATTTAAAAACATCCTAAAAAAATTGAGAAAAAAATATCATTATGATAGGGACTAAACTGGGATTGCAGACGAAATTGTTTTGATTTTTTTTTTATGTAAGCAAATGTTAGAGTCCGACATGAGAATTTTAGGAAAGCTTTGGGTTGAGATGTCAGATGATGTTGGTGATTCTGTGGCTTCCGATTCCCATGGAACAGTTGTGCGGTATGATTGCTTTGAACCGATTGTGTCCAAGACCCAAAAGAAGAAATTGGTCGTCGGATCGATACAATACTCGTTCAAAGACAAATTCTGTCTCTGTTTCTTTTTGATATTGTTTTGTATTTTAGCCATTTACTCTGTCTTTTTATTTTTCATTAGGCCGATTTGTTTTAGGGGGTCTTTGACTTTAGTTTCTTTCTTGTCTTGGATTTTGGTTTAGTCCCCCCTTGGCCTCTCTTTTGTCTTCTTTTTTTTATCCTTTTTAATAAAATCAGTTTACATAAAAAAATGTTACAGATTAATACACCTCAAAATGGGATTGCAAAGAGAAAGAATAGGCATCTCTTTAAAGTAGGAAGAGTCTTACTCTTTGTAAATGAGGTCCTCAAATACCTTTGGAATGAGGATGTTTTAATTGCTTCATATTTAATTAGTCCCATGCTATCCAAGGTTTTAAATTTTTAAACTCTCCTTGATGTTTTCAAAAAAAAAATTCCCTGCATCGGAGTCACAAAATTTTCGAATGTATTGCCTCTGTTTATGAACATAAGTATCTAGGCAAATTCAAGCCACAAGCAATAAAATGTGTTTTCACTAGTTATACTCATATTTGGATAGAGGATACTTAGTGCAATATCTAATACATTTTCTAAGCGTTGTGTTCTTAACTATTTCTTTGAGTGGGATCTAGCTAGAACAAGAGATGAATGTAATCAAGTATAGGGAGTAAGATAATCATAATCACCAAATTATGGAGTATAAGATGAGTATCAAACATGCGATCTTTTCATTATAGCCGTTGCGAAATCGGTGGCATATTGATGTGAATAAGGAAATAAGGAAGTTGTAAATAGTAGATTTGTAGATTTATTTATATGTATTTGGCCCAGGCCCGTTAGGTTTTCTCAGAGAAAAGCCTATTTAAACGCTTTAGTGTTTGTACTCAAGGAGAGAGACACAATCAATAAAACGGAACTACAACTACTTTGTAGTCGCAGACGTAGGCAAAGTTTGACTGAACTGCGTAAACAATATCGGGTGTCCTGTCGTGACATGGTATCAAACTAGGTCTTGATTCCTTGGTTCCCGTTTCTTGTTGCGAAATTGTTCTGTGCGATTCCCCTTTCTTGGTCTGTGCATCTCCTTGGTTCGTGTTTCCCGCTGGTGCTGTGCGCATCTTCTTCGCCGTTTGTTGCCTACTAGTGCGCATCTTCCTGTTTGTGGTTCGCGTGTGGTCGCATTCTGGCAATTGAAGCCTCATGAACAAAGAAAAGGAATCGATTAGTGTTACAGCATATTCGGGTTACCAGTGTATCGAGGGATCAGATTCGTGTGGCTCAAGAGGTCGACGTGGAGCTGCAATCTCAGAAAGGATTACCAAATTTTACCGAAAACAGCTATGGTGTTATCTGTTTCAATGGTAGGATTTGTGTACCCAATAATGGGGCCATCAAGACGCAGGTATTAGAAGAAGCCCATCGGAGTCAATATTCCGTACATCCGGGATCTACCAAGATGTACCGGGGTTTAAAGCAGATGTATTGGTGGCCTGGAATGAAGGCTGATGTTGCTGAGTTTGTATCTCGATGCTTAACCTGTCAAAGGGTTAAGGCAGAGCACCAAAGACATGCTGGTCAGCTGCAACCTCTTGATGTGCCAGTCTGGAAATGGGAAGTCATCTCGATGGATTTTTTTATTGGCTTACCAAGATCGCAAGCCGGTAATGATTCCATTTTGGTAGTGGTGGATCGATTAACTAAATCCGCTTACTTTATTCCCGTTCGCTTGAATTAAAAAGTCTCCAAACTAGCAGAGGAGTATGTAAAGAGTATTATAAGATTACACGGAGTCCCTACCAGTATTGTGTCAGACCGAGATCCCAAGTTCACCTCCAGATTTTGGAAAGCGTTGAATGAAGCTTTAGGAACAAGGGTGCTTGTTAGCACTGCTTATCATCCTCAGACTGATGGTCAAATAGAGAGAACTATTCAGGCTATTGAGGACATGCTTCGGGCATGCATGTGTGCTAGATAGCGGGAGAAAATGGGAGGATCATCTCCCATTAGTAGAGTTGGCCTACAATAATAGTTACCACTCCAGTATCGAAATGACACCGTTTGAAGCACTTTATGGGAGGAAGTGTAGAACCCCATTGTGTTGGTGGGAAGAAGGTAAAAACAGATTTTTGGGACCCGATATGGTTCGTGAAACTAGTGAGAAGATACGACTGATTCAAGAAAGAATGAAAGTTGCTCAGAGTCGGCAAAAGAGCTATGCTGACAATCGAAGGAGATCGTTGGAATTCGAAGTTGGTGATCATGTATTCTTAAGGGTTTCTCCAACCATAGGTACCGGTAGAGCTCTGCGAACTAAGAAGCTTAGTCCTCGATATGTTGGACCATTCCAAATCATCGAGCGTATTGGGCCAGTTGCCTATCGTCTTGCTTTTCCTCCGGCCTTATCAAATCTTCATGATGTCTTCCATGTCTCTCAATTGAGGAAATACGTTCCCGATCCGAATCAGCCTGAGTATTGACACGATCGATCTCCGACCGGATCTATCATTCCAACCTTATCCTAGCCATATTCTAGAATGTGGCGAAAGAACACTGCGGACGAGGAGCAGAAGGGCCGATTGGCACATCGACATGACCAGAAGATTCCCCTGTGCCTTCCTCTCCTTCACGAATTTCGGCGTTCGGTCTAGTGGCCTCCGAGGAAGCGGGATTGCCTTCAACTATCCTATCCAATTTTTCTCGGAGTTGACCGTGGGTTTGCATCGAGTCTATTTGCAACCTTTCATCAGGGGAATGAACATTATCCGGGATATTAGTCCCAGAAGCCGCCATCTTGGCTAATGGAGGGCAATCTAAAACTGCAACCCTAAGAGTTTACTTCGTCCACGCCAGTTCTCTCCTGCAGGAGTGGGGGCAAGTAGGTCAGGATCAGTTTTGTTTAAGTTGAAATCACGACTAAGTCGGATCTCGGCCTGACCACCCCCATCCTGGATGAATTTGGTCAGGTTGGGGGAAGTCCCAGCCACACAAGAAATAAAAGAAGTAGAATTTCAAAAACATACCTCGGATTGGAGTTGAGAAGGTTAACGAGCTGATTTTCCGATATCGGGCGAGATTGCTCCAATCAAATGGTAAAGTCCTCGCCATGGTGCAGAAACTCGAGTTATAAGGTCGTCGCCGGAGCTTTATTGTCGGTTTGCCGGAATTCAATATCGGTAGTCAGAGCGAAATTCTCCACTTTGTAAACAAAAAAGCGAGGGATCCACCACTATATATAGTGGGCCAAAGACGAGGGATTGGGCCGAAGTCGAATCGATGCATCCCACCATTAGCATTTATTGCTGGCGCTGGCAACGAGGCGCCATCATAGCTATTTGCCTCGAGCTACTGAATAGGCGTCATTATTATCTGACACCTCGAGCTTCTCAACAAGCAAGTCAATCATTTCAAACAGTAAATGATGTGACTATGCAGTTTCTTTTCGATATTCCGATATTGAGGGCAAAACCATCGGTGGTATATGCCCAATACTTGCGAATGGATCTATCATACGAGCCTCCGATCTTGGACCTATTCAAGTCTGGATCGTTCTCTTAACCGATCCCACTTGGGGGGAAACTGTTCCGGATTGAGCTTAACGACTTGGACTCTCATGGGCCTTAGGTATTGAGGCCCATTATCATTAATGGACCGTTACACCACCAACGGCTACAATTTGTCAGTTACAAATCGAAAGGTTCCGTGATGATCATAGACGTCATCCTACCCCACTATAAATAAGGGAAAACAATGTTTAACCAGGTCCACACATTTCTAAACTAGTACTTGCAAAAGATTTCACTTTACTGACTTGAGCGTCGGAGTGTCTTTGCAGGTACATCCCCCTCCGATGTTTGAGCTGGTAAAGAATAATCTACCAACTATATGATCTTGTGATACGGTATGGAACAAATTTAAACTTTAAATTAAACTTAAAAGTGAGGAAGTGACAACCAAACCATGCCTGATTGAGTGAATTGTACCGCACGACATTTGTAGAGCAGGGGGTACACAATAAGAACGATGGTCCATCCCACTTGGTAACCACCTAGATTAACGAGCCGAAAATGATTCTGAAATCCGAAACACAAGGAGTTACCAGTGGGAACAACCCCACTGGAAAATTTTGAACCACGCGCTTCCACACTCCGCCTCTCAACTCCAACACACCAAAATTTACACAGCAAAGCAAACACACTCAAAATTTAACCTCGTTCGTTTCCCCCTCTT
This sequence comes from Astragalus membranaceus, assembly GCA_039519185.1. NCBI lineage: Eukaryota > Viridiplantae > Streptophyta > Magnoliopsida > Fabales > Fabaceae > Astragalus > Astragalus membranaceus. Next base: position 180,583,880 of record CM076847.1, read on the forward strand.
CAATTTCCCCCCCAATCAATCATTTAAAACCCTTCTTCCATTTTCAGTTTTCACTCTACTAGTAACTTCTACTCTCCACATTTTCTAATGACTGACCAAGAAAACACAACGCGCCGCCCTCAACGTGAAGCCAAGAAACGAGCCGCAGCCGCAATATGCGAACAACAAAACACCAAGAAAAGGCGCGTCGCCTTAGGCGACCTCACCAACACCAACACCAACACCAACACAAACGTTGTTTCTGATATTTCTGATACTCACAAAAAGAGAAAAAGAACCGTCTCCAAGACTCCTTCCACGTCAGCACCGTCGCCGTTGCCGGAGAAATTCGATGATCCTCAGTTATGTATCCCCTATGTTTCTGACATTTACGACTACCTTCGTAAATCGGAGGTACTGCAATAGTGCATTTCAATTTAATTTCATTACTAGGGTTCTATTTTTCAATTTGGGGATTTGCATTATAATTAGGGTTTTTAATTTTTGTGTTTATGATTCAGGTGGATCCTAGTAAAAGACCATTACATGATTACATTCAGAAAGTTCAGAAGGATATTAATGCTAGTATGAGGGGTGTTCTTGTGGATTGGTTAGTTGAAGTTGCTGAAGAATACAAGCTTGTTTCAGATACTCTTTATCTTTGTGTTCTTTACATAGATAGGTTTCTTTCGTTCAATGACCTAAGTAGGCAGAAGCTTCAATTGCTTGGTGTTTCTTCCATGCTCATTGCTTCGTGAGTTTCTTCCATTTTCATATTTCAAATTCTTTTTATGTTCTTGTTTTTGTTTATTAAAGTTTAATAATTTTAATGTTGTTTTTAATTATCACGCAAATAGGAAATATGAGGAGATTAAGCCACCTGAGATTGAGGAATTTTGTTACATCACTGATAATACATATTCTAAAGAAGAGGTGATTCTTGTGCTCTAGATGTTTTGTGTCCGTGGCTTGTTTGTTTTGTTTTGGGCATATACTGATTTTAGATACTATTTTTGTTAAAAGGTTGTGGCTATGGAAGCTGAAATTTTAAAGTCTTTGAAGTTTGAATTGGGAGGTCCTACAGTAAAAACATTTCTAAGGCATGCTTTATTGATTCTCTTTATTCCACTGGTTTTGTTTTAGTCATTTCTTTTTCCTTGTATGTTGGCTCATTTTACACTTTTGTGTTTGCAGAAGATTCTCTAGAGTTGCTCAAGAGAGTGTTGATGTAAGTTACCTCTATCATCCTCAACTTTTATCTCCATAAAACACAAGTGCATGCTCACCCATTTGAATTAATGGGTGTGCCAAATATGGGGACTTTTTGGTTAATTAATATTCTTATCTTATGCTGCAGACTTCTGACTTGCAGTTTGAGTTCCTTTGCTGTTATCTCGCTGAGCTTAGTATGTTGGATTACGATTGTATCAAGTTCTTGCCTTCTTTGGTGGCAGCGTCGGTTGTATTTCTAGCACGGTTTATATTAAGCCCAAAGACACATCCTTGGGTAATGATACATGTTAATGAGTATTTTTTTGACAATATGTTAATGAGTATTTGGATAGTATTAAATGTGGAGGCAATTACTAAGTTATGTCACATTAACTTGTAGAATCCACCTCTTCATCAACTCACCAGATACACACCGGCTGACTTGAAAGAATGCGCTCTAAAAATACATGACTTGTACCTCAGTAGGAAAGGGAGCGCTTTGCAAGCTATTAGAGATAAATACAAACAGCATAAGGTAATATTCCTCTTAGACGCTTATTGTGCGTGGTGTTTTAGTAAACAAATGTAATGCATCCGACCTCGGAGTGAATTTTTTTCTAAAAATGAATGATTTTAGTAGTAGATTTCGCATTCTACAATGTTATTTTGATTAGATTTTTATGGGTTGCTTTGGTTGCTTTGATTCCATTTTTATGAGTTACTTTGGTTGCAGTTCAAATGTGTGGCGACAACACCCTCTCCTCCGGAGATACCTCTTCCTTTTTTTGAATTTAGAGTGGAAGATTCTTAGGCAATTCTGACTTCGTTTAGCTTCAACTAAAGAGTTTCCTACAAGAAGATTGAGGTGATATGTTTTTGCTCATAGATGGGCTTGCCATGAAATGCTATATAATCTATCAATTACTGGCCTCACTGACTTCACAACTCAACTTGTGTATGACACAAGCTAAATCCCCCAATTTGGGAATTAAGTTCTCTTTTCAAGAATTTAGAGTTCTTTTGCTAGAGTTCAAGGAGTTTTGTTTTGTTTTTTTTGTATAGGGGAATGCTATACGTTTTCATCTTTAGTTCCATTCTATGATGTCCGTGATCTGATGTTCAAAATTATCAGCAATGAAAAAGTGTTGGATTGGTTGCTTTGTCCCAATTGTTTGCATTGGTTTTTTCTGTTATGAGCAAATGTCATTGACCGATTATTAGTGCTATTTTGTGCTTTGACTTTTTCTTTTTCTTTCCTACATGGATTTAGATCATCTGCTGCGCACAACACGTGCTGCGCACAACGGAGGATCCACACTCGTATATGCTAAATTTGCATATTCTAGAGGGTCATGACCCATATTGAGCTTGATGTAATATTTTGCAGAGAAATGTTGTATAACTTAAGTTTTGCTATATGGTATCATGTAGTAAATTCTAAGCTCGAGTTTTGACATTCAAAGTTGGTTGGAATAGGATGATTGTGGAAGAGGGTATGCATGTTGCGTTCATGCTTTCCAGCAATTTGTAGTGGAAATTATATAATATTTGATAGGTAGTTATTGGCTATCTTGATACAAATTATACTTATTAATCACATCAAAGTCTTTACAAATATAGTTAGTGTCATGTAAATACATGATCAATTTAGTTTAGTTGATAGTTAATGAGTTACTCACCTATTAACCATTTTTTGACCTCATTTCATGATTTCAAATTGTGCTAACTAGGTGTTGGATGTGTTGCAAAGTTGATGTGTTTAAATACCACAAACTAAGTGTAAGAAGAGAGTAGGTTTTTATTCTTTTCAGGTCAAGAAAATGCTACCAATTTCAAAGAGTTAAAATGATATATTAAAAATGGCTTACTAACTCTTGGTGACTTCGTTGATTGATTCCCTCTACTCAATTGTTTGTGGTAAAAGTGGTTGATGATTCTATATTTCCATCTCATTATGTACAGTTTTGATTGGTAAAAATGGGGATGGGGATTGCAAGTGGAGTAATAGTTATATGTAGGTATGACTCTAATAAGGTTGATTTCATGCCTGCCCATCAAAAATAAAATAGAAAGTTGAACCAATATAAGAAAAAAATCTCAGATGAGGAAGTTATAATTGGACAAGACAATAAAGGAATTCTACTAAAAAAACACAAACGTCAACAAGCATTTCCAATAGGACAACGGGAATGGGCCCATGAGAGGAAATATAAAAAGGAACTTTATATTTAAGGCTAAGTTTATATATAGGCTGTTTTTTTTAACCCCCCGCATTGTACCCCATACCCCCCAAATTGACCAAACGGACCAAAATACCCCTAAAAAATTATTAAAAAACGAAATCATTCCTCATTCCATCATATTTTTGGAAAAAGTAAGTTTTTTTCCCTAAACATCTCGGAAATAGACGTATTTCTGAAAAGATTTTCGGAAATACTATTTTTTGAGGTATTTCTGGAAGGTTAAATTCCAGGGGATTCCGGAAATACCTCAAAAAGAGGTATTTCTGGAAGCCAATTTCAAAAAATGGTATTTCCGGATTGTTTTTTTTTTTGAAATTTCGTTTTAATTAATTTTTTTTGCTTTTTCGGTGGCAACCAAAACAGGAAACATAGAGCGAGGCGAGCATTTAGGAGCGGGGGGAGATGAGCAGAGTCCTTCTGGCAATAGGAGTAGGTAGAGCTGGCAAAATGGGCCGGGCCCGCCGGGCCAGGCCGGGCTAGCCCGAAATATGGGAGGGCTTGGGCCAAAGAAAATGAGCCCGTTTTTATACCCGGGTTTTTTAGCCCGGTCCATAAAAGCCCGAGCCCGTGCCGGGCTAGCCCGGTCGGGCTATGGGTAGCCCGCAGGCCCGCAAATAAAAAATGGGGTGCAATATTTAATGTTGCTGGTTCAGACTTCACAATGTTGCTTATATATGACGACTAGGAAAATAAGAGTCACAAATCTTCATTCTCCAAGGTAACCTCACTAACTTGTAATTATTAGCATTTTGTTTTCGTTATCAGTTCCTTTCTGGTTTTCCTGCTTTAATTGCCTAGTTATATATATATATATATATATATATATATATATATATATATATATATATATATATATATATATATAGTACGTGTGGATGCTATAATTTGGATGTTTCTGTGAGTGAAAGCATTGCGATTTCTCTATAAAGAGATATATATACTATATAGTTCTATTAGTAGATATATACATTCTGTTGGAGAAGAAGAACTTTTGCTGTGCCTTTCTGAACTAAGATTAATATGGAAGAATAAATGCCAACAGCATTCTTGATTTTTCTTATGTTTGATAGCACTTTGATCATTTGGTGCTTGCAAGTTACAGTAAGATACATCACATAGGAATGTTTTTTTTTACAGTATAAGATAAGATCTAGCTTAGGATTTTCTTACAGATTATCTTCTTTATTTTGGGCCAGGTAGTACTAGTAGGCAGAAAATCGCGCATAATGCGGGCTAGCTCGAAAAGCCCGCAGCCCGCATAGGGCCGGGCTTGGGCCATAAAGGGTGAGCCCGAATTTCAACCCGGGCTTTTAAGCCCGGCCCTTAAAAGCCCGAGCCCGTAGCGGGCCAGCCCGATATGGGCCGGGTAGCCCGTTTTGCCAGCTCTAGGAGTAGGTTCCGATTGAGGACTAGACTAGCCGGACACGCGTTTGAGCGTCAGAGACGTGTCCGAGAGCGAGAGCAGCAGCAGCAGGAGGCTGAGCCAGATGCCATGCATGTAGATGACCAGGCTGAGGCTGGGGTTGCTCAGCATGATGATGAGGCTGCTGAGCAGGTTTTGTTACACCGGTTGCATGTCCACTGCGTCCAAAGACTACTACAGACGGGACAGGTAATACTTTTAATAATTTGTTTATTTTTTACCAATTAATTACTTTTAATAATTTATTAATTACTTTTATTTTTTTTACAGGACCGGGGTAAGATTAAAGTTGCTTCTCATGGGGGGAAGATGCTGAAGATGAGACCTCAGCAACACCACCCACATATAGCAGGATGGCTGCAGCAGGCCCATCTGTTTGAGCTGGACATCACAACTCTCGGCAACATCAACCACGAGCTCATATAAGCTTTTGTGGAGAGGTGGCATTCTGAGACCAACTCATTCCACATGCCGTGAGGGGGGGGTGGGGTGGGGATGACAGTGACGTTGGACGATATGTCCGCGTTGCTCCACTTGCCGCTCACCGGCACACCGTTGGCGCATCGGCCACATTCTGGCACTACCGATGCTATTCGGGCTGGAGTTGACCTGCTGGGCATTGACCACACAGCCTGCTGGGCAGAGTGTCAGTTCAACAGGGAACCGACATTCCGATTTTCTTTCTTGATGGTCGCAAACACACAGAACATGGAGCGCGATCATCTTGATCAGGCGGCATGATGCTATCTGCTACACTTGTTGGGCAGCACCATTTTTGCCGACAAGAGTCACACATCTATCCCTGTCAAGTGGGTGACTCTTATTTCGGACTTTTCCCTCTGTGGCCAGTGGGCTTGGGGTCCAGCTGCTCTAGCTATTCTCTACGAGCAGCTGAATGATGCTTGTTACTGGGAGACGTCGCAGATTGGCGGATACGCTTATCTGCTGCAGGTAACTAATTAATTAATTATTTTTATTTCTTTTTAATTATTTTTATTTTTATAATTACTTATTTTTTTATTATTATTTTAGTGCTGGATATATGAGTATTTCCCCACCATCGTGGTGCGGAAAGACTTCGGTGCCAGTGAACTTCCACATTGCAGCAGGTGGGCGAACAAGAAGTGCGATAGTATCAAGCTTCCGGAGTTTCGGCAGCTGCTGGATGACTTGCAGAGGGAGCAAGTCATATGGAGCCCCTGGGACGACCACAGATAGTACCTCCGGTTTCACAACATTTCATTATTCAGAAGTTGACTGCTGTGGGGGGATGTGGCGGTGCCTTATATGCCAGACATGGTCAGTTGGCAGTTTGGATATGTTCAGCAGAGTCCTGATCCACCTATTTCGGGCCCACGTCCATCTCCGGATGTCATAGTACAGCAGCTGATGTTCTATCAGTCCCCAGCGCAGTTTTTCAGGGACAGCGGTCAACGGACACCCGTCCAGGGTGCTTGTGATGACGAGTACCTACCATGGTACTTCCATGTGTCCATTCCCCGCCTGATTCCGGCTCCGCCTTCACCTCCAGCTCCGCCTTCGCCTCCAGCTCCGCCTTCGCCTCCAGAGGATGTTGGTCCACTTCCCTATGAGTCCAGGGAGAGAGTAGCTAGGCATGTCCAGGATGCCTATGATAGTCTTTTGGCAGTCGACGACATTCCTGGGGATGTCTATGATAGTCTGTTGGCTGCTTTACAGCTTTTGGACATTTGGTTGTATTATTTTTTGTATTTTTATTGTATTAATACTGATTATTATTGTTTATTAGTTTAGCAAGTTTCGTTACATTTAATTATTTCGCATAAATTTTTTTAATTTAAAAAAAAATATTTTTTAAAAATTTCCGAAAATACAATGGCTTCCGGAAATACCTCTTTTTAGGTATTTCCGAAAAACACATATTTCTGCCTTCCGGAAATGTGTATTTCTGGAAATTTTTAAAAAATATTTTTTTTTTTACAAAAAAACTAGGGGTATTTTGGGGATTTATGGTAAAATGGGGGTATGGGGTCCTATGGGGGGTAAAAAAAACAGCCATATATATAGATTGTTTTTGCAATAACTTTTTATTTATCCAGTTGATACTGATTTTATTCCATTTTATCATGAATACATTCTATTTGATAGAGTATAGGGCAATTCTGTCATTTACATATTGTGGGGGGTATATGTGTCATTTGGTTATAAGAGTTTGTTACATAGTTAATAGATATTATGTTGCAATTAACCATTTTCAATAATAATAAAAAACAGCGTTACGATTATCCTCCTCCATCTCTGTGCTCTCTTCTCCTTTCTCTGTGAGTGAGTGAGTGTGTGCTGGGTGCAAAATCTTCTCAAATGTTGTTTCTAGTTCCAACAATTGGTATCTAGAGCTTCATCGAGCCTGGGATCGGGAAACACGAGTTGAATTGGTGAGGATCGTTTCGCGATTTGGGGAAACACGAGTGTGAGTGAGTGTTCTTCATCGATTCAGTGAATTGAACACGATTTGAGTGAAAATGAAGTTGAGCACGAATGGAGGAAACTTCCTTGCGCAATTGCCGGTCCTCGACGGCAAAAATTGGGAGCGTTGGAACGCTCAGATGAAGGCACTGTTCGAATATCAGGATGTCATGGAGATTGTGAAGAATGGAGTTCCGGCGGAACCTGCGGCACATGCAACTGAAGCGGTGCGAATGACGTACAAGGATGCGAAGAAGAAGGATTCAAAGGCGATCTTATTCTTACATCAGAGTGTTGACGATGCAAATTTTGAGAAGATCTCGAAGACTACTTCAGCGAAGCAAGCGTGGGATAACCTAGAGAAGTATTATGCCGGTGGTGATCGAATCAAGAAGGCGAAGTTACAAATGCTACAGCGACAATACGAACTGCTTTCAATGGAGGAGAACGAGAAAGTAGCAGATTACTTCAAGAGAGTGAAGTCAATCACGAATCAAATGGCTACGCAAGGTGAAACCCTAACTGATGGTAAGATCTGTGAGAAAATTACTCGTTCTCTCCTTGAAAAGTATGATTATATAGTCTGTGCAATAGAAGAATCTAAGGAGGTATCTAGCATGAGTATAGAAGAATTGCAAAGTACATTAGAGGCTAGAGAACTTAGACTGATTGAAAGAAATAAGAGTAAATTGACTGAACAGGCTCTACTTGCACAATCTAATCCCAAGAATAATGGTGAAAGTAATAGAGGTAGAGGTGGATATAGAGGAAGAGGCAGAGGAAGAAACAATAGAGGTAGAGGCTGTAACAATTCAAACGGTGGTAGAAGTCACTCTGAGTTTAATAGAGGTGGCCTTGTACAGAGAGGAGGAAGAGATGGTAGAGCCAATTCAGGTGGTTTCAGAGGCAGAGGTGGTAAGAAGAAGTTTGAGAAGTTTGATAAATCAAATATCCAGTGCTACAACTGTGATAAGTGGGGGCACTTTGCTGATGAGTGCTATTCTAAGAAGGAATCTCAAGGTGATGAAGCCAACCTTGCTCAGGGTGATGATGAGGAAAATGAACTGCTGATTCTTATGGTAACTACAGATGATGAGAAGTGCACCATTGAGGAGTGGTATCTTGATACAGGATGTTCCACACATATGACTGGTCATAGAGAGTGGCTAGTCAACTTTGATTCAACAAAGAAAAAAAGAATCAGGTTTGCTGATGGTAGAACTATGGTGGTTGAAGGAGTAGGAGATGTGATGATTAAGATGAAGAATGGCTCACAGTCATGCATATCTGATGTATTATATGTTCCTGGACTAAAGAGCAACTTGCTAAGTCTAGGACAATTGGTAGAGAAGGGCCACAAGGTGACAATGGAAGAGAAGAGACTCAAACTGTTTGACAAAGGCAGCAAGAGCAGTGTGATTTTTGATGTTCCACTGTCTAGGAACAGGACATTTAAGGCCAGCCTTGAAGCACTTGAGCATAAATGCTTAGCTGCAACAGTGAATCAAGATGAGTGGGTGTGGCATCATAGATATGGCCACTTGAATTTCAGAGACCTGCATGACCTGAATGTGTACTAGATGGTTAAGGGACTGCCACAGATCAATGCACCAAAAGAACTATGTGAGAACTGTGTTGAGTCAAAGCAACACAGAACTCCATTTAAGAATTTTGTAGAAACCAAGTCCAAAGAGAGATTGGAGGTGATCTACTCAGATGTATGCGGACCAATGCAGTGTGAATCTCCTAATGAAAGCAGGTATTTCATCCTTTTCCTTGATGATTTCACTAGGAAGATGTGGGTTTATATGTTGAAAAGAAAGAATGAAGTGTTAGGTATGTTTAAGAAATTTAAGAACATGGTTGAAAGACAAACTGGCTTGTTGATAAAAACTCTAAGAACTGATGGTGGAGGTGAGTATACTAGTAATGAGTTTAATGAATTCTGTGAATTGGAGGGAATTGTGCATGATGTAACCCCTCCATATACGCCTCAGCACAATGGTGCGGTTGAGAGAAGAAATAGGACAATTATGAACATGGTGAGGTGTATGCGTAAAGGAAAGAGTCTACCTAAGTTCCTTTGGGCTGAAGCTGTCTCCACAGCAGTATATATTCTCAACCTAAGTTCCTTTGGACTTAATAAGGTCACACCAGAGGAAGCATGGTCAGGGAAGAAGCCAGAGGTCAGTTACTTCAGAATATTTGGCTCAATCTGCTATAAACATGTACCTGATCATCTTAGAAAGAAGCTGGACAGCAAAGGTGAAGTGATGATATTACTGGGCTATCACACTACTGGTGGGTACAGAATGTACAATCCACTAACCAAAGAAGTGCTAGTAAGTAGAGATGTGGTGGTGGATGAAGCAAAGACCTGGAACTGGGACAAAGAAGCAGAAGAAATGCCCACAAGTGTTGTGATTGAGGCATCAACAAGTGATTTATAAAATGAATCTGTTCCTGCTACTGCAGTGAACAAAGATACAGCAGATGTTGATCAGGATGGCTTAAGAAGGTCACAAAGGACTAGACAAACGTCTAGTAGGCTACAAGATTATGAATTAATACCTGATTCAGCAATAGGGGAAGAGGGTGAGCTAGTGCAGCTGGCTCTATTTGCTGAGTCAGAACCAGTGACTATAGATGAAGCATTGAGCGATGCTAAATGGGTTGCTGCTATGAAAGAAGAGCTGAGGGCCATTGAAAAAAATAACACATGGCAGTTAGTGTCCCTGCCTGAGAAAAAGAAACCTATTGCAGTAAAGTGGGTATTCAAAGTGAAGATGAATCCCAATGGTGAAGTCACTAAGTACACAGCAAGATTGGTGGCTAAGGGGTTCTTGCAAAAGGCTGGTGTTGATTTTACTGAGGTGTTTGCACCTGTTGCAAGAATTGAAACAGTGAGAATTATCACTACCATTGCCAGTCAGAGAATGTGGTCTATGCATCACATGGATGTGAAATCGGCCTTCTTGAATGGTCCTCTTGAAGAGGAGGTGTATGTGTGTCAACCCCCTGGGTTTGAAACAAAAGGAAGTGAAGGGAAAGTGTACAAGTTGAACAAAGCCTTATATGGTTTGAAACAAGCTCCAAGAGCTTGGAACAAATGTATTGATGGATTTCTGCTGAAACTGGGCTTTGCTAAGTGTGTGACTGAACATGGTGTTTACATAAAGAACACTGGTGCAAGTCATGTGATAATAGTGTGCCTATATGTGGATGATCTGCTGGTAACAGGCAACAATGACAGTGATATTGCTGCATTTAAAGGAGAGATGATGAGGGAGTTTGAAATGACTGATCTTGGACTCATTTCCTATTTCTTGGTAATTGAGTTTAAGACAACTGATACTGGAATTGTGATGCATCAAGGCAAGTATGCTAGAGACTTGCTAAAGAGGTTCAGAATGCAGCACAGCAACCCTGCTAATACACCAGCAGCCACTGGTGTGAACTTGGTGAAGGATGCTGATGAAGAGAAAGTAGATCCAACTCTGTACAGACAGATAGTTGGCTCTCTGAGATACCTCTGATGTACTGGACCAGACCTGTCCTATGCTGTAGGGACTGATTAGCAGATATATGGAGAATCCAAAAACGTCTCATTATCTTGCTGCTAAAAGGATAATGAGATATGTGAATGGGACTCTTGATTGTGGCATACTATTTCCTAGCAACTGTGTTGTAGATGAAGTTGAACTGCTAGGATACTGTGACTCAGACTGGTGTGGTGATAAGAGTGATCGGAAAAGAACTGAAGGCCATGTCTTCATGTATGGTAATGCACCCATTTCATGGAGCTCAAAGAAAGAGCAAGTTGTGGCTCTGTCCTCATGTGAGGCAGAGTATATAGCTGCTGCAATGGCAGCATGTCAGGCCCAATGGCTTGACAATCTGTTTGGTGAACTGAGAATTAAGAAGAGTGGTGCTGTGACTTTGATGGTAGACAACAAATCTGCCATTAACCTTGCAAAACATCCAATTGCTCATGGTAGGAGCAAACACATTGAAACACGGTTCCATTTCATTAGAGAGCAAGTGAGCAAAGGCAAACAATGTTTGGAATACTGCCCAACTGCTATGCAGGTAGCTGACATTCTCACAAAACCACTGAAGATTGATCAATTCAAGCTGCTGAGGAACAAACTGGGTGTTACTGAAGTGCTGCTGAAGTGCTGTGTCTGTGCTGTGACTGTTTTTTTTCAGAGTCTGTATTTTCCTTAATAGCATTAGAATGCAGAATTAAAGGAGAGTGATAGAGTATAGGGTAATTCTGTCATTTACATATTGTGGAGGGTATATGTGTCATTTGGTTATAAGAGTTTGTTACAGAGTTAATAGATATTATGTTGCAATTAACCATTTTCAATAATAATAAAAAACAGAGTTACGATTATCCTCCTCCATCTCTGTGCTCTCTTCTCCCTTCTCTGTGAGTGAGTGAGTGTGTGCTGTGTGCAAAATCTGCTCAAATGTTGTTTCTAGTTCCAACACTATTGTCATCAAACATCTTGCGCAACCAAATGTGAAATGATTTGACTCTCTCCAAAATGAGATATCAAGCAGTATCATTTTATAAAGAAAAACACTTTTCATTTTGCTTTGTTGCTTTCGTTATGTACTTCAACGGGTTAAAGACATTATATACCCTGTTCCAAATTGGGTCGATCAAGGTGAAAGAAAGTTAATTTACTCGGTCGGCTCTATGGCAGTATCCATAGAGGCTCGGCTGAATACATCTCACATGAAGGAGTATGAGCTCACTCCAGCCTTACTCGGTCGGCTCGCATCACCCAGAAGACCTTGTCCATTCCTCGGTCGGAAGTCTCATCCGTAACGGTAGACAAATCAATTATTATAATCACCCAGATTTCCCCTTATGCCTTGTAACGGCTGCAACAGTCATACTATGTAATAATTCGTATAACTGCAATGTTTATACTATATATACCGCTCTCAGAGGCTAATAAAGGGGTTCCAAATTTCCAACGAATTCTTACACACGGCTCACATCAGTGATGAAGTTGTCAATGTGGACGCCAATGATTAGTTTGCGTGAAATGAATACTTTAGTTATTATTTTTGATTTATCCGTTTGTTTTTTTAAAGGTTGTAAGAAGTGGTAAAAGCTCCGAGACATGTGACACATAGTTGTATGGGGTTTTTACTGTACCTTTAGTTTTTGTTTTATTTGTGTTTTCCGCATTTGTTGGTGATACTTGTTTTTTGTTTAACTTAAAGTCAAAGACGTAATTTCTATTAAATCTTTTATGTACATCACCTTTTCCAAACGAGGTAGTGAGTGTCACATTTAGTGGTATCAGAGTCAGGTTGGTCTAATCCGGACTATATGTGTGGTCTATTCTGCTTTTCAAAGTGTGAACTCTGAGTAAAGTTGCATGCATTGCTTGTTTGATTCTTGATAGTCGTGAAGCTGACCAAATTAGTTGGTTAAGTTCTCAAGGTAATGGGATGAGAGATATGTATTCTTTTATTAGGAAGAATTATCAAGGTTAGAGAGGATAGAAAGAAGTGAGAATCCAAGTGTCAGACTATATGTGTGGTCTATTATGATTTTTGATGTGTAAACTCTAAGTAGAGTTGCATGCATTGCTCGTTTGATTCTTGATAGTCGTGAAGCTGACCAAATTAGTTGTTTAAGTTCTCAAGGTAATGGGATGAGTGATAATTATTCTTTTATTAGGAAGAATCATCAAGGTTAGAGAGGATAGAAAGAATTTAGAATCCAAGTGAGAACCCAAATACCTTTTATCCTTAAAGAGAATTTTTTGTAGAGCTCAAGAGTAATGTTGTGACACAGATATCCTTACTTTTAAGCCCTATGAAAGATCCTCGTATATAGATCCCCAAGCGAGTTATGTGGTTATCGTTGCTTAAGTCGCATGGGTGGAAACGCAGGCGAGATTGATCACCCCTATTATTTTTCGCCGGTAATTGAGGAACGATGAACACGTTAGATGGGTAGTTTTAGTATTTGGGATTCCAGAGTAAGTGAGACGTGGTGTGAGTAAGAGTTGGCTTGTAGGTAAATCCTAACAAGCTTTAGGCATAAAAGAGTGAGTAGCAATAGTGAAGTCCAAGAATAAGAGATCCCGACGATATTAATTAGTTAGTTCCATCCTATATACTAAGTCTTTCTAGAGAAGTTTGATGTTAATTTTAGGAGAAGATGTATAGTTAAGAAGTACCTAACCTAAAGGCCTGACTTACCTCTTATTGATGACCAATAATTTCCTCGCAACTGTTATTGACATTTCCTCTTTCATTAACTCCAAAAATGCTTTAGTCATCCGTCTATCTTTCCGTCTATCTTTCGACCTCATGCAAATTTCGAAAACAAAATTTCTTTTTAGGGGGTAGAATTGTGACATCCTAATTTTCTTTTATATATATATATATATATATATATATATATATATCTCTGTGTGTGTGTGTGTTATTATCATTTCATTATTTTATTTTAAGTATTAGCCATGAGTTGTTGTTGTTGTTGTTGTTGTTGTTGTTGTTGTTGTTGTTGTTGTTGTTGTTGTTGTTGTTGTTGTTGTTGTTGTTGTTGTTGTTGTTGTTGTTGTTGTTGTTGTTGTTGTTGTTGTTGTTGTTGTTGTTGTTGTTGTTGTTGTTGTTGTTGTTGTTGTTGTTGTTGTTGTTGTTGTTGTTGTTGTTGTTGTTGTTGTTGTTGTTGTTGTTGTTGTTGTTGTTGTTGTTGTTGTTGTTGTTGTTGTTGTTGTTGTTGTTGTTGTTGTTGTTGTTGTTGTTGTTGTTGTTGTTGTTGTTGTTGTTGTTGTTGTTGTTGTTGTTGTTGTTGTTGTTGTTGTTGTTGTTGTTGTTGTTGTTGTTGTTGTTGTTGTTGTTGTTGTTGTTGTTGTTGTTGTTGTTGTTGTTGTTGTTGTTGTTGTTGTTGTTGTTGTTGTTGTTGTTGTTGTTGTTGTTGTTGTTGTTGTTGTTGTTGTTGTTGTTGTTGTTGTTGTTGTTGTTGTTGTTGTTGTTGTTGTTGTTGTTGTTGTTGTTGTTGTTGTTGTTGTTGTTGTTGTTGTTGTTGTTGTTGTTGTTGTTGTTGTTGTTGTTGTTGTTGTTGTTGTTGTTGTTGTTGTTGTTGTTGTTGTTGTTGTTGGTGTTGTTGCTGCTGCTGCTGCTGCTGTTGTTGTTGGTGTTGTTGTTGTTGTTGTTGTTGTTGTTGTTGTTGCTGCTGCTGCTGTTGTTGTTGTTGTTTCACAATATACTTCCTGCTCCTTCAAGTCATCAATGGTTTCAAAATATATTGGTTGTTCGTCGACTTCCATCGAATAGTTGATCTATCAATCGAGCTGTAGGTGTACCCGTGCTCTTCTTGATTCGACTGAACTGGGGAATACCTCATCGGCGTTGATTTGGATCTAGCCATAAGCAACCTACACGAAGGGAGTTCAATGTTAGGAAAAAGGTTTTCACTAAACACCACCAAAGTACACCTCAACCAGGATGCAAACGCATTGAGAGCGATCCCGGAGGATCCCCTCAAAGGTGTCTGGCCGGGATAGGGAGACCGCGACATCACCACAAGCAGTCGTGAGGTCAACCTTGGCAGAACAACCCGGAGTAACCAAGATGGATTTTGGGTATCGCAAACCCCCTCCTTCAAAGAAGTTTTCATGCAATGGTGTCAAGGACCTCGTCAAAGAAGGACCGGTCGAGGTCGTGGCAAAAATAATTCCCGAGACGACTGGCCCAAGGTCGGTGGAAAAAAAGAGCGGTATAAAAGTGAAAAAGGAGAAAAGAGTTCAAAAAATACCAGGTAATTCAGAGAAAGAGATCGACATGAGAACACTTCAAGGTTCGCCGAAGCAGCAAGGCGATCACCAAAGAACTCGAAACCTCGTTAGAAATCGTAATGTCGGCAGAGAGAAAACAACAAAAGTATTAGCTCTATTTATAGTACGACGAGAAGATGCAAAATGGCGAAGCCTGACTGATGCAACCCTAGCAAGTAATAATGACATTGACACGAAAAATAAAGCCGCACAGACATGACCATAATGACTCGACTCCTCAAGTTACCCAAGGGAAATCAAACATCGCCAATCACATCAAAAGTTGACAAGAAATCATCGTGATGCAATCCAACGGTTCAAATCCATGCATCTTGAAGGATTTGAAGTCCGACTACGCGGACCGACTTCCTTTGTTCGTTCTGACATGCATGGGGGATAGCGCAACAAGCCGACATATCTATGCAGAAACTCGAAAGCAGGAATCCGAGGTCATCACCAGCGGGGACGTGACGAGCTCGTCGATAGACAAGGCAACCAATTAACCTCTATTGTCCACCCAGATATGCCTGGGGGAAACACAGTAGGACGACGAGTCGACCCAAGGTCAAAAACGAGAACCCAGAAAGTCAGCAGTCCGGGGACAACGTGACCTACTCACTTGTTTGTCTGACTTACCCAGGAACGATTCGCGGGGTAGAGGTACACCTCAGAATATCCGATAAATGACCAATTGAATTGGATCAACGCCAATAGCCTTCCGCCACCCAATTGAGGGGCAGGTCGGCTTTCGCCTTTCAAAGAGCTCGGCTAAGCATTCAAACACGAATATTAGACTTTCAAGCTAAGGCCGTTTTGCTAGTAATGACCTCTGCTTGGGGGCAACTGTTATGGACTTGGTCTCGCCTTATCGATTTGTGCTGACCTCGGCGGCCCAAGTCCACAGTCCAATGGCAGTTCACTCACCCTACCATCCAACTCACGGTTGAGATCACTTCATGCTTCATCGCACAGTCCATAATTGATTTCAGATCATGCGCCTGACAAAAGGCAATCAACCCACGTCATTGGCACTGTTCCCTATAAATATGCTATCCAATCAATACATCAGATACACATTTAATACTGTCTGCCATCTTTTCTCTAAGTAAATGAGAAATATTTTAAATATATTAATATTTTCAATTAGGTAATTATTTTTCCATAAAAAAATTAGGTAATTATTTTATCCAAAAAATATTGGTAATTTGATAATTTAAAATGACAATGATTTAGAATTTTTTGGCATTTTTGCAAAAAGAAGAGAGAATTATTATTACCTTTTATTCATGCGAGTCGAGCTAATGATCTGAATCGAATCGAGTCGAGCTATGAGCTGTGCCGATTCTTATCGAGTCGGGCCGAGCTGAACTAAGTTCGACTCATTTCCAGCCTTATGTACAAGTACCACCCCCTCGCCAAATCAATACGAAGGAGCATCGTTTGGAGCAAGTCTGATATGACACTTTAGTAGCATCTCGCCCAACTTTATTGACAGGGCAGTTCTAAGTCCAGAACAATTTTAATTTTATATTCTTATGAAAAGGACATGAGTGATGAGATGAGGGAGTAGGAAACATGAGAAGCGTTACTTTGGGAAATTAAAGACCACCGGTCTCTGAAGCACACGAGAAAATCAAAGTGTCGAATACCCAATGGATTTTAATGTTAAAATATCCAGAATCAATCCATATATTCAGGCATTTGGTAGAGCCCCGTTAGTTGATTTGTCTCACGCATGATATGACCACTCAATAACATCTACTTTAAGCACAATAGTACCTGCATTAAACAATCCATACTTTAGAAAGATTCTGCAACATTGCAATACTGTATTTGCATGCCAATGCGCCATGCAATAGAATCAAATGAGGCACATTACTAAAAAATATCAAAGGGTCACAAATGATTGGTCCTTTTTTTTTTGACATAGTGATTAATTAATGGCGACCAAGACCATTAATGTTATCCTAGTTTTTTTTCCCGATTAGGGTTTAAATTTGAGTCTCTCAATTCCTTTTTAGAAGTCTTCATATCTAAATGCTTTAGGCAATGAAAAAAATGAAGTGCATTACTAAAAAATATGTAAGGCTCACAAATGATTAATGGTCTTGGACACTGGTTTTTTAATGATAAACAATAAATGTTAGTATATTAGTTGTACCATAGTTTTTTCCCTCTCCTTATTGGGGTTCAAATTCGGGTATCTCAATTCCTTCTTACTATCCTCAGCTCGAACCAGTTGAGCCACCCCTTGCCAACATTATTTTGGCACCGTTCTTAAGGTGTTTGCCTCTTTTGGATAACCTTTCCCCCAATTTCTGTGAAATCTTGTCATTTTTTCGATTCAATAGTCACACCTCGAAACTGACCACTTTGAGTGTTTTGGCATTTGAATTTCACGCAGTTACTATATGACACAATAATTGATCTCGGTTGTCCCACAATGTGAGGTTGACTTTTGTTATGGTAATGATATCACTGATATGTACACCCCCTGCAAGGCCCATTAACCAATCAGCCCATATCCAGAAAATCTAACTCAATCAATCAACGGTTCAGATACCTCTGCAAGATCTGATCTTTCATGATCATCAAAGTAAACTCCACTCAAACTCTATAAATACCACATTCAATAATCATTAAATGCATGCAATTTTTCCAACCAACATTGATTCATTAAGATACTGACTTGAGGGTCGGAGTATTCTTGCAGGTACAACACCGTCATCTCAAGATCGAACATCACTGATCAAGGACGACATCTACCAACTACTTTGGACAACTCGTTAAGGTCGGAAGTACGGTACAGAACATTGGCGACCACAGTGAGAGGATCAATACTCTAGTTCCTCTCCCATTACCTTGATCCAGAAATGGCACCTAAACTCCGTTCAAGACCGGCCAGTCTCGTGGTCGGACCTGTGATAGAATCGGTTACACCCGAGTTCGAACCTCAACGGACTCCTGAAGGCCATGTTCAAGACCTTCCAAATTCCACCCAAGCTCGGGTGCAATCCCCCAATCCAAACCTTGTCCGGGTCCAGATGAGCTCGGACAGGAATAGTCTACCGCCTCCCCCTCCATTACTTTCCGGTCCTGACCGATGCTGTTCAACAACTCGTCCAACTGTTGACCCGACAGGAGGTAGTAAACCAAGAAAGAAGCTACCGCTTCACTGGCCTTGAGGCCGAGGTAGCAAAGCTCCAGGCACGGGACATCCCGGACAGGGAATCACCCGGGCCGAACTCCCCCGGAAGGAGAAATCTAAGCTCGAAGGAGACACCGATCTCCACCCAGGAGAAGGCACTATCACCGTTCTCCCCCTTGCCGACAATAAGGAAATGGTTCCCGTTCTCCTCCGGCTCGACAATATGACAATCTCGAAGATTTAGACAACTCCCCTCGACCTCGTTCGTTTTTAGCCTCATCATCGCCAAGACAACGTTCAAGAAGTCGGGAGGAACAACCTCGACACTACGGGCATCCCGACTGTCATCACCGGCATCAGTCACAACCTCGGGCGCTGCTAACCAAGCGGAAGGGCCCATTCACGACAACAATCGATAGCTACCGAGTTCCGAGGTATCTCGAAAAACCACCCGAAGGTCTGAAAACGTGTGATGGAACGGGCGATCCAGATAGGCACCTTGATCAATTCGACACAAGCATGCAATACCGGAACGTACCCATGGAGATGAAATGTCGAATCTTCCCGTTAACACTAGACAAAGTAGCATCGGAATGGTTCCGAGCCTTAAGAGCGAACACCATCTCCTCTTGGGACCAATTGGCAAAGCTCTTTTCAGTTCACTTTGCCCATTCCAAAAGTAAACCCAAAAACAAAACCGTATTGATATCTGTTGTCCAAGGGGAGGACGAGCCCCTCAGAGAATGAATAGAGAGATTCAACAACGAATCTTTTCAAGTTCGACAACTGGACGACGCTTTCCAAATTTTCTTCATGGCGCAGGGCCTACTTAATTGAAGCCCTGTTCAAAAGACACGTCAACACTTGGGAACCTAGTACTCTGCAGGAATTCCTCCAGCTATCCCAATGTTTCATCAATGAAGAGGAAAGCGCCAATATCGGAAAAGGGTCATCACACGCCGGACCATCAAAACCCCGCAACGAAAAAGATAACCGAGGAAACGATAACCGAGGTAACAGGGATCCCCGACCTCGGAATCGTCACCAGGTATACACTAAGCTCAACGTCTCCAACGCCCAACTTTTGGGGGAATGTTGGAACGTCGAGTTCAGAGACGTTAAAATCCCCAGACCTCTGCCTCATCGATATGGGCAACGATCTAACAAGTACAGCAGGTATCACAAAAGTAATGGTCACGACACAAACCACTGCAATGCTTTGAAAGATGACATTGAAGACTTAATCAAGCGGGGAAAACTGTCCAGTTATGTGAAAAAGCCTGGAGAAACTACCAGCGAGGTTAAAGAGGAAAGAGAGGAAGAGCCAAGAGTCAGGGGTAAGCAAAAAGCCGGCTATGACGATGAAGAACAAGATATTAGAAAATCGAAAGGTCACTCGGTAATTTTGATGATCACAAGAGGTTTCGAGCATGTGGAGTCTGGGAAAACAATGAAGCGACAGTGGAAAGAATTATTAAGTGTGGCTTCAACCTCTGCAACACCAACCACTACAAACCGACCTCCACTATCTTTTGGTGATGAAGATCTTATGGATGGGAAACCCAACAAGCACGTACCCCTTATAATCTCGGCAGACATAGCCAACAAAGAAGAGAGAAGAATCTTGGTAGACCAAGGGAGCTCATCGGACATCCTCTTTGTCGATCTCCTTGACAGGATGGAGATCGACAGAGAGGATCTCACTCCGTACAGAGGAATGGCCCTTTCCGGATTTAACAGGATCCCGGACCAAACCACTGGGCCATTTGGAATTAATGGTTTCCTACGGAACTGAGCCAATAGTGAGAACCATCAAAACCAAGTTCCTTATCCTACCTTGCGAATCCATCTACAACGGTATCATTGGAAGACCGACTTTAGGTAGACTCGGAGCAGTGACGTTCCACCACACACCTAAAGATGAAATTTCACACTCTCTGTAATAAGGTGATCACTTTAAACTCCGATCTGAAATCTGCTTCCAGATGTTTCTTCTTATGGACCAAGACCGAGCAAAAAGCTTTGGAGAAGGAAGGGGTTCCGCCTCCAGAAAATACTACTCCCAGAAGAAGTAAAGTTCGACCTACCGAAGTAAACGTAACGGACTTAGATGCAAGGTACGATCCAGAGAGTACAAAGGATGAAGATGACGACTGGCTAACAAAAGAGCTCAAACGAAGAATGAAAAGGCCTCAACCTGATGGAGAGTTCGTCGAGGTACAGCTCGGCGGAGATCCCACCAGAACTATCAAATTCGAGGCCGATCTATCAGAAGAGGTCAAAATTGATTTAATCCAATGTCTCAAAGACCATGCAGACATGCATCTTCGCCTGGTCGGCAGAGGACATGCCCGGGGTTCCTCCTGAAGTCGCTTGCCACCAGCTCGCAGTTAACCCGGAAGCCAAGTGGGTCGCCCAAAGAAAGCGGGCTCAAAGTAGCGAGAAAGCTATTGCCGCTGCAAAAGCCGTCGATGACCTCATAAAAGCGAACTTCATTTCTGAAGTCAAATACACCACCTGGTTATCAAATCCAGTGCTGGTGAGGAAGAGCAACGGAAAATGGCGCATGTGCGTGGATTACACCGATCTTAATAAAGTCTGCCCAAAAGACGCTTTCCCTGTCCTCAGCATTGATCGACTCGTAGACAACGCTTCATGCTTTCGGTTATTGTCTTTCATGGATGCATATTCCGGGTATAACCAGATCGCCATGTTCCCCCCTGACCAAGAAAAAACTGCTTTCATGACCGACCAAGGTAACTTCGCTTACCGTGTCATGCCTTTTGGTTTAAAAAACGCAGGAGCTACCTACCAAAGAATGATGAACAAAGTATTCCAAAATCAAATCGGCAAGAGTGTTGAAGTCTACCTCGATGACATGATCGCCAAGAGTGGGGACGATAACAAGCACGTTAGTGAACTTAGAGTGATCTTCTCCGAAGTCCAGAAAAATAATGAGCTTAAACCCAAAGAAGTGCACCTTTGGAGTTCGGACCTGGGAAATTCCTCGGTTTTTACCGAACAGAAAGGGGAATCGAAGCAAACCCTGACAAATGTCGATCCGTGACAGAAATGAGAACTCCAACAACCAAGAAAGAAGTCCATAAGCTTAACGGCATGATCGCCGCCTTATCTCGTTTCATATCAAACGCGGTGTTAAAATCTCTTCCCATGTTCAAACTACTTAAAAAAGAGGAAGAGGATTTCAAATGGACTTCTGAGCAAGATGAGGCCTTAAACCAGCTCAAGAAGGTCCTTTCCGAACCTCCGATCTTGACTAGACCGAGCGAAGGTGAAACTCTATATTTATATCTAGCAATCTCAGAGGAAGCCTTGGGTGTCGTTCTTGTGCGAGAGTTAAAAAACCGGACAGCGCACGGTCTACTTTGCGAGCAAAGCTCTACACGGATCAGAGAGCCGCGACCAGAAGGTCGAAAAGATCGCTCTAGCTCTCATCATCGCAGCTCGTCATTTTCGACCTTACTTCGTCGCTCACCAGGTGGTCGTGCAGGACTAATTACCCCATCAGGTAAATACTGCATAGGCCCGATCTCGCGGGAAGAATGATCAAGTGGGCAGTAGAACTATCAGAGTTCGGAATCAAATACGAAGCTCGGACGGCTATGAAAGCACAAGTCATGGCGGACTTCGTGGTCGAAATGACACCAGTGAACATCGAAAACGATACCTGGATCCTACATGTCGATGGATCCTCTAACCCAAGAGGAAGTGGCACTGGTATCATGTTAGAGAGCCCGAACGGCATCGTCATTGAAGTTTCTCTAACTTTCAGTTTCCCGACCTCGAATAACCAAGCGGAATACGAGGCTTGCATCGCCGGTCTGCGCCTGGCAATTGACCTTCGAGTCCCTCGGGTAAATCTGTACACCGATTCTCTATTGGTAGTCTTCCAAATCGACAACCAATACGAGACCAAAGAACCGATCCTACAGAAATACCTGCTTCGGGTACGGGCGTTGTTAGCTCAGTTTGAAACAAGTGAAGTGAAACACGTGCCAAGAACGGAGAACCAAAGAGCTGATATCCTCGCCAAGCCCGCAAGCACTAAAGCTCCTGGAAATCACAGAACGTTTATCCAAGAAATGCTCCGCAAACCCAGTGTATCCCTCGACCCTGAGTTTCCCTCGACCATTTGCATAATTGAAGAAACTCACAGTTGGATCGTCCCGACCTTAGAGTACATCGTAGCAGGGGTAGAACCCCCAGACGCAAACGACTCTAAAATCATCAGGAGGAAAGCTTCTGCCTATTCAGTAATTGATGGAACGTTGTACAAAAGAAGTCTCTCTTCCCCGTTGTTAAAATGCACCGAGGGAGAGGAAGCAGCTTATGTCTTAGCAGAAATTCATGAGGGAATCTGCGGTCAACATCTTGGAGCTCGTTCTTTGGCTCGAAAGGCTCTCCGCGCCGGATATTACTGGCAGACCATGGCTGTTGATGCTAGTGCCTATGTAAAAATATGCAAAAAATGTCAAATTCACGCCAACATCCACATAGCCTGTCCTCCACATGGTCGTTTGCATGGTGGGGCGATAGACCTTCTGGGGCCATTCTCGACAGCTCCAGACCACATCAAGTACTTAATCGTCGCAGTCGATTATTTCAGCAAATGGATAGAAGCAGAACGCCTGGCTACCATCACTGCAAGAAACTGCATCAAGTTTTTTACAAAAAGCATCATGAGCAGGTTCGGGATCTCCGAGGTAGTGGTAACAGACAATGGAACTCAATTTACTGACACGGGTTTCAGAAAGCTGATGTCCGACCTAAAAATCAAGCACCGCTTCACTTCGCTGGAACACCCTCAAACCAACAGGCAAGTAGGAGCGGCGAACAAAGTAATACTAAACGGCCTAAGGCGACGTCTGTACGACGCCCAAGGAAATTGGGTAGAAGAGCTACCTTATGTCCTCTAGGGATATAGGACCACCCCTCAAAGCTCCACAGGAGAGACGTCGTTCCGGCTCTCTTACGGCAGCGAGGTGGTCATTCACATCGAGATTGGCGAACTCAGCTAGAGAACGGCAAACCCCAAATCTCGAAATGATAATAGCCGAGCCTTAAGAGAGGAGCTCGATCTCATCGACGAAATCTGGGGTCGAGCCTCACTCCGAGAAGCAATTGTCAAGCAAGGTGTAAAAACCAGGTACAATGCTAAAGTCGTTCCCAGAGATTTCGAGCTAGGCGATCTGGTACTCCGAAAGGCTGATGTTGGTCTAAAAAATGCCTCCCAAGGAAAGCTCACACAAAATTAGGAATGACCTTACCGTGTTATATCTAAGACCGGTAAGGGAGCTTTTAAATTGGAGACCCTCCAAGGAAAAAAATTGAAAGAACTTGGAATGCAACAAAACTGAAGAGTTATTAC
Organism: Astragalus membranaceus; assembly: GCA_039519185.1. Taxonomy (NCBI): domain Eukaryota; kingdom Viridiplantae; phylum Streptophyta; class Magnoliopsida; order Fabales; family Fabaceae; genus Astragalus; species Astragalus membranaceus. The sequence goes on from CM076847.1 coordinate 180,607,533, forward strand.
ATTTAAAAACCCCCAACTCGAAGGGCGGAAATTGTATCAATCTCTTTAGAAGGACACCATATAAGGGTGCGCCGATATTTGTGAATCAAGTTACTCATTTAAATGAAAAACGGTAACCTTACCGACGTTCCACACATGCTTGATTTCATCAAACAGAAATGTAGGAACCAAATTTCCTTCTTCGGAAGAGACTGGGACCGATCTTCAGATCTCCCCAAGCGACCAAACATGGTCGCAACTCTTTGTGACTAGTTAAATCCGAGTCGAGTCTTGGTAAACTGTAACATCCCCTAATTAGCTAATTTAATTTAATTAAATTAGGAAGAGGTTATCATTGATTAATTGAGCATAATTTATATTTATATGAGATAGTGTTATTGGTATAGTTAATTGTTGGTATGTTAGTACTGAAAATTTTACTAAGTTAGTGAATTAGACCATGTCATGGTGTTAGGGAGGGAGTGAACACCTGAAGGGTAATTCAATCCTTACACACTTAAGTTAGGACCAGCTGAACACCCACCCCCAAGACCCAACAGTCCTATTTCATTTTTGCCAAAAAACAGAAACTGAAGAGAGAAAGATAAAGAGAGGGCGAGAGAGAGAGAGAGAGAGAGAGGGGGGAGGAAGAGAAGGGAAGAAAACCAGCAAAATCTTCATGCATGTAACATCTGAAACCTCCATTCAGTCACATTTCTGCTCCTCTTTCTGCTAATACAAATTTCAGAGAAAACATCCTTCCCTTCATCAAACCCCAAATTCGACCCTCCAAGCTCCATAGAACAAAATGGAGTTTTGGTGCTCCAAATAGTTTGCATGTCACCATAGAACCAGGATACAGCCTTGAGGGAAGTCATCTTGCTGATTTGAATAGTTTGGGAGAGAAGTCAGCAACTCTAAGGAGTGAGGATTCAAAGTGGTAGGAGCTGAGCTCAACCGGTTCAGTTTTGGAGTAGCGTAGATTCAATTCGGGGACCGTTCGTGAGGTTACTTTGATCGTATCGACTCGTAGATTCGTGGTTTGAGTGATTTTCATCACTTCAGGGTGAGTTCTATACTCGCTTAGGGATGTTTTGGTGTCGAGTCCTTAATGCATTTCTGAACCGATAGATTTCTGGAAAATGTTTGGTGAAAAATAGCGAAAAACCGTTTTATCGAGAAACTGTTATTTTTATAAACAACTGAATTGATTAAATTGTGTGGATTGATTGATTGTTTAATCGCTTTCTCTGGACTGGAATTATTGTTTGGAATGTCTGTTTTTAAGTCACAGAAGTCCTAGAATGTCTCGGCACCGGATTGAAAGCGAAACGGGACAAAACGGAATTTTGAAAAGTCGTTTTTGAACACTTCCGCCAACGGTCGCGTCGCGACCCGTGGCCGTCGCCTCGCCACCCTGCATAAAATTGTGACAGTTTTCGTTTCTGTGACTTTTCGCGTCGCGACAGAACCTGTTCGCGTCGCGATGCAGTGAAATTTTCAGCAAACCCTACCGATTTTGTTTCCGCGATAACTTTTGATCCGGGAGTCCGATTGAGGTGTTCTTTGGTGCGTTGGAAACCTTATTAACAGGGATAATCATATATGAAATCAAATATGTATAATGTTCTGTTTTGGTAGTCAATAATGTTAAGGAAAAACCGTACATTAGTAAAACGCGAGTGTACACATGTTAATTTATACAAGTCAAGACAAGCAATGTTTAACTCAAGACAAGATACCTTCCCTAGAGGAAGGGTAGATGGTACATGAATGAAATTAAGAGACGGCCCAATGCGGGTGCATTTATATAAATTATATAAATTGAGGTCAAGGGTGACGACCCTTAGAGGATTAGCATACTAGGGGAGGGGAAGTCATGAACCCCAAATCCTAGGCTCACATGTTTTGCCCACTAGTGATAGCGGGATGGGTTCACCGAATGCCGAAGAAGTGCCTTAGAATAGGTAGGCTTGAGGTGTTATGCTAGAATGATGAAAGTAAAAGAAATGTAATGCGTAGTCGCTTATTAGGGCTACAAATTACAAGAGGTAAAATACATGTCCACATGGTTGCTTATTAGGGCCATGAGTTCACAAGTTAAGAATAATGAACCGCTAGAGTTAGTAAGGGGTCTCGATAGGACTCACTGAGATAATGTTTATCTCACCCTTTATATGTTGTGGTTTTTACAGAGAAGCAGGAAAAAGCAAAGGCGAAGGAGCACGGTTAGCCGGTGCGATTCATGGGGTCATGGGAGATTTGATTTCCTGTTTAGTCCTTTGTATTTTCGTCTAGTTATGTCACCGATTGTATGACTTTCATTGTATAAGTTGTAAAATCGTTTCCACTACTTTATGTTTTGAGTATTGAACACCAGGATTGTATAAGTCTTAAGTTGTGAAACTTAAGCATTTTTAGGAAGTTAATGAGGTTCAGAGAACCATTTGATATGTGTTATCGAAATTTTTAGTTGTGTTCAATATTCATTAACAGGAAGTTACTCTGATGCATGCCATTTAGTGCATTTCGGTAATTCTACATGTTAGAATTTATCAGGGTGTTACATAAACTATCTCAAAGGGATATAGGTCTTCAAGGATCGAAACGTCCCTAGAACGACCATTGGCCCGAGTTGCCAATACCCCTACAGGGCGAGTTAAATCTGGGCCGAGTCCTGGTAAACTGCCCTGTAGGACCTTACCGACGTTCCACACATTCCTGATTTCATCAAACAGAAATGTAGGAACCAAATTTCCTTCTTTGGAAGAGACTGGGACCGATCTTCAGATCTCCCCAAGCGACCAAACATGGTCGCAACTCTTTGTGACCAGTTAAATCCGAGTCGAGTCTTGGTAAACTATCTCAAAGGGATATAGGTCTTCAAGGATCGAAACGTCCTTAGAACGACCATTGGCCACAGTTGCCAATACCCCTAGAGGGCGAGTTAAATCTGGGTCGAGTCCTGGTTAACTGCCCTGTAGGACGACATGCGAAATGATCTCTAGAAACGACATACATGACTTGTAAAATTAAAATAGCATTCATAAAGCTCGTGACGAGATCAAAAATCAAGATCGATTAAAACATGTTCGATTACAAATGTCTCGGATATGGCCGAGCCCTCAAAATTTCGAATTACATGACGAAGTTCTGAGTCTATGCAAAACTTGATTGAATAAGTATACACCCAAAACTTCTACAAAAGATAAAAAATTCTGAAAATCATTAAACATCTGAGATCAGAAAGATGACGGTCTTCTCATCCGTCTGTGAGTCGACCTTGACAATGCGGTTTCCATCGACCTCATGATCGGCATGAATGATCGCCCGGTCCAGTGGAAGTGAAGGATGGAGTAAAAGAACCTGCAGAAGAGAGCGCCTTCAAAGACTTCCTTATCCATCTCAATTTCCACTTCAGCAGCCTCCTTTGCATCTTTCTTGCTTTGTTGAAGGGCAGCTTGACTCTTGTCTAGTCGAGCTTGAAGTTCGGTAATCCGAGCTTCGGGATCGGTGCTAGTTTCCACCCTCCCTTCCGAGGCCTTCTTCAAGTCATCCTCCAGCTCGACAATACGAACTTCCAAACTCCTCACCTGTCTTTTTTCCTCAGATTCGGACTCCTCTAGAGCTTTCACCTGATCGTCAAGCTCCTTCACACGAGCTTCAGCAGTCTCGGCACGACACAGGGCAGATTCCTTCAACACCGCAAGAACCTCTTGGCCTTCCTTCAAATTTCGAAGCTCGGACTTGACACGGGCCAGCTCGTTGGTCCTCAAAGACATATCCTCCAAAAGTTTGACACGTTTGACCTTCTCGGCATCCAACAAATCTACAGACATAACAAGGAAAGACCGTCGGAATTAACAAGGAGCCTACCTTTAGCTCGATTCTCATACTTCTGCTTCTCGATCTTATGAACGTCGGCAAGATTCACAAAGATCGGGGTCGATGCTGCAATGGGATCCTCCTGCCATTGATCGAAGTTTTGCTCTAGGAACTTCTCGTCCAAAGGAACGACCTTAAATTTGTGCTTGGATCTCTTCGAAGCTTTGGCCTTCTTTGCCGATCTCAACTCATCCTCGGCACCAGCTCGTCCCCGTTTTACAGAAGTCTCGATTTCAACACCCTTCCCAACAAGAGGTGGAGAATCAGACAAAATCTCGATCCATTTTCCTCGATCTGCCTCGGCACTGACCAGGTCTTCCTGGGTAACAATGGTGATTGGTTCAGCAGGGATGGCAACCTCGTCAACGGGCTGAGGTGGCGGAGATGTTTGTGACGGAACCCCTTCTTCGTCAGCATCGACCGATTGCATCGCCAACTTCTTCAGAAAAGCGAGCCTCTTTGGTGCCATCGTATCTGAAAAACAAGAAAAAATGAGTTATATCACTTGTAGAAAATTCAAATACACAAAAGTTCGCTCCAGAAAGACGATCTACCTAAAACCCTTTGCACTTGCACCCGCTTCCCGGCCTGGACTAAACGATCCGTAGGGATACCTCGATATTTATGCTTTGAATACGGAACCCTTTGGGAAATCAAAATCAAAATATTTTTAGTGAGGAGATCTTCAACACTCAATCGATCCTCGCCGACGGAGTAGGAATGTGGAGACCGGTTAAAATGACCGTGACTCCAACCGATAGGGAACTTGGTGGACTCCAAAGTCTGACCATCAGCTCCGAACTTGCCTACACAGTCGACGACCTTGCCATTTACCGGTTCGACCCAGTAAAAGAATTGCTTCCAACTTCCCCTCAGTGAGTCCGCATAAGCTCTGAAGATTTTCACGCCTCGTCTCGAGCGAAAACTGACATGCTCGCGACCGGACTTAGCCCCCCCACTATTCCGATTAAGATCGAACAAATGGAAGAAAAGTTGAGGCGACACCGGTCTCTCCAGATGAATACACATCAGCTCGAAGGCTCTGAGGAAAGCCCACACATTTGGATGTAGCTGGGAGGGTGCTACGTCCAACTCCGCCAGAACGGTCTGTTGAAGAAAGGAAAAGGAAGGCTGGATGTTCATATCATTGATCGTCACGTGGTACATGGTAAATTTAAACTCTCCTGCCCAGGAAGCCACGTGCTCTCCATCTTTCATACCTTCAACCCTCCAAATATTTCCAGAGCGCCCAGAGATTTTTTTAGCTACTGGACCTAGATTATGGCCAGACCGGAACAACTATTCGATTTCCAAAACCTTGGTGGAAACCCAATCATAAGGGCGATTTCCAAAACCACCGGTACATCATGAGCTCCAGGACCAGTGCTGGAATAACCGTCAACTAAAGCATCAGAAGCTTGACCCGTACTTGACTGGTTTGTGCCGCGACATTCTTGAAGTTCCTCAGCGTCGTCCTGATCAGAGTCATCTAATTCGGGCGTTGAGCTCGTCCCAAAATCAGAATCAGAGCTCACTGATTCAAGAGTATTCGAACTCCCCTGTCCTCCCCCCGATTGAACCTCTTCGTCAGATTCTGAGGAGAGAGCCACCACATCGATCCTGCAATCTTCCTCCACAGGCTTCCGTAACATCTGCGTCAGACTCATTAACACCGTCAACAGGAGAAGAACTTCCAACATCAAGATCGTCCTCCGCTTGCTCACTTGTCGGAGCAGAGGACGGATGATCTTGCTCGTCTGGAGCAGCAACCACTGTCTGATTCTCCCGATCTTTAGGAACGTCACCACCGGAGGCCATGAGTTTTACAATCTCGTTTCGATATTCAGTTATATCCCTACGGGTTTGTTTGGTCCTCGCCAGGTCGAATTTACAGAAATGGGGGACGAAATGTCGGGATTAAAAGTCGCAAATGGGTTCGCAAGCAAGTCGGAACCCGACCTTGGCGGCCCCACTCTGAGCGAATAAATAAAGGACTTGGGGGGGATCCAAAACGCAAAACAAATAAAAAGAATTAAAGACTAACCTCGAAATGAAGCAGAAGAGAGATGATCGGTTCTGAAAGAAATTTTTGCTTGTCAATCTACTGTTGAGCTCCGCTTGAAATGCTTTAAACTATCGCCGAGTCCGCTTTACCCGAGGAGAAGCTCGACAACTCAAGACCGGTAATCAGAGCAGAAGGAGTTAAGTAGCAACAAAAATGGAAGAAAGTGACCTCCTATTTATAGTGGGGTGAATATCATGGGTTGGGTCTGGAAGTCGAATCAACACGTCCAATCAAAATCCAAAAGTCACGCACTAAAAACAAGACGTCACCATCATTAGCCGCCATCGTAATACGCGTCGTGTCAGAAGCATTTAATGCTTAACACAATACGAAGCGTTGATTCCTCTACTCAACAAAAAATAGCCGCCTTTTTGAGTCCCTCAAAGAAAAGCTTCGTACATCTCACGATCGGTCAATAAATCGAGCTCGGTACGTCTCATGATCGACTTAACAATCAAGATCGGTATCCCTAGAATAAATGAAACTTCCACACGAAACACCTACCGACAACATAAGGTCGCATTAGCTTATCAAGTCAAGATCCCCCCTCAGGCGACCAGACTTGGGGGCCACTGTTATGGTAATGGTATCACTGATATTTACACCCCCTGCAAGGCCCATTAACCAAACAGCTCATATCCAGAAAATCTAACCCAATCAATCAACGGTTCAGATACCTCTGCAAGATCTGATGGTTCAGGATCATCAAAACAAACGCCACTCAAACTCTATAAATACCACATTCAATGATCATTAAATGCATGCAATTTCTCCAACCAACATTGATTCATTAAGATACTGACTTGAGCGTCAGAGTATTCTTGCAGATACAACACCGCCATCTCAAGATCGAACATCACTGATCAATGACGACATCTTCCAACTACTTCGGATAACTCGTTAAGGTCAAAAGTACGTTACAGAACAACTTTAATTTGATCGAAATTTTCATAACTTAGATTGTAAGCAATTCAATTATTTGGACAACCTAAATTGAAGAACAATTGCAAATGCGTGAAAAAGCTACACTAAGGTTATTGAGTTCCATGGAATTAAAGTCCCCCCTTTACTCTCTCTCTCTCTCTTCCTCATTCCTTTCTATCTCTATTAATCTTCCTCGACGTGAGGTTGACTTTTGATCGAATTTTCATAACTTAGACCCGCGAGCCATCCGATTAATCAAACAACTCAAATTGAAGAACAATTGCAAATGTGTGAAAAACGTACACTAAGAAATTCGAGTCCCATGGACATACAATACGTTTGAATTTGCCGTAATCTATAATTTTCTCACGTGCCAAGCTAAGTGGATGTGGAAGCTATAGTTTTGAGTTTCAAATTCACCGTGTGTTTGGTTATTTCTGATGTGGCTCCAAATAGAGGCTTAGAGTCTCTCCTTTACTCTCTCTCTCTCTGAATCCTTTCTATCTCTCTTGATCGGACGCGGATCCTCTGCTGCGTGTAGCACATGCATAAACTATCTGATCTATATAGAGAACATTTTTCTCTCTAGATTGGACGGTCCACGCAGACACAAGAGAGGATCCCGATCACTTGATATTACTTTCTTTTATCAATATCTCTTAATTTTTCAATCATCATTTCTAATATTTGTTGATAAAGAGGAAGATGGAAGGAGAGGATGCAAATTGCATAAATATTGTCAAATTAAAAGTCCTTAGAAGATTGAGAGGGCAATTATGGATGATGGTCTAAATGAGACAGTGACATGTTAGCCTGCTACACAAATCAGAAACCAAAACCCCAAAAAATAAAAAGCTGAGGCAAAAGATACTCGGAAGTTGAAGACTGGAACTTAGTCATTTTTAGATGACAATCCGTTGATTACTGTATCCTACATCAGATATCAGAAAATACCTATAGGAAGCAAAACTTGTCTGCTTTTACAAAACAAGACAAATAACAAAAAGACAAACAAATAAATAAAAAGCACAAGAGCCAAAATATGAATACACATAGGTCCATAAATTGAACTTGGAATGACCCTTATTTTGGGGGGACTGAAAGCTAGAAAGAAAATCAGAAACAGTAAATAGAAAGAAGAAAAAATAAAGTGTTCTCGTGAAACACATAGAATATATTAAAGCAAAAGTAAGAAAAAGAAAAAGTTCTCTTGTAAAATGTGTCCTTTGTTTGCACAATGAAAACACTGCATCACCTTTTTCCTTCTACATTGTCTCCAAACAAAGCCTATTAACTTTTCCAACTTTTTCATAACCTGAATATATTTATGCATTGGTCTGTGTGTGTTTCTTTCTTATCTTGTGAAGAAAGCAAAACATGCACTTTCAGGAGTTGAAGAGAGTAATGGTTTTTGTTTTGCTTATTACTTTCTTAGTTTGTGGAGAAAATGAAGAGCTTTCAGAACCACCAAGTGTGCCACAGAAGCAAAAGAAGCAGCTTCAACCTAAGCTTAGAAGTCAACCATTTGGTGTTTATCTCCCAGAGATGAGGAAAGTTCCTAATGCTTCAGACCCTCTTCACAATCGTTGAGTAAAATGGCTTGTTTTTATGAAGTGATTGAGTTAAGGTTGGTAAATGAGAAACTTTGAATTGAAGTTTGAGGTTGATTTATTGTGTAAAATTCTTTGATGCATTTTGTCAAGTATGCTTGCTATTTAGTATCTATATAGTACCGACACTTTCGATTGAAAACGTGTTTGGTGTCTGTGTCGATACTTCATAGCTTAGCAATTAGCAGTTTCCTATATGTTGCATTGCAAGATGTGTACATTTTGAACATATAGTGGTGAAGTAAATGGGTAATCTTTACTTAGAGTGTCTTATTATTTTTCTTTTGTATTTGCCTTTGCACGACCACACTCTTATATTTAGGGATGAGAGAGGCTTTGAATAATCCGTAATTCTGCAAGCAAAAAAAAAAAATTTAATTTCAAATTGTTTCATCGCAAGATATTTAACTAATACTATACTACGAACTCCTTTAGATGTCAAGTTGTTCTCAAGCATAAAAAATTTGGCAGAGATAAAAACAACAGTTTGACTAGTCTTAGAAGTTCACTTTCCTGCCATAATAATGGATATTCTTCAAGCATTATAAGACAAGAACCAAAACAAAAACAAAAAACAATAAGATAAAAAAAATCAAGTATATTTAAAAGTTGTGTTTTTTATTCTTCCTCGGTTTATAATTCTGAACTTGATTTTTTTTTATAAACAATGTTAATAGGTGGGGAAATATTAGTTTCTCGAGTTTGAACCCGAGACCTCCTTCTTGGATCCTTGAACGATATCTAGTTTGTAATTTGTAATTTGTAATAATAGATAATGCTAATAAAAACAAACTTTTTTATTTCCTTCTACTACTTTTAAATAATGTACTATTATATTTTTTTTTGTTTCCTCAAATTTGAAACTGATGCTGCAGTTTCGTATCATATATACCAGTGGGCGTGACTCGCGTGAGGTATCCAACTTTAATTAGCTGCTGGAATATAACAGCAGAAGATAAGAGAAAAGATAGAATGACAAAAAGAGAAGGGAAGTGAACGAAATTTAAGTACTAAACAGTGTTATGCTTTACAGAACTCTTTGTGCAGCAACAAAATTGCTACTATCTATACCCTGACTATACAGTAAATAAAAAAATAAATATAAACTAAAGCTAAGCTTTGGTGGGTTTGTTTTATTTTTTCGTATAGTTTTTTTTCTTGAAAAATTAATACCAACATGAAACATGATTGGTTTATGTTTAAAATGATATCATGAAATTGAATTTTAAAGGTGGGATAAGAGCAAAGATGGTCTCTACTCGGTTAAGTCGGCATATTATGTTCGGATGAATGAAATGGTTGACAATTCGGCTTCACGTCGTCCCGGCGATTGGAATCTAATATGGAAATTAAAAGTTCCCCATAAGGTCAAGATACATCTATGGAGGTGTGCGAAAGGGGTTCTTCCTAGCCGTGTCAATCTTCGCCGGCATTATGTCAATTGCCCCGCGGAGTGCCCATTGTGGGAGCATGAGGAAGAGAGTGATATGCATTGTTTTTTTGCGTGTCCTAGTGCTATTGAGGTTTGGCGTCAATCCGGGCTTTGGAATACAATCCAACAACCTCTTTCTACAGGTATGACCGATTTTTCCCAGCTAATTTTCACTATTATTGCGTCACTACCTGAGACTAGTCGGAAGGTTGTTGCTATGGTTATTTGGTGCATATGGAAACGGCGTAATGAGAAAGTCTGGGAGAATGTGATCAAGCCCGTCCGTTTATCCTACACCCACGCTATGGAGTTGCTGCATCTATGGCAGCAAGCTAGACGCCCTGCTATTACTACTGGGCAGCAGCGTGCGCAGCGTGACAGGCAGCCTAGGGGCGTTACTGTAGTGTGGGAGCGCCCCGCTCCTGGCTCCGTCAAGTGTAATGTCGACGCAGCGCTATTTGAGGAGAATAGATTTGGCCTTGGCATGTGCATTAGAGATAGCAATGGGTCCTTTGTGAAGGCTAAGTCAATGTGGTTTCATGGTACTCCCCCACCACAAGAAGCAGAGGCATTGGGATTACTACTAGCAGTCAAATGGCTTCAGGAATTAAACATCCAAAGAGTCACCATCGAGCTTGATTGCAAAGCAGTAGTCGATGGTATTAGCGGTGTGTGTAATTCTGTTACCGAATTTGGCTCAATTTTGAATTATTGTAAGTCCTTATTACTATTGACACCAAACTATGCGGTTAGTTTCAGCCGGCGGCAAGCTAACTTTGTTGCCCATACTCTAGCACGGGTATCAAAGGATTTCGCTAGCTCCCAAGTTCATGATTGTAGTCCGACCTGTATTTCCTCTTTACTTATTAATGAAATGATCTAGTTTGTCAAAAAAAAATGCAAATAATATAATAAATCACATTTAAAATATAGTGCCTTTTGGGGTGAGTGATCAGCTAAGTCCTTACCGATGTGTTAGTCAAATTGACTGTATAATATAAAATGATGTGACTGATTGAGATTGTATTAATTAGTATGAAATTTCGGCATTCATAATATTTTATACTATAACCTACGGTTAGTTTGTCTGGTTACATTAGTGGGAGCATAGTTGATCAATCACTTTAGAAGCCACATTAAAATATAGATATATTGGATTTTTAAAAAAGTTACTCCCTACGTCTCAATTTAAGTATTCTTTTTGTCATTTTTCTTTGGCTCCTTTAGGTGCTTGACCCAAGAGACACTTGGTCTACACTCTATCATCCCCTTAGTCTTAGAGTGTTGTTTAGTTCAAGAAAATATGGATTATGCTCTAATCTTTTTTAGATTCATTGAGAGGTCGAGAGTTCATCACACCTAAGTTTGTCTTGGCAGACCTTTGGTTGTGTTGTGCGCGCGAAGCTAGAAGTTGTTGTTGAAATAATGACATTCAAGTGTGTGAGAGTTACAAAATATATTTTATTAATAGTATAAAGTTTTGATACTAATATGTCAGTTTAATTTCTTTATAATCTTAAAGAAGATTTATGATACAAAACGTTGGTTATATATGTCTATATATATCCGTTTGGTTTTTTGGTTTTTATGCGTATGTCATTGCTATTAAAATATAGTTAACGAGCTAGCTAGTATATTACTTTCATATATATATATATATATATATATATATATATATATATATATATATATATATATATATATATATATATATATATATATATATATATATAGCTTTGTTTCACTCCTCAGGAAAATGAAGAAAGAAAATAATTTTCTTCTACTTGTTTTTTCCAATAATATTTTGGGCATTGTTTGTGAGGCTCCAACATGATTTTGGCCTCGAGTGCATGGGTCCAGACACGATGCTGTGAAAATCTTAGGGAGCAAACCGGATATAGGGTTGCACCGGAGGTCCACCGAAATTTGCTTTCAATGCAGTGGCTTTTGCCACGTCACAGCTTCTAACTCTTCTCCTTTTATTCCTAACAATATTTATTTTTAATCCAATATTTCCAACAATTTGAAAGCAAAATATTGGATTTTCTATATTTATATATAATTGGAAATATTGATACATGTTTGTGATTTCTCTCTCTTGTAGTAGTTTGGAAAATCTACTATAAGGATTACTTATCGGTTTCTTCATCAAAGGAATGGTTTGGTGTATTATCTTCCTAATCTTGGCTTGTAATAATTTTTTGAACCCCAAAGCATTTTTGTTGGCTTTCTTGATGTCATGATATGAGTTGCGATCGAAAAAGATAAGCTTGGAGTCTAGGTAACTGCTCTGAACTCAAAAAATATTTACACATATATATTTTAAAGTGATGTGGTCATATATTTTAGGTTGCATGCAATTAGCTGAAATTTTACTACTAGTGGAAAATTAGGAAAAGTATTCCCATGATTATCATGAAGTGGTGATAAAATATTAGTAAAAATTTCAGAATTTATTATGAAGCTTTGGTATGGTTCCAAATTGTGAGTATATTGGAAACTACAAGTTGTTATAGTTTTATTTAAAAATTGTTGAACAACTAAAAAGAGGATTATATGAAAAGTATATGCATGACCTTAGTCCTCTCCGTGTTAAAAATATTTTGTTAATATGTCAAAATAGTATATGAACAATTTCATGTTTATACATGTTATTCGAACAATTTGTGTCTTTTTAAGAATCTTTATGTTGTTCTGAATTTTTTGGACTTGTTTGTGATGGCTCAAATATAAAATAAAACTAAAGGCATGATTTTGTAAATGCTATTGATTCTTGTTTTTGGAGTCAAATTTCATCTTGAAATAGATATATAAAATGGCTAATTTTGAGTAGTGCTATTTTGTTGGTGAGTTTATATGGTCCAAATTAGTGTTTTTACGAACCATACAATTGATGGTTAACTTTCATATACATGTGGAAAGAGCAATATTGATTGCATTCTATATACTCCAAATAATATATTTCAAAAGGAATTAATTTATTTCACTTATATGTGGGGGTGTAGTTTTTTGACAAGATATGTGGGAGGTGTAGTTGAAAAATAAAAGTAAACTACTTATACTTCTATTACTACTTTCTCTAGTAAATTCAAAATATTTATGGTGGTGAACGGAAAAAAAAGGAGTAAGAGAATTGGACAAGAGACAAAGTTGGTCTAGTTTGCATAACACTCAGTTTCTTAGTAGAAATAGAAAAGTTGATTAAGTTATTGAGGAAATTGTTTATGCCTATATGTTAGAAAAGTACCCTGAGACTTATGAGGAAGTAATAAAAATAAATTGACTCTAATTTAGCAAAAGAGCAATGAGATATTGTGATGAAAATTCAATGAATTAAATGATGAGTACAAGTGGGTACCTGTTTATTTTAGAAGGTGATACGATATTTTGGAAATTACAAAAGGTGACATATGGTCTATAATGGAATTGAAATATATAGCTCTTGAATTCGTTGGTCAAGAAGCATAATAGTTGTGAAGTCTAATGACTAATGCACCATTGTGAAGAGACCTAGAGCATTCCAAGATGATTCATTTGCATCAATTGATGTGTACGAGCGAGCTAGTGGTGTGAGAAACTTAAAATGAGACAGTGTTTTGAGACACCTAATTAAATTGATGGTATTTCACTTGAGTATGTGAAAAGTGAAAAATAAAGTTTTTTTGATCTTTATGTGGAAAGATTACCCAAGAAAGTTGTCTTGGAAACGTCGAGGGGGATGAGCTCTAAGCCTTGAGTGGAGGAAAATATGGTGGATACCCATTTGTGGTCAAACGAAGCCATATGAACACTCCTATAAGCACTACACTTTTCATCCCTTTGGCGTGCGGTAGTGCTTGATGTGAGGTTGAGCCACGAGCTCTTAATAGATACATAGCCTTTGACATGACTAGTGCTATAGAGACGCATTTTGACATGGTTGGTGCTATAGAGACGCACTTTAATATGACTAGTGCTATAGAGACGCACTTGATGTATCTACCTACGTGAGTGTGAAGGCAAAGACCACCTTCCATGAAAGACTTAGGCAATCTTTCTAGAGCACTCATGAGCAACCCAATGTATATGAGGGCCTCAATTTTTGTGTGAGTAATTTATCGCGGAGCTCTCACAATTTTAAAGGCAAAAGCGTGTGTTGTGGGGGTCTCATCTTAAGTCCAATTAGTTCAAGAGAAATTCACTTCTTGGACAAAAGGTGTTGTCTCATTTCATTACGTGTTAATTCAATCTTTGTGATATTAACACTTAAGCACGAAAAAGTCTTTCTTTGCCCAAAAATTTTATTTTATTTTCTACAAAATTTAAATATATTTTTCCACGTGCTTGCCATTAGTGGGGGATTGTTGGAATAATGGCATTCAAGTGTGTGGGAGGCAATGTTTTAAAACTCAGACCGGTGACCGACTCGGTGAAGGTACCGGGTCACTGGGTCAAGGGTCGGACCGATGGGTCGACAGTTGAACCGCATTACCAAAACAGGGACCGCATGACCAAAACCGGGACCGCATGACTCGGACCCGGTCTCTATTTCGAGAATTTTCAATACCTATATAGTATATAATATAAATTTCGTCCCTGTAAAATTAATAACTACGTTTATTTTATATCTACTAAAATATAAAAAATTCCCGAATTTTCAGGACCTATATATTTCATACTTGTAAAACTTAATTTGCTAAAATTACACACCATGCCTATTTTATTTTTATTTGCTTGGTATATATTAAATGAATTTTAAAAATTCATATCATGCTTCAATAAATATTTAGAACAAATTTCATAAGTTAACAACTTAATATTAAATAAATCTTTAAAAAAATACTTAATATTAAATAAGTTTGTTGAAACATAATATTAATATTACAAGCTAATGCCATGAGGATGAGCGTACTTGACTTTTAGGAAAAGAGGTACCAATTATATATATATATATATATATATTTGAAATAAACAATATCGTCAATAAGATTGGTAGCCTGATGGTAGCGCTCAGCATTTGCTTTCAACAGGTCACGGGTTCAAACCCCACTAATGGCATTTTGTTGAGGGTTTTGAGTCTCTTTTAAAAACGTGCAAAAACCGGTCCGGGTTTAGCAAACCCGCCGAGACCGGGTTACTACGAGTCACACCGAGTCATGACATTACCGATCCGTAACGCAAATCGAACCGGTTACCCCCCCGGTTCGACCGGCCGGGCCGAGCCGGTTTTTAAAACTTTGGTGAGAGGTACAAAATATATCAGTAACTATTAATGCAAAATCTACTTTTGCAAAATCTACTATTAATGTAAAGTTTGTTCCTCAGTAACCTGTTTGGTGAAAAAAATCATAACGAAATGAGTAAAGTACAATCCTAAGTAGTATGTTTTGGGATGCTTCAGTGTTCGCAATAGTGTGTTTTTTTTGCTTTAGTGTTCGCAAAAAATCCAACTATTCAAATATGCAAAATTTGTACCTCTAACCAGTTTAGTGAAAAACAATTTTAACAATTCAAATATGCAAAGTTTGTGCCTTAATAACCGATTTGGTGAAAAAATATACATAATTTCGTGACAAAATACGAAAAGTGTGATCCTAAGCAGCGTGTTCTGGGGTACTTTAGTGTTCGGAAAATTTTTAACAATTCAAATACTCAGTTCATTCCTCAATACCCGATTTGGTGAAAAAAAAATAATTTTGTGACAAAATACGTAAAGTGTGATGCTAAACAACATGTTTTGAGATAATTTAGTGTTCGAAAAAAATTTAATTGTTCAAAGTAGACAAAAAAATTCCACCATAGCTGGATCAAAGTTCCCTTGAGTATTAGTAGAAATCCAACATGTGAAAGCAACCAAAGTAGACAAAAAAATTCCGACGACATAATATATGTGAATTATTTTTACGCTTATGCATTTTTAAGTTGATTTGAATTTATTGAATTAAGTTCCTACCATTACACATTTGTTAACTATAGTTGGTCTTTGTCTATATGTGATTACATGATTTCTCTATAGGTAATGCCTTCCACAAATATACCTCATGTTTAGGGCTTTCACCCCGTGCGGAGCACGGGTCACACCGCTAGTATAGGAAAAAGTAACAGTTTGAGAGAGTTTCATTCCATTAAGCAAGTCCATAAAACTAACATTAGGTGAAGTTAGAGGTGGGAAGAGGTTAGGCCGGCCGACAAAGCCTAGCGTATGTTAAGACTTGGCCATACTAGAATTTTTTTTTTAAAAAAAGGCTTAAATAGCATTTTGGTTCCTGCAAATAAAAAGGATATCTATTTTGGCCCCTGCTAATTTATTTCTTTTAAAATAGTCGTTGCAAAATTTAAAATTATTCATTTTGGTCCATGCAAAAAGTTTATTTTTTAAAATATCCCTTGCAAAATTGAAAATTACTCATTTTGGTCCACGAGGTCATTTTAAAGCTAATGAATCACATGGACCAAAATGAATAATTTTATATTTTGCAAGAACTATTTTACAAAAAAAACATTTTGCAGGCACCAAAATAGATATTTGGTGTATTTGTAGGGACCTAAATGATATTTAAGCTAAAAAATAAATAAGACTAAGACTTTTTTAGAAGATTTTTAGGCCTAGTTAAGTTAATATAAATAATATTTTTAATACCATTATTATATTAAATTTTGTACTGTGTTAGATCATAAATTTGCTAAAATTTTCTGTAATTTAATCATATTGACCTACATCATTTTCTGACATATTTAAAGGTATTATAACTAAATAGAATTTAAACATATAAATATAATTATCTGAAAAAACCTTGTTAAATCTCAAATTAAATCTTAATTCTATTGACCTATTAGTTTGTTAATCTATTTATAATATCATAGATCACCCCAAAAATAGTGAAATATCTTTAAAATAGACATTCAGTCTTTCTCATACTTTCAAAAAGGTGAGACCAAACTTTAAAATGAGTCTATAACAGGCCACGAGCTAGGCTCAAGCCTAACATTTTCAAAATAGGCTATACTCGGGTTTTACAAAGCCCAACCAACCCAACATATGCTTACCCCTAGGTGAGGTGTGACCTGACATTTTGGATATCAAAATTTAAAATAGAAACTTTATATATATATATATATATATATATATAATAATTTCATTAAAGATGCATATTATTAGTTAAGTAGTATTTTGATGCATGACGTATTGTGGTTAAAAATGTAAAAAATGTTTCAATAAATGGTTTTTATAACAATATTAATATTAGAGAGTATTTTATATACACATATTGTGTATAGGGTTTTACGACCACCACCAACCACAATTCATGGAGTGGTTGGTTACCAGTTGACTAAATAGTGGTTAAGAATTGACCAATTTCTTTTTAATGATTTGTCAATTTGTAATTGGTAGATAGTGTAATACATGTATCCACCTTTTTTTTTTGACAAAGAATACATGTATCTACCTATTGTGTATATAAATTAAGGATTTAATTTATATACATAATATGTATACATGTTCTTTTACACTATCTAAGAATTAGAAACTGACACATCATTATAAAGAAATTGGTCAATTGATAACCTATCACTCCATGTGTTGTGATTGGTGGTGCGTGTAAAATCTCATACACAATAAGTGTATAGAAATTAAACTCATAAATTAAACTCTTAATATTAAATGATAATTTGTAAGCCTCACGTACAAGGCAACCCATTACTACTGAGTCACTTGGTCCGTTGGTTGTGGTTGTAACATCTCTTCTCTAACTAACCAAAGCCCACATCTGAAAAAGACAAGAGAAGCCAGGCAAAAAAACCATTTCATACCAAAAAAAAAAATTACCTAAATATTACACTTTCTACATTATATACCAAAGTAACCCACTTTTTTTTCAACGTGGAGAACTCTCCCCCCACCACCCAACTTTCTAAACTAAAATTTTCCAATTTTTTTTATTTCTAGTTCAGAACTCGCCCCCCACCAGAGAGAGTTCTGACCTGCGTTTTTTTATTTTTTAAATTTCTTATATTTAATTTGATTAATATATAAATTAATTTAATTTAATTACAATAATTAATTTAAATAATTAGAATAATTAGTAAACTTATTTATAAAGTAATTACGGTAATAATTACGGTAAAAAATGAAGATATTAAAAATTGGAACAGAATTTAATATAGGATAAGAACATAAATGAAAAACACAAATTGCAGAAATACAAGGATAGGAAATTTAAAACGAAACGACAGAAAAACATAATACAAAAAGAGGCAAACATGAAGTAAACTACTTCTACTTCCACCATACATTCTTAGGTAGTGGCCATCGGATGACTGGAGGGATAATTCTACGGACGATGGATTCGCCAGACTCTCTGGTTTCGACGCACAATTCGAGATAAGTTTCAATCCAACGTTGGAACCTCTCATGTTCCTGAAACATTTCTCGAACGTCCTTGTCTTTCTTGATAGGCACGGGGCACCACCGAATGCGATTACGTGGGCCGATGTAGGGGCAGCGATAAACGATACTAGTGATTTCTTGCTCCAGACCCTCTACGTGCGCGTTTTCCGTTAGTTTTTCTTTCATTTCGGCGAAGGTGATGTTGTTCTTAAGCCTGGAATGTTTAATGTTGGGACCCTCAAAATACACACCATCTTGTTCCCTGCCCTCGACAGTGCCCTGATAGTAAATTTTACAGGTGTGCGTAATGACTCTTTCCGGTATGGGTTGTGGTGGTGCGGGTGGTCTTTGTTGCAGAAGATGAATGATTTCTTCTGGAGTGCGTATTGTGTCCACGTACAGCTCTAAGATTTGTCTCCCCATGGGAAGTGTAGCATGATATTCCATCATTGTGCGGACGTCGTCGTCGCTGCGGATCTCCATAACTGAAAAATAGGCAATCCCGTCTTCTCCACGTTCGTACTTTCGGTAACGTATACGGCTCACGTCTTTACGCCACCCTCCCTCTGGCCGTATCTTCCTCTCAGCCTTCTCCTTCAGTTGGGGGAATGTGATGTCCTTATTCATCCTACAGAAGATATGATTAGGACACTGAAAGACAACACCATATTCATCGGTGGTTACAGTTCCACTGTGATGAAGGGCGGTTAGGAATTTGTCATTTGAGTACTGGGTTTGGCACAACTGCCATTCACTACAAAAATAAAATTGCTGACGAACTAGGTCCTGATGGGGTGGCTTGGGTTGAAGACATTAACCCAGAACAATTGTTGCTGTGGTGCGATGGAGGTTCCCGTTGGGGGCACATGACAACAAACCTTGCAGAGTGCATCAACAACGTCCTTAAGGGGGTGCGTAATCTCCCTATCAGTTCATTGATACATGCAACATATTTCAGGATGAACAAGATTTTTGTCAAACGGGGAACACAGGCACAGGCGATGATGACATCCAGAACAATGTTCTTTGAAAAATTGTTGAAAAACATTGCCGAAAACATTAATGTCTCAAAAACGCATGGCGTTGCAATTCACGATCGTGCCAACCAATTGTTCCGAGTTCAGGAACTTGCACGACCACAAAGTGGTAGACCTTCTACCACATTTGTGGTCGACTTTAGAGCAAAAACCTGTGAGTGTGGGGAATTCCAGGTACTTCATTACCCTTGTTCACATGCAATCGCAGAATGCGCCAAATGCAATTTCGACTCTATGAAGTTTGTGGATCCACCGTACACAATGCATAATGTTTTCAATACTTACATTGTGGAGTTCCCACCCTTGCCAACTGAGACCTCATGGCCTGATTTCAATAGTATTGAACTACAGCATGATCCAACTAAACGAAGAGATAAAAAGGGCCGTCCACAGTCTACCCGTATTCGTACAGAGATGGATCAAAGAGAAACGGGTTCCCGCACCAAAAGATACGGAATTTGTAGAAATGAGGGTCACAACAAAAATAACTGCCCTAACCGCAATGTCAACTAGTCACATTTACTACTACTGTTCTTTTCGTGTTAGTCTTTTAAATCAATTCATGTCTTTTAATGTGACAGTTAAATTTATATATTTTTTAAATAATTAAATTTAGTATTTATACTTTACTAGTAATTAAATTAAATTAATTTATATATTAATCAAATTAAATATAAGAAATTTAAAAAATAAAAAAACGCAGGTCAGAACTCTCCCTGGTGGGGGCGAGTTCTGAACTAGAAATAAAAAAAAAATTGGAAAATTTTAGTTTAGAAAGTTGGGTGGTGGGGGGCGAGTTCTCCACATTGAAAAAAAAGTGGGTTACTTTGGTATATAATGTAGAAAGTGTAGTATTTAGGTAAAAAAAATTTTTTGGTATGGAATGGTTTTTTTGCCGAGAAGCTAACTAGAGACAAATTCAACTCAAATCATTCTCACTCATACTTAAAAACAAAACCTATATTCGACAAAAAAAGAAGAACACAATCAAATAATCAATCCTCTACTCAAAATATGTCCGAACTGGAAATCAAACTCGAACAAGTCACCGAATCCGCTCCACCGAAGTCGGAACCCGACCTGACGACCCCCACTCTGTATCAATAAATACGGGTTCTAAGAGAACCCGACTGTGAACTAAAGCCGGAAGCAATAAATAAAAGAAGGGAACTAACCTTGTGAAACAGGAAGCTCGTCAACACTTAAAACGGATCACGAACTGCAACGATCTCACCGAGACTCACCGCGGAACTCTGAAAGACGAAGTTTACTCAAGAACGAGTTTAAGATCGGGAGCGGAGCAATTCTCAAAAAACAGTACAAAGTGAGAGAGGTCCCCTCTCCTATTTATAGGAAACTAAAGGGCCTCTGATGGACCTGGGCCTAGGCTACACAATCCATTGCTAGCCCCTAGGCAAGGGCGCCGTTTCAAGCGCCATCATTGCCCCAATCATCCTCGAACGACGCGTCCCATCAATGACCTCATTAGCAGGCGCAGAAATCAAGACATAACTATAACCGGAACGCCTCGAGTCCCTCGGCTCGCCCCGGTCTTCTAACCCCGCCATGACATGAGTCTCTCACAAATGGACCGCCTCGAGTCACTCACCGCGACCTGAGTCCCTCAGCTCGTCCCGATCTTACAACCTCGGTATGACATGAGTCTCTCACTCCGGAGTTTGGGGACAACACGAACTCTAAAGCAACAAGTCTAGCCCGCCCTAAGGCGACCCGACTTGGGGGGCTACTGTTACGAATTGGGCCTCTATGGCCAATCCACCAAAAGGCCCAATAATAAAGGGCCAAATTCAGCCAAAGGTGGAGATCTCAGACCTAGATCCAATGGTCCTCCTTCACTCCAAATACCTATAAATAAGCATTCAATGCTAGCATTAATGGTACTCACTTTTCCAATACTCTTACTTGTAATTGACTCACTCACTGACTTGAGCGTCAGAGTGTCATTGCAGGTACCACCCCACCTCAGATCGGAGCACCAACTCGGACTGACCAAGAACATAAATACCAACTATCTTGGACTGGACTTCGTATCCAAGATCGGACACTTAGTCAGAGATACGGTACTGAACAAGTAGTATTTTGATGCATGGCGTATTGTGGTTAAAAATGTAAAAAATGTTTCAATAAATGGTTTTTATAACAATATTAATATTAGAGATTAATTTATATACACATATTGTGTATA